>CM057380.1:122209031-122809031 GCA_030015415.1 Cynopterus sphinx | reverse complement strand
GGAAAGATTCTTTAAAGGTAACCACAAACAAAATGCTGTTAAATTAGATATGGGCAAAACAATTTTAAAAACTGGGAAGAAATTATAAAGCTAGGAGATTTCTTCACACAGATTACTTTGCAAGCATGTTTAAATTCTTGTTCCACTTTAATCATGATTGAGAATCAATTAGTTGAGTATATTTTATGGATGTGCCTCATGCTTACTGAGAACTTCACAAGGTTGTTGAGAGAGCAAACTAGGATGACATGGAAAGAATGGAGCGTACATTAAATACGGTTGTTCTTCATCTCAACATGTCCTCAGCCGTGCAGTCAATAGAAAGAGGAACTAGTCCCACCTGGGAACTTTAAATCAGTGTAATTTTTTCACGGACGTCTTGATTCCTTCATGAGCCATAGGGTAGAACTCCCACTGGGTATCTACCTAAGCAGGTAAAGACCGAATGAATGTCTTTGAGGTCCCTCACAGTCCTGTGCATCTCCTTTTATTGTACCTTGACAATAGGAAAGAAGGCAGAGTGCCAAGGAAGATGGTCTGTAATAAAAGAGGAAAGGAACATAAAATTTTGTTCAATCTCCCAAAATTTATCAGTGAATACCCGTGACCCAGAAAGCCTTAATGTGTCACAGAATTCTCTGATCCTCACTTGATGTAGTTTTTCTAAGTGCGTGTGCGTGCGCACCCGCATGCATGCACACACACACATACACACACTCAATATAGTAGTAGCAAATGTTGATTCTCAGTTTTTGTGGCTAATGTCTCATAAATAAGGATTTAGTGTGAGGTAGTCAAATTCCTTTTGACTAGAGGTCTTTTAACATTTGAATTAAAATGAGATGAAGTGTTGGATTTCCCTACTCTTTCAGAGGTTTATACTGGTTAACCAAGTAGCTGAAAATTGAATCTCCATGGTAATCACCTAAATCAGATCCAGATAGTTTCTCATTTATAATTTTGTCTTGCTGAATGGCAAGTCCCACCCATTTTCAAAACAGCCTCCTGTCGTCCATTTTATGATCAGTATAATCCAACCCCAGTGCCTTTTTCAGTTTTCCTGTTTTGTTCTCCATCTGGCAAGTGTGAGACTTTCTTATCTTGAGTGCTGGCAAGGGCAATGACTCACTGATAAAAAGTAATAGAGGTGCTAAGCTGTCAGTTTTAACATCCAAGAACAAGAATGAAAGCTAAACACTCAGTACTTGCTTTATCTGTGCAATGAATGACACAGTTTGTGTAAGTGTGAACTGTGAAAAGGGAAAAGAGATAAGGCAAAGGAGGGGGGAAAAAGCACAAAAATCCCCAGATAATGATGCCAAAAGCAAATGTACTGTATTTTGTAACTTAACCATATCTTTCACCATTCATTAAGGCATTTTAGAATAGATAACCCCTTTTTCCACACACACACACACACACAAATGCAAGGCTTCACTTAGAGAACAGAATAGAATATTACTTTATAAAACCCCTGCTATGAACATATCTTAACTCTTTAGAAAATATTTAGAAAGATGAAGATAGCTACCCATCTGTTTCTCTCAAGTTGGCCAACTGTATATTACTGGAATTGAGAAAATGTTGTCTGAACATTCACTTAACTACAAATTAAACATATGCTATCTTTTATTTTAGTCATTTCTCAAGTTTCCCTCTAGGAGTTATGTGTACTCAGGAAAAAAAAAATCACCTCACTGTAGCCTGGGGCTACTGGGAGCTGTGAGCCCTGAGGTAGGGAGGGGAATTAGTGAAGGCTGGGGAGGTGGGGCGCGGGGGTGGGCGTCTGGGATTTCCACCAGAGACTTGCACCAGATTCTCCTCAGTGGTGAATGTCCTGCCCCAGCAACAGATCCTGTTAGTGGTTTTCAGTTTCTTAACTCCTTCCAGGACCTCAGGATACCTTCTCCTTTTCCCCAATTCTTTCATTTACCCCCTCTCTAGTCAGCAGCAATATAAAGACTCCGCTGGGAATTTCAACACATAAAAAATAGCCGACCCTCTCAGGAAGGCAGAAATCCAGATGCTCGAGAATTTGTTACAGAGAATGCATGGAGGTCAGAAGTCTGACAGTGAGGTCATAAGTGCTGTGACTTTGGCTTGCTGAACAACTAATTCTATACTTCATTTTCCTTATCTGTAAAATGGGGTGAAGAGTGATATATTGCTGCGCAGTGGTATTGTATGACTGTAAAGCCCCACATAGAGTCTAGTTCCTATGACTTAACTCTCAGATTTCTGTTTTCATTATTCAGGCAATTAAAGTGAGTTAAGTACAGAAATGGTCTGCTGCTGGGCTTGGAATGTTGGAATTAAGTAAATCCTCTGCTCTCAGTCCTGACTAAAAGGAGGGAAATACTATTTTTAAAATGGAAAGCAAAGAAAACATTTTATAACCTTAATATAAAACCCGTAAACTATGTGTTACAATGGCATACTATACATATCCTGAGATTTTTTAATAGGAATTTAATTATGCCATCATAACAAGTTACTGCATAACACAATTCGCTGTGATTTATGCCATGATGTCAAAAAGAATCATTAGGCACAATTACTAAAGAGACTCGTGTATCCCTCATGGAACTTTTCTGTAGAATATTTTTCTCTTCTTGGATGATTGGTTGGCCTATATACTATTCTAAGAACTAATTTGCATTTCTAAATCATGAGAGTACTCATAATGAGTTATTCATTGCTTTTATTTATAGTTTCGTCCTCTTACCTGTTTGATATTTACTTAGGCTTTACTATCAAATTATTAAGGTGACTTGATCATGAATATTCTCCAAATCATGATCCCTGCATTAAAAACTCTGCTTCACTTCCTAAACATAAGGATCTCTGTCAAGCTACAGTGTTTACGTATTCTTCCACTAAATATTTTCAAATAGAGAATGAAGAGCCATTTGGTTATACAGAGTTGGGTTCAACATTGGGCACATCTATGTCTGCAGCAGGCAGCCTCTTTCACTCCTAAGGCCGGACCAGTTTTTTCAGTCAGAGCATCATCTTTAGATAATAACTTCCTCCTGCTCTCTTACTGCCAATTGAGCGTTTCTGCTTTCTAACCAATACCAGAAACATTCCTTAGCTTTCTTCTTTGCAAATTAAATTATTGCAATTGTTTTAACACTTTCTCACAAGTACTAGTCTTCTCCATGCAACACCCTCACGAGGATCAGGAATGCCTCTTTTCTGTTTAATTACTTGCCTCGTATAAGTGAGTATGGTGAAGTAGAGGTAAGAGACTCCTGCAACTCCAGCAATTCCACAAATAATTATTTCCAGCATTTGTCAAGCTCTAACGATTCTTACTATTCTCTAAATGTGTTATATGTATTAACTCACTTCTTACAACCACCCTGTAAGGTATCAACCCCATGTTAATAGATAAGGAAACTGAGGTATGAAGATGCTAAGGAATTTGCCTGTGGTGGAGCTGGATTCAAATCTAGTCAATCTGACTCCACATTGCACTCATTTACCTACTCTGCTACACTGTTTTCCACTAGTCAGAAGAAGCAGGGGTTTACAAAGTCTTCCTTAATGCCCGAGAGAATGGGTTTCCTGCCAGTAGATTGGGACAAATAAGGAAAGTGTGGAACTTGCCTGGTAATTCTTGATGGTGGTTGACAGTGGTCACTCCCTCTCCTTTCCTTCCCTCTTTTTTCCCTCCTCTCTTCATTGATCCAAGTTTAAGAAAAAATATTTGTCTTATGTAGGTGTCTGGGTCAGTCTTTTCAGGTTCTAATTTGTAAAGGTAGATGTCCCTCACTAGGTATCAGTGTGGTGCTTGGAATCTAATCATTAGAGATTACTTGTGTGTTCTCAGGCATGACTGCCTCCCTAAAGTTCTACAGCATTGATACAGCTCTGCTCCAGGAGTGTTGCATAAGGTATCATTGGCACTAAGGATCAGTGTCCTATAAATTCCATATGGCTTACAGGAGAACCTAGGTCATTGGTCATCAGAAGAAAAAAAAAGATACAGAAAGGGAAACAGGCTTTGCTCTTTTTACAGTTTTATCTAGGGCTACACCTAATTAGTGGGACCATGATGGGATACATGTGATTCAAGAAACCTAGAGAAATATGTTAATACTAGAGACTGTATTTCAACTGTTGAGATACTTTAAATGTGGTAGCAGAATTTTCTTTTAACTTTTGGTTTATAAGTTAATACTAAATTTTATGCTCTTCTAACTCCTGAGCAGTTGTGTTTTAAAAGTGTCCTAAACTAGCTATTTTTAGATTCTAGTTTCCAAGTCATCTTTTTAAAAGACAACCCTTCAATTCCATTGCTCCAGGAACATCTTAGAAGCTACCCTTCTTTAGAGGACTCTGCCTTAGACCTGTCAGTGATGCTCAAGTGAGTGTCCTCACATTCAGAGACTCAATTCAAGTTATAGGATAGTAACATTTATTATCTTAATTTATACTTGTTAAGCCATTCATTACCAGATAAATAATTTTTATTAAGAAAATGAACTAACCAGAATACTGATAAAAATCTGTACTTTCCAGTATTATAAGAAAAAGTAGTAGAGATGCAAGCTCCCCTGTATTAATTTTTTGAATATTTTTTGAATATTTATCTCACATTAAGAGCTCTCATCTACGACTTTGAATCTATATACAAATATAGTTCATATGAGTTAATTTTTTCCAGATATTTCTTAAATATGTTATTTAAAATCGAGCTTATTTGAACAGTTTGTCCTAGAACATTAAATTTTTTAATACAGTGGTAAAGTTTTTAAAAGCCAAGATATATATTCAAAACAAGAATTTGGACAAAATCTTTATTTCATCCAGTGAAAATATACCATAGAAAGTTAATGGAAACATGAATAATTAATGACATTAAACACTGATGGGTCTGTCCAAAAATATTCTATAGCATTGGAAGTTGATGAACATTTTTCTGAAGTTGGTGATTATTCTTTGAAATTGATATGCTTGTGAAGAGAACAATGAGATGAATTGTGTTTTCTTCTTTGTAACTTGGAATCTTTTACTATAGTGTTAATGAGAGTACATGCTAAATGTCTCAAGGTAGGGGTAGAACTCTCCATCTTGTTAGTAATTATACTTGACTTATTGTGATCCAAGATGAGAATGTTGGAAACACAATTATGCATAATTTGTACATACTGATTGCCGTCACAAAAGCTCTTCTAAAAGTTTTGCCCTAGGCAAAAAAGAAAAAAAGAAAAATTTAATCCACTTTTATGAAGTCACTCAAATGTAGCATGCTTGCCTCCATTAAAAATAACTAAAATATCCTAAGGCAATTTATATTTGGTAACTGTAGTTTCTTTAAGATGTTTTATATGTGGCTAGATCTGAAATTAAGAGCAGGTTCTTAAAACTCTGATATTTAAAACAAAAAGAGATTTAGGTTAGAGAATTTAAAAAATCCTCCCACATCACCAAGTCCTGTCAGCTTTATTTTCGAAGTAACTGGATTTTTCGAGTCTCACCACCTCCACTCCCACTACCCTATTCCAGCTTCTTTCACCTGGATTCATGGAAAAGCCTTGCACCCAGTCTCTGATGCCACCCTTGAATTCCTCTAATCAGTTCTCCACAAAACAGCCAGTATAAATTAGATTCCTCTGCTTTCCTGCTCAAAATCTCTCTGCAGTTTCTCTCACACTTGGAATAAAATTCCAAGTTTTCACCATCATCTTAAGAGGCCCCACAGGCCTTGCTTCCTTCCCTAACCTTGTCTGCCTCCACCCTGCTCTATCTTGTACTGCTCTCCCTCTGGCCACAGCACTCTTGCTCCACTTTCTTTAATTTCTGGAACGTACCAAGGTTATTCTTACCTGAGGACAGTTTCAATTGCTAGTCATTCAGCCTAGAATGTGATTCCTTGACCACCCCTAGCTCATTCTTGTTCCATTAAGGTCTCTACTCAAATTTCATCTCTCAGAAAAACTTTTTTTACCACAGCTTTAAAATGGTCTTCCTCCTCTCCCTGCCCCCAGAAGATCTCTAGCCACTTATCCTACTTATTTTTCTCTTTTGTGTTATCACTACCTGAAATTATATATATACACATGTATACATATATACATACATATATACATATGTGTACACACACACACACACACACACACACACACACACACACACACGTATTTGTTTTTTGCTTATGTTCTTCACCAGAAGGTAAGTCCCCTGGGCAGAGTGGGAAGTTGGTCCTGTTTAGCACTGAAACTCCATGCCTAGATCAATGTCTGGCATGACATAGTAGTTGACGAAAGCTCATTGAATATCTATATCTCAGAGCTGTCACATGATCAGAGGTTTGCATCCCTGGGTTGAATGTCTGAATGAATGGGTATTATAAGCTTTGTGTTTTTATTTAGAAATATTTCCCTTGAGCAGAATGTGTCCCCTACAGATGAGTGCTCTCATCTAGTCCTCCCCTCGGCCTCCTTGATCATATTCTCTCATTGGAAGATTTATTTTCTCCTGTTTTGGATGAACAAAGTCAAGGAGAAGGTTAGTTCTTGTGAATTAAAAAGCAATTTGGGGCTTATTTTATCTTATAAAATAATCAGAAAATTAATTTTTTCAAAGAAAGGATATAGGGTGACATTCAAGTTCTCACGAAGCAAGTCAGTATCAGCAATACAACACCCTAGATTTAATACTAGACCTTTTTCACTTGTTTCTCTCTTTCCTACTCTATACTAATGAGAACCGAAATACCCCATAGTAATCCACCTGTTATTGGTATTCTTCCCATTACAATTTCATATTCCTCATCAGATTCTCAGTTTAGGTTTTAGACACTAACTGCCTCATTGCTACATTTCTAAACAGAAAGTCTTTCTTTACGGAACAAACACTTTAGAACACGCATAACTGAAAGCTGAGGAATCTCGGACAGTTCAGTGGTCTTTTGGAAAGGTATCTTCCTATTAAAACCTTAAGAAGTATCTGAAAACTATCTGCTATAATAGAAGTATTATATCCAAAATGTTTGAAAAATAGCACTAATGATGAATGCAAATAAAATCATAAAATTGTTTTTTGTTATATTCCCCCTCACCCCTTAGAATCAACTTAAGAAGAATTTCACATTGGTAGACAACTGCTTCCCACATGTGAATTTTAGTTAAATTATACCAATGATGTCATTGACGTGGAATAAAAAGTGCTGTGATTTTTAGTGATGGCTATTTCAACACAGCTGTGAGCAATGTGCTTCATAAAGACTAGTATAATTCTCCCAGGAGCCATGTTAAAACCTCACTCTTGCAACTCTTTAGTAACATAATAATGATTAAAAATGGATGCAAAAGGTATTTGCCCACAAGGTCAGTATTTTATGTATTTTCAAGTAAAGAAGTAAGAAAAAAAAGATTCTGATCTTATGATACACATAGTATATTAGGCTAAGGTCCAGCACGTGCTATATTATTAAGCAAGTCTGCAAATTAAAATAAAAGGGTGATCAAATACAATAGGGTGATTTTCTTGTTTGAAATAAAAGTGAAAACAGTGCCTTTGAACTTTAAATATCTGAAGAAAAATAGCCTGGGTCAAAGATAGAACTAGATTTTTTTTTTTCTTTCTTTAGAAGCTTTAAGATTGCCTACTCTTATTTTGGTTGGATTAAACCAGATCATTAGCATTACTGTAACCTGGGTCAGAGCCGTCCTGGGGGGAATGGCTGTGTGCCCAGCAGACCCACTTTGCTGGGAACTGCCCTGGTGGCCCTCTCCACAGGTGTCCTCCGTGGAGCACCGTTCTCTCCTTGTGGGGTCTCGGTGATTCACCATTGAACTTTCATTGAAGAGAGAGTTTCCCAAAATGGGAAAAGGAAAACAACACCCAGCAACTAAAACAAGCAGCTATATTTTGCATAGAAAAAGTGAAGTCATTTCTTATATTCCAAGTCCTTCACCTGCATGCCCAAGATCTGATGTGACATGACTGAGCAAATTGCAACCTTTTCCCACGAAATCTGTCTATATCTTGTTTGGCCACATTTTGCAGAAGGACTATGTATTTGAGTCATTGCAAAAATAAAGCCTCCTGGGTTGACGTTATACGGGGAAGGATGGTTAATCCAGGATGGCTGAAAGCTCGAGAGTGAATATGAATAATGCCTTTGCTATCCATGTTCTGAGCTCATGTATATATGAGTTCTGAGAATGCACAATTATTTCTAAATTATTTATCATGATCTTGCTTAAATCTAGCCAAGTGCCTAATACCTAGCATATTTTATGTGCTCAAAAAAGTGTGTGTGTGTGTGTGTGTGTGTGTGTGTGTGTGTGTGTGTTGAAATGAAGAAAATGAGAAAGACAAAACTTAAGCTGGGGAACTTAAGATGGGAAAATGAAAATGATGCTGATTATCAGTCTAAATAGTGGTATACGGATATTTTCAGAGAACTACACAGATGACCAAACTGGAAGAACTAGGCTGTTGAATGTGGAACAGATCAGTGTGGGTGTTCAGGACTAGGATGATGAATTCTACAAGGTAAGGATATCCAATGACTTTCTAAAAGCTCTTTTCAGTGTGAAAACAAGGCAGGCTAGACTGACAGTTTACAGAAACTTTTCATGACAGCGACAGCCTCCTTAAAGGACATGTTTCCTCCTGTGGTCTATCCTACTCAGTAACACCTGCCTCACTGCCCAGTGCATTCTGTCCTTGTGGTATCCCCTTCTACTTTCCTCACTAATGTGTACATAAACCTTAAGAGTAACATGGATTGGCCTCTAGGCCTAGAAGATGTAGAATAGTTTCCAAAGACACTTGATTTGCAATCAGGATGTAGCTCAAACATCAAGCTATTTGAGCTTAATTAAGAAAAAACATTTTGACAGCTACAAGTGGAAAGTTCTTGGGATGGGACAACCTTTAACAGTTCCAGACTTGGAAACCTCAAAAGAAATGCTGCCAATTCTTAATTTTATAACTAAGGCTACTTTTGTTTTATGCAACATTTAAACAACTGGTTAATTCAGCGAAACTATCACCCCAATTTAATTCGGTGACATATAGATGAACAGAGCTTTGATTAACTAATTCACCTTCCAATCACTTGTCAAGATGTTGCAGATGGGTTGGTTTCTATTTCATACAACTGAGATTAATGATATCAATAAAAAGGTAAGTTTAAATAACTTTATTTTATACTTGAATTATGACTTAAAACAGTGTCTTACATTAATAATGGTGGGCATATGAAGATTTGCTTTCTAAGTGTGACTATTTTGGCTTTTATTTTTTAGTGACATATCTATTAAGGATAAGTATATGCTAAGGGCTCAAATGCACCTTTAACCATGCTTTTATCTTATGCTTAGAAAACTATAGCAGCCTCTTTATTTCACATTGTAGGTGTTAATCTCTTTAATTTGTCCCGTAGAGTTAAGGAAATCTCCTTAAACATTATTTTATGGTGTAATTTTCCTCCTCAGAAAACTTCAACACTGTATATCTGTCCAAACCTCATTATACCTAATCTAATTGAACAGATGAAAAATAATAAAAATAAGGATAGGTATACATGAAGGTAATAGATACAGAAAGTTTGATTACATTTAAAATTTTCTTTTTCCCTATGTGTTTTTTCCTACTTACACAATTAGTATATCTTGCCTATGTAAAAAAATAATTTAAATTTCATTCTCTTTTTTTAAAGTTTCAGTAATGCCCATTTTCTAGATTAAAAAAAAAGAAAGGATAAACAGAAAAAATGGAAAGCACATAAGAATGTAGAAATAATCTATGTATATTACTGGTCAAATTAGTGTGAAAAAAAAAACTAAATTCTCCAGTTAAAATCAGATTGGATTTGAAAACAAATACAAAAAAAAAAAATCCAACTATATTCAGATCATAGGATAAACACTTAAAACGTTTGGATAAAGGTTTAAAGTCAAAGGACAGAAAAAGTTTGTTTACCATTCATTAAAATAAAATTGGTGTTATTATCAGAAAATATAAAGTCAAGAGACATTCCTAGAGATGAACACTTCAAGTCACTCCTAAGATATAATAGTTCTATTCTTATATGCACCTATAATATCTCAAAATTGTAGTATGCCACTTTATAGTATAGATGAAGCAGATAAACACATTAGCGAGATTGTAGAAGATTTGAACAGTATAGTTAACAAGTATGATTTGTTTAACATTCAGAAAACATTACACTCCACAATTGGAAAATAAATATTCTTTTCAAGTACACAAGGAACATTAATGAAAATTGACTACATTTTAGAACATAAAGATATCCTCAACACATATCAAAAGATTAATATCAGCTCATATTTTTTAAACATAATCCCATGAAGTAGGAGACTAGGAAGAAGAAATGTTGAAACACTTAAAAACACATTTTCAAAAGGCTCATAAAATACAAAAAAGAGTGGAAATTATAACTATTCAGAATTAAATGGTAAATATATTTTATAACAAAACTTGTGCGTAGAATCTAAAGCAAATTTTGGAATGACTTTGGTAGCCTTAAATACTCTCATCAGAAGAAAGCTCAAAATTAATGTTACCTTTTTTATCTTAGTACTACAAAATTGGTTTAATAGTAGAAAGCCAATATAATTTACTTCACTAGATTAAAGGAGAAAAATATTTAATATATACAGTAGAAAAAGTTTGAAAACTTTTGACATTCGTTTCTGGTAAAGGTCTTAGAAAGCTAGGAATAAAATGAAACTTTCTTAACCTGAAAAAGATTGTACACAGAATTCTACAGTAAATATCATACTCAGTGAGAAGTGTAAGAAGCATTCTTTTTAAATCCAGGACAAATCAGTGATGCCCACTATCACTGCTTCTAACCAATGTTAAGTCAATAAGAAAGCTTCACAAGTTCAATACTATAATCATAATACAAAACTCAATTCTGTATCCATGTACCTATAACAATCAGGAAATATAATTAAAATAAAACATAAAAATACATTCATTCTCATATGCCCCAAATCAACAACAACAACTAATCACAACCAACAACAACAACAAAAAAACCTTTCAAAATATGCATGCCTTTTATGGAGAAAATTATAATATTTTATTATAAGATATTAAATAAGACCTAAATAAACAGAGAGATACATGCTATATTCTCAAACCCTATTATCTAAAAAATTCAAAATTATTCCAACTTTTTTTCCCTATGGACTCGAATAAACTAATTCTAAAATATAAATGCAAGAGCAGAGATGATCGGTGATCAATGTGGTGTTACTTACCCAACCAGATGTTGTGACAGTGTGTATTTTCATAAAAACAATTAGACCAATAGGACCAAAATAAAGAACCTAGACACAGATCCTTTCGTACTTGGAAACTGACTTGTGGAAAAAAACAGGCATTTTAAATCAGTGACAAGGAAAGAATAGTGTAATTAATGATGCTGAGAAAAGTTATAATCCCTGTGGAAAAAATGAAATTGAAGCCCTATCTCATACACAAAAATTAATTGCATGTGGATTAAAGACTTAAATGTTAAATGCAATAATTAAAACAAATATTTCAAGATACAAAATAACAATATCTTTATATTCTGGTGTTGGGGTATGGAAGCACTTCTCTTAAGATATTTAGTATACTTTTAAGTTAAGTACTTCTGTTTAGCAAAGTACACCATAAAGGAAAAGAGTAAAAGATAAGCCAAGGACTAGGATAAAATATTTGCAACATATGCCCCTGAAAAATCATTGTTAACTAGTATGTATAAAGAACTCTTGTGGCTCAATAAGGCAGTAGGAAAACCCAACAAAAGCTAATAGAAATATCAGCAAAAGTCATGAATAAACATTTCACATAAGAGAAAACAGGAAAAGCTCATAAGCATATGAAAAGATGATGAACATCATTAGTAATCAATCAAATTTAACTTAGTATATTTACATGTTAAACCACAATGAGATATTTTAATGCATCAAATTTGCAAAGATTTTAAAAGTCAGAAAATACCAGTGTTTACAAGGATATAGAATAGGGGTTGGCAAACCTTTTCTGTAAAGGATACTAAATATTTAGGCTTTGAAGGTCATAGGTCTCTTGTAAACAATTCAACTCTTCCATTGTATCACAAAAGCTGCCTTAGATAATATGTAACCAATCGGTGGCTGTGTTCTAATAAACCTTTTTTACAAAACAGGCAGCAGGCTTGATTTGGCCAATGGGCTATAGTTTGCTGACCTATGATGGAGAAGAAAGAGTAATCACATGGGAGTATAATGGGTATAGCCATTTTGGAATTAATCTCCTATGAAAAGAGTCCATGCACAACCGCTCTTACATATGTACTGTGAGAGAAACTAACTCCACAGGCCTGTGCAAGAATGCTCATAACAGGATGTTTATAATAACAAAATACTAGTCATCTCAAATATATATTACCAATAATATGGATAAATTTATTTTGAAATTTTCATACAAAGAAATACTATACAGCAGACAACATGGATGGGCCACAGCTAGAGGCAGTAACAAGGATGCATCTCAAAAACTGTTTTTTGAGAGAAAAAAAGCAAATCACAGTATGATTTGGGAATATACAGTATGAACCCATTTGAATAACGATTAAAAGGCAATACTAAAAACTTTTCTCTAGAATTACAAACAAGGTGATTAAACTAAATTGAGAATCAATAGATGAGTAAAACAAAATGCAGGACAATGTCCACCTCTTGCGGGAGGGACAGAATGTGGTTTGGGTAAGCCCCACAAGAGCTTTTAAGATACTGGGGCTGTTCCCTTCCCTAATCCAGTTGGTAAATACTTGTGTATGGGTTTCATTTTATTCTTTACATGCTAAACATATGTTACATAGCTTTGTCTATGTGATATTTTGCAATAAAATATCAGTTCAACTATAGTGTGATATCCAGTTAAATAATGGTTTAGGAAAATTATTCTGGTAGAGGTATTCAAGAATGACCAGAAAGGCAGAAAGGATCAGGCTGACCAGTTAGAGACTGTTAGAGGACTCCAGGCATAAGGAGCAGTGGTCATGTAATTTGAGAGAAAGGAGTGAATTCTAGAGACTTTTTGAGGTACAAATGTAAAGATCTTGAATAGAAGTGATGAAAAGGACCGTTAAGTCAGAAATGGTTACTGGAAAAAAACATAAAATAGAAAAAAACAAAACAAAAATCTGTTGTAAAAATTCAAGGAAAGTTGAGCAGTATTTATTTTGACATAAAATAATAAAAGAATAGCTCATATTAATATAATTTGATGAATAATGACCAAACACCTGGCACCATACAAAGAGTAACTGCTTAGAACATGAAAAAGTAAGAAGAAATATGATTGATTTACCATGGTGGTTAAGGATGTGTGTTCAGATCCCTAGATCTTTTGCAACGTTATTAACGTTTCTGAGACTCAGTTTCCAGTCTCTCAAATGGGTGTCATGATATCTTTTTCAGATAGTTTGAGGGCTTAATGTTGTGTTTTTGTGTGTTTACTATATTGCATAGCACACCGTGAAAACTTGGTAAATGACAGCAAAAATATAATAACACAAAACATAATAAGGAAAATTGTGTCTTTTAAAGAAGTAACTGATAGGTTTTTTCCCCCTAACATTATCTTGATCTACTTTTAATAACGTTTTTACACATGGCACTGTCAACACCTGGCTTGACTTTGCTGGTATTGCTCTTTTCCTTTGTCACTTTAAAGAAACGTTGGCCAATACAACTGGATTTATTTTAGCCCTTACTTTGATACATTTATTTTTCTCTCTGTAACTTTGAAAGGGGAAATTCACTGAATAAGGCTAGTTATGATGTCACAGAACCTATCTCACACTTCCATGGTTTGGGGCGGTACCCTTAGAGAAGAGAATTGAACATACACACCTCACTCCTACCCATCTGCAGGAGATGAATGAGTAAAAGCTGGGCTTACATGCGTTTAAATTCTGAGTTCTAAGCTTCTTTTTCCTGTGGTAAACTTAGTTAAAATAAAATACAGAGTATATATAAAGGAAGGAAAGTGAGAGTCCTTGCAAAGGAAGGAAGTCTCTTACTGTTTGGAGTGAATAATCTAAATCAACTGCCTATACAATTGCACCGATAATAGTTGAAATTCCTTTTTTATTTTTATTGGGTACATTCAACCTTTAATGGCTCAAAACTATTTCTTCCCCATTTAATAGTAAGAAAAATAAGCCATGTCTTAAAGAACAATAAACTATATGAATGGGGATTACTTTAGGATTTTAAAAATATGCATTGCCTGGAGAGCAAAACATACAATCTTCAAGGTGAAACTTGAAATATTGCTTTTAAATTTTTAATTGTGTTTTACGGAGATACTATTTCAATCTTATTTGACTTTCGAATTAGATTGTTTCGTGCCTGGGGCTATATACAGCTACTAGAAGAAATCTTCAGACATATTTTTGAAGAAAATATTTTTAAAGAAATGGAAACTGCTTCTTTATGAAAACCTAAAAAATCTCTAGTAATTTTCTTAAACTCATCAAACAGGTGACCTGTTAATTGTGCCTTATTTGCTTGTGGTTTTGGCATATTTTACCTAAGAAGAAAAGTTAGCTAGTCTTTGCAATTTTGGAGGATGGCCAGTGGGGAGAGGTAGGTTGATCACTTCTAACTATAATTTGTTTTATTCACTTGCACTTGTGTCAGTCAAAGTATACAATGAGAAGAGAAAAATCAAATAAATACACATAGAATATCAGAGATATGTTGCTAAGGAACTCATTCATTAGAAAAATTTAACAGCAGTATTTCACAGCTACCTTAAAAAATAAGACAAAATGAGTGGTGACTAAAGTGATATTTATATAAACTGAAAGCCTGGATACATTCGATTGTAGCATTTTAAACATTTTTTTTTTCAGTTTGGTAAAATTCAGAGTACCTTCTTATAACTTCTTAAACAAAATGATGTGAATGAATGTTTTGCTTTTTAGAGCTGTGTAAGAGGAGCCAAACTCAATGTAAGTTTTGTAGGATATGCATCATCGTAAAAGCAAGTCAAGTGGTTACAATGCCTGCAGCCCTCTCTGATGGACATCACGGATACGGTAAGCTGTGGACTAAATTGGAATTCTTGTTCACTCAGACTGTTTCCAGTCTCTCATTTATGAAGGATGGAGGAATATGAGAGGCAGGAAAACCCAAGTGGGTTAGTTTACTTACTCTACAGCAATAAGAACACAAATGACAGAGTCCATTCTCAGTTCTCAAAGCTGAGGAATGGTTATAATGGCAAATACTTTTTAGTGATTGTGATACGCTAGGCATTTGACTAAGAACTTCATAAATTTTACACCATCTCCTGACCCTTCTGACAAAACTGGATAGTAATTACTATTACTATCACCATGTTATGACATGGAAATTGAGGCCAAGGGAGGCTAAATAAATTGGATCAATGTCACAAACTAAGTAAATGAGTGGGCTAGGTTTTAAATTTGGGTCTCTGATTCCAGAGCTCATGTTTTAAACCCCTTACTGTGGTTCTGGGGGAAGCAAAGACTGAATGACTCTCAATGTAGGAGATTCTTCTGTGAGACCAGATTAGGTATTCATTTGATGTTAACATTCTTGATTTGAGTAGCAATACTTATGTCCTCTGGGTGACCAGTGGTAAATTTGAAAGCTCTGATAAGAAATATTACCTGATATTATTTAGATAAACTGAATAAAACATTCTTTAAAAGTTCCGTTTGCTAGACATTTCCTTATGACTACTTGTGAACTGCCTGTAAAGATTCAAAAAGGATAGCAGAATAAAGATGTTCCAAAAAAAAAATCATTTTAGGGAAGCTGTGAAATCAGTGTGCACTAGGAACATGGATAGGTTAATTACTACAGTCATTTAAGATGATAACATAAGGTCTATGTAGTATCATGAAAAAAATGATGAAAATACTAATTGGCATATGCAGAATATAAGTGCTTATACACTATAATTATGGCTATGTTTTAAAAAGCATTCTTAAAAAATACACCAAATGCTAACAAATGGTGTGTCAGGTTGGTGGGATTTCTTTTCTTTCTCTAATTACAAGTTTTAAATAACGTAGTTAAATTATTTCATAATAGAAAGAATGAATACATAGAAAACCAAAACAGAAAAGCAAAAACGTATTTGGAAGAGACATGTACAGCTTATAATCAACAGGTTTTCTGGACATGTGGATGTCACTGATTATCAAGAAGGTGAAGATGAAGATGATTCCTAGTTTTTCTGGAGTCATATGTGTTCTCCAAGATAAGAGGAGGAGCAGGTTTGGGAGGAGGATAATTGAATTCAGTTTAGACATTGTTAAGTTTTAAAATTAACCCAAATACTGAATTCAGGAGAAAGAGGAGATTTTTGGAGAAGAAAATATGTTACTTTTGCTGTCAGGTTTGTTGTATGCTGATGTTTTGTGTGTGAGGTGGGAATAGCAACTCAGAAACTCAGGTGGGAGGAATAGATTTTGACAGGTGAGACTGGGGGCATGGATTCCATTTCAAAGGCTAGTGATACATTTCTTCTGTGAGTTATTGAGGAAATTGTGAATGGGCTTAGATAATGAAAGATAAATCTAGGTATAAAGCTGAGATTGAGAGGTGATAAAGAAAGGAAATGAGCATGACTCCCAGGTAACTACTGGTTTGAGTGACTGAATGAATGGTGGTGTTACAGAATGATTAATGAAATAAAGAGGATTAGCAGATTTAGCAAAAATTCATGGATCTGGATTTTGATTTTAATGTCTATTGTACATCCAGGGAGAAACAGCCAGTCAGCAGGTAGATCTAATTGGTGCTCATGAGTGAGGTCAGAGCCAGCGATAAAGACCAGTGTGCAGATGGTGAAAAACATGGTGGTGAGTGCAGTATCTCAGAAAGAGTAGGTCAGGTAGCATCAAATGCTGCAGAGAGGACTAGGACAAGGACTGAGAAGTGGCCACTGATTTGGCTGTGGGGTGAGTCATTGCTACTTTGGTTAGGGCAAAGGATCAAAAATCTAATTGCAGTGGGTTCAGGAATGAATGGGGGTGAGGAGGGAGTGGTGACAACAAAGACAAACCATTCTCTTAAGGAAGCTGGTAGATATAAGGTGTTGAGTCCTTTATTTTATTATTTTATTTTATTTATTTTATTTTATTAAGTTTATCGAGGGGTAACATAGAGTATTAACATATAAAGTTCAGGCGTACAACTTTATAAAACACATCTATGTACTTCATGTACTTCATTGTGTGCTCACCACCCAAAGTCTAGTCTCTTTCCATCACCATACTTGACCCCCATAGCTCCTTCATCCTTTTCCTCTAGTAAACACCATTCTGTTGTCTATATCTTGAGTTTGTTTGTTTGTTTGATTGTTTTGCTTGTTCATTTTCTTTCCTGTTTTATATCCCACATATGAATACAATCATATTCAGTCTTTTGACTGGGGAAAAAATACATGGCATGTTTTTAGGATGTAGGTATTCAGTCTTTTGACTGGGGAAAAGATGCATGACATGTTTTTAGGATTTAGATAATGAGACAGAGAAGAAAGAATGGTTGAAAAACTTCAGTATGGAGATAATGGATACAATAGGTCTTAGAGAAGGTGTTAGGGGTGAAGTGGGAATGGAGTTGCCCTGAAAAGATTAGGGATACCTACTGCTCTGAGGAGACCACCTAGAAGTGCTTTGTGTATTAAAGCAATAATTCTCTCCCTCTCTCTCTCTGTGCCAACTTAAATCTGTGTTAGAACTAGACTGTCATTTTTCCAGAAAAATAATTAGCAATCTTCAAATAAATAAGTTCCTACCACTTTTCACTTTTGAGCTATTGAAGTTACCCAAGTAAGGAGCAGCTCCATAACTAATCAACTCCTGAAGTTTGGATTGTCTGCCCTTTGACTTTGAAATCATAGTTTATTTCTTCTCAGTGTTTTGGCAGTGGAGGCTATCTTCTAAGTTGCCACAAGGCCTCCAAAGTGACTATTCAATGGAGCTTATATCTTAAGTCAAATTACCCCAAATTGCCTCCAAATTTAATAAAAATTCACAAAGCTGGTTTTGTTTTTGTTTGTTTTAAATCGTGAGGCAGTCATAGAGAAAAAGTTAATTTAATCTTTATATATTTTAAGCATTTTACATATTTTACATATATTGCCCAAACCTTCATTTTCAGAATGAAGGAAAAAAAACTTAAGATCTGGAGGGATGAACTTGTTCAGGATTATAGAGCTGATCGACAATACAATGGGAACTACAAACAAGGCTTCCTGTCTTGAATTCTAGTGCTTCATCCTATGGCCTGAAGTTAATACTTTACATCAGACATGGGAGTCTTCTTGTTTGCTTGTTTTTTCACCTTTTTTTCTTTAAAAGTGTATCCATACTTTATTGTATTTGGCCTCAAACAGTGGGTTCTTCCCTTATTACTGTGGATGATCTAATTTGGGTCTATTAGAAAGTTTTGCTACCTCCATTATGATAGGATCTGGCTGCCAAATAAATGAAATACTATTTCTACTTCCTCAACTGTGGTCTTATAAAGCAGCTATTATTGCTTTATTTTGTAATTTTCCCCTTGGCAAGATAATTAGTTTGAAGGACTTCTTCAGCTTTAACATTTGCATGGTACAATGTATCATGTCCTGAGTAACACATAAGTAATAAAAAAATAAAAGTAAAAACCAAAAAACCTACTTAGAACTGGTATATGTCCCAGAATTTGGTTGTTTCTAGTTTTATAGATTTAAATATAAAACATATGAAAAGATTCTTTTGAAATTGAGCCTTTAAGGTTTTCTTAGAAGAGGAGGTTCTGCATGTGACAATTGAATTAAACATGATGTGGGATTCCCAGGGTGGAAAACTGAGCTCTTCAGAGAGTGTTAGGTGGTTGGACTGAAGGGACAAATAAATTAGAGACTTGGAAAGCTTATAGGTCTTATCAAACCTTATTTATACTCTCGAGGGTGACAGCATGTAAAACAAATTAAGATGTGTCACTATTAATATTAAATCTCATGATAGTTTTTCAATTATTTTCCGTAGTAATAATCCTACTTATTTAGATTGGGTTGATGTCATTTTGTTTCACACTGGAAGTTCTTTTCTATTCTATAGATCTTTATCTTTCATTCGAATGATATTTTTTGATGACAGAGATGGAGCACATCTAAACAAAACAAACCAATACCCATTGCTGACTATATTATATTTAAGGATATTCCTTCAAAGACAAGACATAAATAAAGTGTATCAATTAGGAATGGCTTGGTCTAACTTTAACAATTATGTGGGCAGGAACAGTCTTAAATTATAGCTCAGCAGTTGGGGAAACCCTTCTTATTCTAAGAAGCTGAATCCAGTAACTTAGAAATAATGCCAGTGTGTTAGAAGTTCAGTGTGTGACATGTGTTCTTTATTTGCAGTGGGTATTGCTATAGTGCATATGCTTTGGCATTTCAAGGTTTGAAAATTGTCACAGAAAAATTTTTTTTATGTTTACATCATGTGGTTTTATATTCCTTTGATTTTAAAAGACTTGAATGCATGCATCTGGTTCTAACTTTATAAAAAATGGAAAAATATAAATAGAAACTAACAGTCTCATGTTAAGCTTGCCATATAGAGGTAACCACTGTAAACATTTGGGTCTTCTTTTCTCCTGGATTAAAAAAATGTTAATTATAATTATAATATAATAATAATAATTATAGCAACTGCTAACATTGAAAATTATGAACCAATAACTTCATAGTTCATCAAATTTATCAAATGAGGAAATTTATATAAGCACATAGAATAGTGCTTTATATACATTCTGTGTGTTTTATATCAATTTCTACTGTATGTCTTGCTTATGTAAATTTCCTCATTTGATCCTCACAAAAATATTATGGAGTAGGAAACATTACTGTTCCCATATTCCAGGGGACTAAAATATAGACAGGTTAAGTAACTTATCCTAGAGCACACAAAGTAGTGGAGTGTTTGAATACAAATTCAAACAGTCTGACCCCAGAGTCTGAATTTTAACTATTATTTCCTTCTGCTGCTTCATATACATGCTCAATTATATTTAATTTAAATCATACTTTAGTGACAATGTAACATTCTGCTTTTTTTTAATAAACTTATTATCATAAGGATTCCCCATGTTAATAATTCTTCATAAACATAATTTAAAGTCACCTAATACATCATTATATGACTGTATCCTATTATATGTAATTATTCTCTTCAAGTGACACATTTAGATTATTTACAGATTTTTGATACTATAAATAATGCTATGAAGTTATTTTGACATAAATCTTAGGATTTCTGGCCATTTTCTTAGGATAGATTTCTGGAAGTAGAATGATCGCTTGCTATGAAGACATTTTAATGTCATACTTTTCTAAATTATAATATAAAAAAAGCCACATCTACAACTAAACTCTAAATCTTTAAAAGTCAATTAATGGGAGTACCTACATTTTAGAAGCTTTTAATGATGTGATGAGAGAAGGCAGGGGGCTAAGCAATGGGAAACCATTCTCTAATTCAAGCCTGACCTTTGCTCATTGATAAGCCACCTTTATCTTTGTATGAAACCCCGGGAGCTAATCCACACATGGATTACCCATTGATTTTGAATAAACTGTGTGTTCAGAGCAGCTTATTATGGAGACACAGCAAGAAGAGAAATTAGGCCAAAGATTTCAAAGCATGAATGGATACTTAAAAGGCACAATACACAAAATTGTTTTTAGTCAGAATTATTATAGACCTCTGTGTAACATGAATATAAAATAACAGTGGAACTCTGTCCTAAATCTATATTTAGTATAAATATGGGAATTTCAAGGTACATTATAAAATAAACACTGGATAAGTCCTCCGCAAATGTCTTTATTCTCAAAGTTGAAGCCAGAACCAAGGCATGAGTAGATCTAAACTAGTGGTGGTGGCGTGACTCCGTAGCTGAAAATATGGTTTGCTTCCTTTGGTAAACTGTCTGATCTCTATTTTCGTGTTTTGTGCTTCACTTCTTTCTTTCTGACTTTATTCATCTCATTTCTAAACCCCAGTCTTACCATGCTGTTCTCTTTTTGCCCTGATATATTCTATTTTCTGCCTTGCTACCTATCTTTCCATAGACTCCGAAAGTCAGAAAACTATTTATTTGGCTTTATCTATGTTTTTATATTCATATATACATTTACATATACACATTTACATGTATATACACTTGTGTATATGTATATGTGTATACGTACATATATACCTAGGGACATTTTAAATATATATCTTCATTAATCAATAAGCTTGACCCTTAAGTGAAAATGTAAATTATGTAAAATGTTCCCTCTTTATTCCTTGTTTTTACCCAGTGTTTTCTTATTATCTTGTGTCCCAGGCAGGTTTTCCCACCTGGGTCCCTAATTTGTCTTGACTATTTTAGAAAAAATGACAGCTAAGAAAAAGAATGAGTAAACTCAAGTAAATGAAAGGACATGCTGCTGGCTCTAGTAAACAGAAATGAAAGCAAGAGGATTACATACAAACAAAGTGATTACAATGAGAATACATAAATATGTAATAGCATTTAGGATTGGTTAGGATATTAAGTTCTTGCAGTTATGCCTTTCTTTAAATAACATACAAATGCCCTCTTTCCAATGCTCCCTCAGGGAGGGTAGAGGTATGTATAATGTTACCTGTTATAAAGGATCTATTGGTTCTTTGTTCAGATGCTTAGATTTAAATTCTTGACTTTCAAAGAACAACTGTATAAAGAACTCTCCCTTGGTGAGTCTCTAAATACTAAAGAGCAGCGGCTTCCCAATTGGCTGCATACTTGAATTACCTGGGGAGATTTATAAAAATGCAGTGGGGCCTGGGAATTTATATTTTTCAAAGTTCTCCAGTTAATTTTGATGCTCATCAGGTTCGGGAACTGCTGTTAAAGTGGCTGCTTGGATATTAGCTAAGTCAGTTTCTGTGCCTTCCGTGGATATTCAGTAGGTGGCTAACAATTATTAAGTGTATACATTGTGCCAATTACCATGACCTTTTATAGCCAAAGAAATTTGTCTACGTTTGTGAGTGGCAGAAACTAGTTTCAAAACAAGACTCTGAGTGCTCATTCTTATTCAGCCTCTCAACAAAATATCAATTAGGGCACAAAAAAGGTAAGAAATAGGCTAAAGTTAAAAATTCATTCTAACTTTCACATTTTAGTCAATCAGTTTCTTCACCATAAAATGGAAATAATATCTTTGTAGAATATTATTTACTTAACTTTGTTCTAAAATGATTTTATACTTAAAGAAGATATGCAAGTTAGTACAGAGATTTCCTATATATATACCCTTTACTCAGCTTCTTCTAATGTTAACATCTTAAGTAATGTAATATCTAACATAGACATTTTATATGACCATGGTATACTTATCAAAACAAAGAAATTAATGTCTGAATGTCCCCAGTTTTCCCACTAATGTGCTTTTTTTCTAGTGTTCAGTCCAGAATAACATTGCATTTAGGCATCATGTCTCCTCCAATCTGTGACAGTTTCTTGGCCTTTTCTTATCTTTCATGACTTTGACACTTTTAAAAACCAGTGGTCAGGTATTTTGTAGAATCCCCTTGGTTTTGGGTTTATCTGATGTTTTCTTACGATTACACTGATGCCATGAGTTTCAGGAAAGCATTCCCAGAGGCATTATACCCTTCTTGTTGCATTGAAACAGGGCCTTTGTTAGATTTTTGACATGTATTCACTCTCGATAAAGGAAGGTATTTAAGCAAAAGTTGTATTGTTATTTGCAATGCTGACAGAATCCTTGCATTAGTCAGGATCCCTTCCAGCTCTATAAGTCAAGCTAACAAGTGAACATTACAAATAAAAAGTCACACATACCAGACAAATACAAAGTTTGAGACTAGAGAGAATCAACATTGAGAGTGATCTCTATTGTAGAGAGTACTATGATTTCCCTACATGGGGGCTGAATTCAGAATGTGATATCTTCATTATATTTAGAGTTTCCCGCCATGTGGAACCTTTATTACATGCCCTGAAGAAGTATCTATAAGTGAGTATTTGCTGTGGATAATTGAAGCCACTGGGCTGCTCCTGTGATTTTCTTCTTTGTGTTAGTAAAAATTAAATTGATGTGTAGTTAAGTGGATAGCGATCTAATTTTAAAGAAAGCAGTGACTTGACTCTGACTATGACTTTGTGGTTTCGATATGTTATGTAACCTTTTTTGCCTTAATTTCTCTGTGAGTCACAATTCTTACTGAAATGTATTGACTTTTATTGGACTCAGAACATAGCTCTAGAAATATAATGCCTACCCCTGGCAAAATGGGATGTAATATGGTTAACCGAGAAGAGTTAATTCTATGTTTCAACATATGCATTGTAAAGGTGTTTCATTATAGTAAATAATTTAAAAATGAAGATACCAAACAAACTAGTTTATTTGAAATGTACGGAAGTTCCCCTGGAGCAATGGGGGCACAACTGTAACACTGAAAATTTCATGTTGGAATGTTGACTGCTTATCTTGGAAAGATGACGGTGTCATGGAAAATGCTTTCAGAAACCAAAATACTTGGCTTAGTATCAAAACTTCAGCTACATACCCTAACAAATCATTTAACCTCACCATTTGGCTTCTTCTCTGCAACATTAGAGAATCAGGCAATTTTTAAGTCTCTGGTTTATAAATTCTATATATATATTTTTTGAGACTTCATCCTTCATGTCCATAAGGCCATTGATTCTGTATTGCTAATATACTGTATGTAAACATATTATACTGGGTAGTGTTTTAAAAATTCAGGAAATGCTTGGCTATACACTTTTCCCCTTGAAAAAGCAACATGTAAGTATCTTGCAGTGTTTAATAATTTGTTTGGAAAATTGATACATTTTTGTTCTTGCTACATGTTTCTGAACTAGATAGAAGAATGTCAATCCCAAGGGAGAGAATATTTAGTTTAGTTATAAGATATGAATTTTTGAAATAGAAAATAACCTTATAAATGAATATACATACAATTTGATGAATAAATTGTCTATTTGCCTAAGATGTTCCAAGTTATTTTATTGACATGAAAATTGTAAAGTATTTGGAAAGCAGTTTCATTTTGATAAGTATAATCAACACATTTCCTGTACTATAGTTGCAGATCTGTTCATAAACAACATTAAAAGCAAAATAAAGTTACATAATGTCTGGGAAAGAATTCTCTAATAGAAACAGACTTAAGTTCATGGTTTGTGATTTTTTAAGTACACATTTCCTTCTGGGAGGGCCTCTTAACATATTTGCTGATTATAAAAGAAATGTCATTTGGTTCTTTGCAAAGGTGGTATCATTTCATAGTGGTCTGGTCCATTCTGTTATTCTTGCTGACCAAAGAGGGAGCAGCCAATTACCCAGTCAGACTCCAGACTGTACTACAAACTTTCTAGCTCCTTCCTTCTGGAACTTAAAAGTACAGGGCAAGATGCCTTTTAAAGGTCTTTAGTGACACCTTCAGTGCAGCTTTGTGATGGGCCAGATGTGTCATGAATAAGCACACATGTCACTTCACATTAGATTCTAGTTTGGTTTCAATCCTAATTTGAAAGTTAATTGTTATTTTTTAAATAATGTGGAAACAAACTCTTTTGTTAATGATTTTCTAATCTACATAGAAAATAGCAAAATCAAATACTTTTCAACAATGTCTCTAAAACTTGTCAGTACATTGTGAATATGGATAACATACTTTATACTCAATTGTGTTGTTAATGGTTAACAGCTGGCTCTCTAGAGAAAAGCTCTGATTTTTGTAGTGTTTGCCCATGTCTGTGGTGTAAATATTCCCCAAATGGGCTAATTTCAAACTACGAAGATTAATGTATGTGGAAGTGTGCATAGTCAGCTCTCAGATGCTGTACAAGTAAGCTCTAATACACCTCTTATTATACCCATTACATGAATGAAGAAAGAGGAAAACCAGGTGGCAAACTCAGAGCCATAGAGTTATAAACAGGAAAATGTTTCCTGGGTTCAGTTAGGCATTCACTAACATTCCTGTCTAGTTTTGAACATTTTTAAGAAAACCTGTGCAAAAGTAGATTAAAACAGGGGGTAATTCCTGTGTGAAAAGGTTTTTACCATTGTTTTAAAAATCGTATTCTTAAGAATTGTATTTTCATCCAAAATTCCAAATGCAAGGGATCTCTCTGTATGAAATTAGAGAGTCCTCTTAGACTGTTTGGCAACACCATGCAGGAGAAACGGGTAAAGAATGAGTGTCCTATTGGCTCAGCCTCTGAGTGAGGACAGCTCTGCAGATCTTAGCCAGTTCAGCTTCTTATAACTTTGAAGACAAGAAATTTGAGAGCTAGAACTTTGCTTCTATGGGTTATACAATATGACCTGGGCTCATTTTTGGGTAATGTTGTAGCATAGTAAATCCCCTTTCTTACTCTTGGGTCCTAATTGAGCCTTGTTTCTATGTGTGTAACTGAAGAGCAGATAAAACTACTATCCTGTCATTTGACAGGAAATACTCTGACAATGAACTTGATGAATGGTGGCTTAAGTCTTTTTTATGAGAGTATTCATTTAAGTGTTTTATGGTGTTCTCTATAATCAAAACACATATAGGCCTCGCACTTCTTTTGAATGCCTGGTTTCCTTAATGTCTGCTTTGACTATTTTTTTTCCTCATTGCTGGGAGGGAGTGAGTGATCATTTAATGTTAACTTCACAAATATTTTGAACATTTTCTCTTTTTCGCTTGTTTCCTTCCCTCTTTCCATCTCTCTCTCTCCTATTCTCTCTCTTTCCTTCCAATAATCCCCACTAATAAGAAGAATAAATCCAGAAAATGAATTACAATTGAAATACAAATACAGGAAATTCCAGGGTTAAGCTTTATATGGCAGAGTTAACTTGGCTGTGAGTACGGCACATTTTTTTTCTGATGTACTGACTCTATTAGCATAAGGTAACCATATGTCCTGAGTTAAGTAAGACAGTGTCTTAGATTTCAGCTTTTTTTTTTTTCTTGACAATATTCTGCTCAAAAATTTTTACCAGGGCCACTCTACTGAATGGCCTATTTTGATTATAGAAATGCTAAAAGCCTTCCTGACCAAAATTATCTAGTGGCATCCTTGAAGTGGGCATTTGATCTGAGATAAACTACAATAGTGCTCAAGAAGCAGCCACAGAGAACTAACTCATTCACTAGAAGGATCTCTTCATCTAATGAAGAGCTCACCACTTATTGCCATCTAGCAGAGAGCACAGTCTGTAGCAAAGGAATTTTTTCTTTAGAGGGAGCAGGGAAATAAAAGGTGTTTTACTTGAACAGCATCAGGGCAAACAACAACAGGAGGCAGGAGAAGAGGGTGGCTAGATACAAAAGGAAGTAGTTACCTGAAGGAGGGGTGGGGGGAATTAGAGAAGCAAGAGGCTACCTAGCTAGGCACACTTGACATTTTTGACTGCCATATGGTTTTCTGCAACCTCTGCTCTTGCCCCATTCCCTGATCTTCCTTTTTTTTTACCTTCTCTTTAAAAAATAAACAAGTAAACCCATTTACTTTTGCTGCTCAGTAATATATTTGCTAATCTTTAGGGCATTTTGCATTTCTCTAATTTCCACACTTAAGCAGAAAAGCCTATTCATCTGACCTGACTTATTCTCTATTTTTTTCAACAATACTGATTTTTTTTTTTTTTTACTGATTTTACGCATCCCTTTTAAGAGAGATTTCTTCACTGAAAACGAGTAATGTGATTTACACTGGTGAATGGAACTCTAGGTTTAAAATTGTGTCATCACATAGTTAAGTAAATATAGTATAGTTAAATTCTGTACTATAATACTGGAACATGCAAGCCCTTTATGAGTTGTGTCCTCTTGTCATTAATGCCAACCCCTAAACCCATGCTCCTAACCTCACAGTTGAACCATCAGACATACTCTGTAACTTCCTATTTTTTGTCTCTGAACAAGCTCTCCTTGTTTTCTGAACTGTACTCTGCTCAACATCCCTTTGTACACCTCACTTACAATGTGCGTATCTTTTCATAACAAGGAAGATAAAGTATGGTTTTTATTTTAGAACTAGATAAAGGTATGTTAAATATTATTTAGTAAAATAGACAACAATAGGTAGAAAATTATTGAAAAAGAAGAATAATGGGAGAGTATTAGGAGATAGCCTAGTAGGTTTTAATAGTATTGTTTGATATTGATAATGTGAAATAAATGAATAAAATTAAGCCAATTGATTAATTAAATCAAATTTTATAAAGGCTTAAAGAGGTAAGTCTCAATAAATACAGGGACATATAATCATGGATATGATGACTCAAGCAGAAAACATGAATTCTCCTAAAATTAATCTCAAAATTAAATACTACTTATATTACAATTTCAACATGTTTTTCATGTAAATTGACAAGGCGAATCTGATATGGGAGAGAAAATATCCAAAACTAGGCATTTTTTAAAAAGTAGAAAACAGACATTTGCCCTACTCTATACCAAAACACATAAAAAGAATTAATTGTAATTAAAGCAGTGTCAGTTGATTCATCATAGTCAAATGAATCAATGGGATACAATAGAATCCTGAAAATGGGCCATGTGTAAATCAAAATTTGATATAAATATGTTATTTCAAATTAATTGGAAAAAGTTATGGGACAACTTTATGTTTATTTTGAAAAAAATCTGTTTCTACTGCTCACCGTTAAAATTAAAGTCAAGTTTATTAAAAACTTGCAAGAAGAGCTTTTTTGTCTGACATCTTAGTGAGGCTTCAATGATAGCAACTGTCTCTGAACTTTATTATGCCAGCCAAGGATGACAAGATGTCAGAAAGTTGGCCAAGAAAGACAAAGACTCAGGGAACAAATTATAGGGACAAGGCCCAAAAGAAGGAGTGGTCGGTCCAAAGGCAAAGTTCTAGACAAGCTTAAACATCCAGTCTTGTTTGACAAAGCAACATATGACAAATTGTGTAGGGAAGTTCCCAGCTATAAGCTTATAACTCCAGCTGTTGTCTCTGAGAGACTGATGATCTGAGACTCCTTGGCCAGGGTAGCCCTTCAGGAGCTCCTTAGTAAAAGGCTTATTAAACTAGTTTCAAAGCACAGAGCTCAAGTAATTCACACCGTAAGCAACAAGGTGGGGGTGCTGCAGCTACTGGTGAAGATGCATGACAAACAGGTCACACCAACTACATATTTTGAAAAATAAAACTTTATTAAACCCAAAAAAAAAAAAACTTTGCAAGAAGAAAATATAGAATAATTAGTACCTTGAGGTAAGGAAGGCTTTTATAATCAAGCTGAAATCAATTTTAAAAATAGACCATAAACGAAGTTAAAACACAAGCAAAAAACTGAAAAAGTGAATGCACTACATATAATAAAAAATTGGTATCTATATCATACATTTTAAAAACTCCCAATTTCAGTAAGAAAAAGAAACCAATAGAAAAATGGACAGGTATATGAAGAGTCAATGTATAGAAAAAGAAGTGCAGACAGATAATACATATATAAAAATATATTTTACTTCATTAATAATCAAAAACATACAGAGCAAAAATTAGGTGCTACTTTTTCACCACCAGATGGATGAGCTTTAAATATTTACTAACATAATTTGACAAGTGGGTGTGGAAATAGGCACTCACACACAGCAGAGAGAGTGATGTAGCCTAATCTATTAAAATTTAAAATGTTTATAGTCATTGGTTTGTTTCTCAGTAGATATCAGAGAAATATGCTCAAGAAACATTTCAAACATATTCACTGAACATGGTTGTTTGAAAGATGGAGAAACATTTTTTGTTTTATCAGTCGGGGAATATCTAAACATAAAGGAACTATAGAGTACTACTGTAGAGATGTAAATACATCTATTGTGTATTATTGAGTGAAAAGAATACATTTGAGTAAGAATAAATAATATGATATAATATTTGTTTAAAGTGCATATGTATTCTCTGTGATTTCATAATTGTGTGTATCGGTAAAAGGTTGGAGAGGTCTATACCAAACTGGTAGCAGTGGCTGTCTTAGGGGATATGCCTTGGACTGGGAAGGTAAACAGTCAAGGGAGATTTCAGCTTCATCAAAATAAATCCTCTCGTTTTTCTGAAATGCTGGTCCTAAGCTATGATGTATCCATGGAGGTTTAGGTTTACACTTTTAGTTTCACTGCCCAGTTCAAGGGGACAAATTGTCCCTTTTGGCAAAACTGTACTTTAGGTCCTCCTTGATATCAGCAGACACATGTTTTGGCAAGTCAACTTGGTAGAAGCCCCCAGGGATGATGAAGAAAGTCTTCCTGGAATGTGTCCTCCCCTGCAGCTCTTGCTCCAACAGGAGAAGGCCAGAAATAACTTCAGAGAGTTTCTTGGCTAGGGGATCTTCCCATGAGACTGTTGTGTCTGATGTGTGCCACATCCTCCCAGGAGGCTTTTTGTTTAAGAAAAACTAGCATTAACATAAAACTAGGTATTTGGGGGAAGTCTGAACATGAGATAATGTCACACAGTTAAGGTTATAACATGTATTTGCTATTAAATTTATTGGTATACCTCAGAGGATAAGCCATGCTTTTCAACAGTGAATTTTTGGAAATGGAAATGTGGGGAATCTATATTTTTTCCTACCTTCACCTTGAGGTTCTCTGTGGCCAAATACATGCTTTGGGAATATTCAGTGTAGGTCTGAGCCTTTGAAGGCCATGTATTTGTACCCTGTAGAACTTAGGAGGATCACTATTCAGAGCTCTTGTTTTAGGAGATTCAAATAGCCATGGTTTCTGGTCTTAGAAGATTATTTTCATACTTCTTAAATGTCCTGGCTTTTTGTTCTGTGCCTAAGTTCACCAGATGGTTGCAGTTACTTGGAAGGAGTATGTGTGGATAGTTGTTCATTCGAAGTAATTGATGGTGACTGGGAAAATGGCTACATGGAGAATCCATGGGAACCCTGAAAGCCTTAAGTGTCTGACCTTCCTATGGACACAAGCTGTTGAGATGGTTTTGAGTCAGTCTCTGTGATGTGTTCTGCTCCAGGCTCTGAATTCATGTCATAATTGAACACTTTGAATTTTCCAGATTAGTGCTTAAGTTCCTAACTTTTTTATATTAGCAGAGACTGATTTTCATGGTAAGAAATCTCTTATTTATTGCTGAACCCAATTTAAAATGTCAAAAAGGACATTGTTTAATTTTTGGAGTCCTTAATGCACCTATGAAAGATGAGTAACATTGTATTCATTGAAATTTTTGGTGTTTTTAATACACAAAATAATAACATGTATGCATCCATTATAATTTATATTAGGCCCAGGTTATATATTATGTCAGAGATGTTTAATTATGGTGAATTTCAAATAATTTGTTATTAAAAATGGTCCGAAGACTGACAACACTATTCTGAGGGGCCATTTTATGTTTAGTGTAAATTGAAATGCATGAGGTGAGAATAGCCCCCTTTTTGTTTCTTAAAGTTTTACAACTGAAGTGGTGAAGTTTAAAAACTTGTTAAGAAAAAGAAGTTTTTGTGCTTTGATTTATCACAAACAGTAATTATTCCCTCATCTTTATGCTGACAGTAGCTTGTCTCTGTTTTGTCTTTCTCCTATACTTTCCTCTTACTTTGCCTGGGCTTTTATAATGTACAGTACTTATGACTGGATGTTGTGTGGAAAGAGCATGGATGTTGGTATTAAGTAGACTGAACTTCAAAGCCTAACCTGGTCACTTACTAGTTTACTTGTTGTGTGACCTTAGACAAATTTCTTAATGTCTTTGTTCAGTAATAGAATGTATCATGTATTGTGCAAGGACCTTATGATAATTACAGAAAATTTTATTTGTGCCCTAATGGGTATACGTGTGTGTGTGTGTGTGTGTGTGTGTGTGTGTGTGTGTATGTGTGTACCTGTGCTTGCAGTACAGTAATGCTCTATAAAAGGTGAATTTATTCAGTGTAGTATATTAAATATTTTCATGTGCACATTTGTCTCTACTATTGGGCTCTAATCTTCAAAGAGCATTAACAATGTATTATTTATTTTATATTCTCTCCACAGTACTCAGTATAATGTTTTGCACAAATGAGGCACCCTTTAAATGTTGGACTGAATTATTGATTTTTTTCTATAAGACTAGGTTTTTTTTTTGAGAACCAAAATCTAAAATCTATGCACACGAGTGCATGTGAATTAATTTTCAGAAAGAGAACACTTTGATGTAATAGCATCTTTTCCTTTTCTAAAAATAATCAATTTTTAGCCTTAAGTTACCTGTCTACCTTTTGTGACTTTTGGGCCAGATCAGAGGCTGGAAATCAAATGGATAACAAGAAAACACAGTGCACAGAACTACCTTAGAGGGAGCCTCAGCCATCTTGGCACCCAAATGTTTGTAATTTTTCAGTTTTGCTTCATCTGTAAGTGATTCTGTTTCAGAGACCAGGAAGAGAGAAGTTAAAGGTCAGGGGAGTCCAGTTCACTGGGGTAGTTTGTAATAATCAGAAGAACAGAGAAAGCTGAGGGAAGCCTAAGGTCTTCCTGTCCTGGCTCGATGCACCATATGGAAATCAATTTGTACTATTAAAAAAGGGTTTTGGGGGTGGTGTAGGGAAGAACCCAAAGAAAAATAAATTTACTTCCAAATTGCAGTGAGGAAGAGGAAAGCTGAAATGCAAAGCTGACAAATGCTAATAATAATTTGTATTTGTCCCCAGCTTTTGTTTTAAACCTTTCAATCATTTGTTTTTATTTTTATTTTTTATCATGTTTTCATTAGAAAGTAGGTAAAAGTAATTATACTTATAATAGTTTATTTAGCCTAGAGAACTGTTTTAGTTGTATTTCTATAATTTTAGATATAGATACTTATTGATATAGATATATAGCAAATTGGATAAGGTATCCATAAAATAACTTTTTTGAATCTAATTCTTCCAAATCATTTTTCTCTTGGAGTCATCATATTTACATTCCTTCAGAAGATATTCTATATACAATTGAGTTGTAGAATTTTTACAAATCTTTCATTATTGTCAATTGGAATTTTTTTTTCCCAAGATGTAACTGTCATTCTACAGACATACTTTATCAGGCCAGAAATTTTCATCAGGCTATTCAAACAACAATCAGGATTCATGTTCTTTCTCCACATGGTTCTAAATTATGTGTTGACTGAAACTTAAGAGTTTGCATTTGTTCATTTGTGACATGAAAAGTACTCTAGTTTATGCATATACAAGCAATAGCAATTTAAAAATGGCTGCCCCAGATAAGAGCAAGGGGAATTCAGAGATGTTAAAATGAGAGGTCTTTAAACAGACTATATGTCATACCACATGTCATTAATTTTAAGAACACAAAATATTAGATGTTAAAACCCAAGTAGATAAGGGAATATTTAAAGAATTTAAAGAATATTTAACCATTTAAAGAATGAGCTAAGCAAGGGTGTTTTTATGCTGTTTTTCTAATGCTCTTTATTCCTTACTGGTGTAAAGACCTCTCTGATGTGAACATTCACCTATCAGAGGTAATTTATGGCAATCCCAGCAGCTTCATTACCTAGGTAACACCATGTCAAGGTTACATTACAGTGGCAAGAAGGGGGAAGCTCTGATTTTTTATTTATGCACAGATAGTAAAAGTAATCCTGAATCTTTCTAAGTTTAATAAACACACATACAAACACACACACATGTGTATGCTTATATGTAATATAGCATATTATCTATATTATATATAAATGTAAATGAAAAATCTTTAAAGTATGATTTCTTAATTTTCCAGGGAAAATATTCATCTTCCAAAATATACCTTCTGTAAAACAGAAATGAGTATTATAGTCAATACATTTTATTCATTCATTCAACAACGATTTTGGAGTGTCTACTATGTTCCAGATACTATGCTAAGGAAATAGCATTGAAGAAGCAGTGATTTTACAGAGCTGATATTTTAGCAAAGAAAAGTAATAATGGTGATAATATTAATAACAGTATTAACAATAATAATAAAAAATCATAACTAATATTTTAGGGTTATACCCAGGGTACCCAAGTCAATCTAATAGGGTAGGGATGGAAGGCTTTTCTGACAAAAAATTTAAGTTCTTTTATTTTTGCGTTGGAAGCTTTAAGACAGTAGAAGAACATGATTAAATTTGCACTTTGTAAGAACATCTTATGGAAAATGAATTGGGTTGGGGATGGGGTCACACAAGGTGAAGGTAGAATTTTTCCTAGCTCTTTGTTAGGAGTCTTCTTGAAGCTCAAATCCTTTGCAGCAGGGAAAAACACATCAAAGCACTCTGGAAATGCATTCCAGGGCTGAATATGCATATGTGAGTTCATATGTAGCAGTGCAGGAAGCAGGGCAGTTGTCAGAGCTAGCTAAACTTGGGGTCATGGAGAGACATTGCTTCATGGCTAGGCAGATTGAATGGAGGAGGTCCAATAGAGTGATCAGGTATTAGGAGCTCCTGCGTGGTCCCCTCCCTGTGGCAGTATGCCTCTCCTGACTGGCTGAGGTTTTGACTTGTGATCAGTTTAGACTTTGACTTAACAAGCATAACTTCTTCCATAGGAGGCTTTGCCTTCAATTTTGCTAGTGGTAGAAATTTTTCTTTCTGAAATCAGCTTTCTAAATGAAGCTTTAGGATTTATAAGATATTGGCAAATGACAATAGATCTGAGAAAAACTTAAAAGAAAGTTGTTTAAAATAAAAATTAAAACTCTTTTATTGAGTTAGAAGTCTAGATGTTAATAAATAAAATAATCTCACTAGTTATTCTCACCCCACCCCCATTTTTAAATTGGCGTGTACCTTATAAGTTCTTTATTATGTCACATTGAATTTGGCTAGAGACCATTTGTCAACTGTAGATTAACCGCTGCACTGCAGGTGGGCCATTTGTTTCCTCTGGACCATAGCACATGCATGACCAGACAGCTGTTGTTTGACTTTATGCCTAATCCTCTATATGTGGATAGTATAAAAATAATAATAAAGGCAGCAGAAGGACACTGCATTCCAGGAATGTCCTAATCCTTCAGGTTGAAATGATCATAGAAATGAGTTGCTTCTAGTCTTAAAATATAACATAATTTAGATATTTTGAAATTCAACTCTAAATGTTAAGCCAGACCTAGGACTCATCACTGAATGTATATCAAATGCTTAAAAGGTTCTTGCTTTGCTTTATAGCTTTTGATGATCTTCGATACTCAGAATCACAAATAATTATACTCTAAATAATCACAGATGTGCTGAGTGAATGGTTTCTCATTACACTGTACAGTTAGATTGGTTTTTACTTTTTTCTTTTTAGAACTCCTTTGGACTTTTTTCCTTTTCCTTTTTTGCTATTTCCACATTTATTAATAACTGACTGATTCATGATATACGAACGTGAGCTTTTTTTTCTGCATATATTATATGCTCATATTTTCCTTTCAAGTTTTAGTGTTAATTCTTTCAGTAAAAGCTGTTTTCATTTTTAACTAAATTATAGTCTCTATATTTTCCCTTTGATAATTGTTTATAATTAATGAAGAAAGTTAAAATCTTTTAATGGAATACATTTGAAATTATTAAAGTTTTGAAAACTACATATGTAAAATTCCTTGGTGAGAATATTTTTCTGATATAAAGTGATTTCATAAAAAGCAAATTTCTACTTAAATCCATCAAACCATCTTTTTTTCTGCATGTTTTAATTTACTTATTATTCCATAACAAACTATCAAGATTTCTGTCTGGACAATTTATTATTATAATATTTGGTTTTCAGTAGTTATAATTTGTTTTTGCATGGTAAATATATAGATTTTTTGGCATAATCATCACACAGTGTTTTTATATTATATAATGGATGTCTTTGGAAAAATAAGTACGTATCATTTTTGAAGTGAAAACCATTTGTAAAATATACTAGGAATATATTTAGAGCAATGCCGCAGCAAAATCATTTGCAAAGTAAAGAATATTCATACCATGAAACTGACTATCATTTATGTTTTGCCTTTCTGGATTCTTCTGTGTTAGGATTTTCATAAAGCATTTTTTCTTTAATCCTTGCATGCAGGATTAGAGATAAGATGCCTCTCTCCTCCATCTCCTGTCTTTAGGATGCTGTTCTTTATAGCATCTTTACCCATTTCAGCATCTGGTAAAGCAGCCTGCAAACAAGGAAGTATCTCCTGCAGGGAATACAATTATTGGGCTCCTTTGTAAAGAAGATTTCAGTAGAAGACAGGCCTGCTTATGAATTCCCTATCCGTTTTGATATCACCTTTACTGAATTGACTAAGGGTCATCTTTACATTTATTTTCAAAGGAATTATAATCTGCTGTGCTTTGTTTGTGGTTTCTGAGCATAGATTCCCTGTCTTCTACACTCATCTCTTAATATTATTTTCTCTGAGCCAGTCTGTCTAGCCCAGTCTTGAGCATAAATAGCTCTGAGTTTGCATTTCTTGGGCACCGATGCCCTACTATTGCTGGGTGATGTGGAATCCTTTCTTATTTGAGCATGAGAAGCCCATAATGATTGGTGCCACAGATCCTCACATTCTTGATCAGTTCCACCTGCCAATAAACAGTAAAGCCAGCACAGCTTCTCTTCTGTATCGGTTCTCTGCTTTACGGGTAATGAAACTGTCCTTAGTGTGATTTAGGAATCCCTTTGATGCCTGAGAGTTTACTGTATCTGTATGTATTTCAGGGGTGTTGGCAGCCATTAGTGAGACTTCACTACTGGCATCCCTGAACTGTGGCAGTGAGGTCGTTTGGGTAAATTGAGGGGGAAACACAGCTGGTCACACATTTTCTTAAATTTAGATTCATTAAGGGAAAATTTAGAAATAGTCTTGTTGAAACAAGCAAGGCCAAGGGTGTTAGATTTCTTTCAAACATAGAGAAAGGAAAGAAAGAAGGAAGGATAGGGTGTGGGAAAGATAGAGAGAGGGAGAGGGAAGATGCAATGTAATTTTATGAACTCTGTAAAAATTCCACATTGTTTATTTGCAATGATATTTTGTTAAAACAAAACCTTTCTCCTAGTCTGAAAGTTAAAGAAATGAAGCTGAGCTAATTCTTAGCTGCTCTGTATTGAATTAGATAGTGAGTAAAAGTGCTCTATGCAGATTTCAGGTAAGGGGGAAGTGTTAATAAGAACATTCATTCTCTCTCAGCCCTTTTCCAGCTCCAAGTTTGAGGTCTTTTTATTTTCAGAGTAGGGTTTTGGTAATGTGTTAATGTTTCTTGAGACAGTGGTCATTTTTGTGTCTATTTTTATTTTTTCTGACCAATTTGTGTAGGATATTCAAAGTGGGAAAGACTAAATGTTTCAGGTTAATTCATGTCACATCAAAAGAGACAAAAAACTGAGGCATCTAAAAAAGTGAATTCTTTGTGAACTTGGGAGGTTCTTGTTGGTTGGCACTATTGATTTCGAAGTATTTCAACCAAATTAATAACTTAAAATTGGAAATCCTTTGGACTTTGAAATAATTTTGTTACATTGTGTCCTTCTTTGTATTAGTATTACCTATTATTATCTTTGACTAATTATTCTGGTCACTTTTTGAATGCCATCAGACTTATCATTACTATCATTATCACATTTTAATATGCAATATTAATTGGCTACAGTTTAAAGAGGATAGTATGTAGTCCTTGAGTTATATATCAAATATATTGTAATTACTGGCATCATCTATGTATGTTTTTAAAGATACAAATTTTCTCCTAAAGTACTTTCCTCTTAAATCTGTACCTCAATGTATATTTTGTTTAGTTTAAAAAAATCTCACATAAAGATTTATTAATCCGTTTTGCAGATAGTAAAATAAGCTACCAGAGAAAGTACTGTATGTTAAGAATGAGCAGAGTTGGTGTGTGTGTGTGTTTGTGTCTGTGTGTGAAAGACCATCAGCAAACTGTACTGAGTACCTATTATGCATGTACTAGGGGCTACAATAAATACTGGGGCTACAAAAATGAATAAAGCAGAGTCCCTATCCTTGAGAATGATATAGTGTGATGGGGTGATAGATTTTCAAATAAAAATTATAATAGAAAGTGATAGAACTAAAATAGAAGCTAATTTTTCCTAGGGGAGTTGAGAAAGTTTCCCCAAGAAGTAACTTCTGAATTGTTTTGAGTGATGAACTAGGGTTTGGTAAGAGCTATGCAGAGAAGAATATTGTAGTTAAAGAAAGAAGTTTGAAAAGGCATCAAGGAGTGAAAATACATGATTTGTCTGGGAAGAGCTGGAGTATGGAAGAGAAAGACTAAAATCAAGAAATGTAATTCCTTCTCTCTGCTTAATTTTTGCCTATTAGCTGCTCTGACAAAAATGTTTATGTGGGAGCAGTTTGACATTTGTGGTCAGTGTTCAAATGCAGATGATTGAAAGTATATTAGAATGGAAGAGTGAAAAATACAGCAATTCTAAACCAAAATTATAAGGCCTCCAGGCAGTACCTCATGACCACTTAGCTAATTTTTCCAGACTTGTTATGTCTGCTTATCTGAATTCTTTATTCATGTATGCATTTATTCATAGTGTACAGCTAGTCTTTTTTAAAATATTCAAAATAATAAAGATTTTGGTAGCCTTACACTATTTGATCACAATTACCAAAGGAATTTCTTACATTTATATAAAGTCAACTTTTCTGGCTGGTTTTAAAGTAGATAACAACTTAGCATTGAAAAAATTGGTTTTCAGTAAACCCTAAGAGAGAGGAAAAAGACTTTGTTTTACTTTTGTTTTTGTCTCCATCTCCATGAATTAGTATTTATGTTTTGTCTCGTGTGTTTTCCATGGAAATAAAATTTATTCAAATACTAATAAATTAGTGTGCCATCTTAACCAAAGCTTGGCAAGTAACATTCTGCATGCTTCCCTCTTTCACTCTTTCACAAAGAGGAAAATGTCAAACTATCATTTGAAATGCTTACACTTTTCAAACGTAAAATAATATGGAGTAAGACTTTTAGTTTAGGAAGTGATGTGAGAAACCACTGAAGAATACCTTGCTGGACTATTAGAAGTCTCATGTTTCCTGCAGATGTGTAATTTTTGGTGGAAAACTTAAATATTTTAGTCTGTATTATATTGGAGGAAGATGGCTTATTTTTAAAAAATAGAAAAGTATTTAGCCTTAAAAAAGCAGACAGTCTTCTCATATGCTACAACATGGATGAACTTAGAGGACACTATGCTAAGTAAAACAAGACAATCACAAAAAGCAAGTACTATATAATTCTACTTACGTGAGGTATCTAAAGTTGTCAGATTATTAGAAACAGAAAGTAGAATGATGGTTGCTAGGGGTTGGGGGAAGTGTTGGAGAAAGGAGCTTTTTAATGGGTACAGAATTTGTTTTGCAAGATGAGAAAGTTCTAGGGATCTTGTACGACAATGTGCATATAGTTAACAATCCTGTACAATACCTTTAAAATTGGTTAAGATGATACATTTTCTTTTAATGTGTTTTTATATGATATAAAAATCAACAAAACAAAAATAAAAGGTATTAATGCTACTATAAAGATTTGCATTACAAAAAAAAATTTCAAGGTACAACTGTTTAAATTCTTGTGGTGTGGACATATTTTTGAGGCTAGGTCTGGGCACATACATTTTTATTTAAGTCAGTTAAAATCAGTTAATTAAAGATAAAATTTGTGAGATTATGTATAATACGAAACTAGTTTTTCCATTTTACAGTTGAGTACTACTTGTAGATATTATTCCTTGCCTTTGGGCAGGTAACAATTTTCTTCCCCTGGAATTACACTTTGTTGTTACTATCTTTATTTCGTACATAAGAAAGGCTTATCCTAGCTGCTTTGCATTGCTGCTGGCTGAATGGGAAAAACCTGGAGTGAAGAACCATAATGACTCTGGGACTCTGAAAAGCTCTGGGCCTATTCCTGAGCAATGGTTTTTACTGCATGATTTTACAGCAAGGAGAAACTGTAGGTAAATAGATGGTGATGAGAACATCCCAACACAGATACCATGATTTTTTGTTTGTTTGTTTTTAATTAGGGGATTGGGCTTGTTACAACCAGAGTTACCATTGTGAATGAATGGGCTGTAGGATTTCTTGAGCCCTTGGCAGCATCCTTGAGAATGGTAGGGGTGATGAGGTGTTGAATTGAATTTAAGATAGTGTTTCCGAAAGAGTTATTTATCAGTCAGCCATTTCCAAACTGTCTTCTTTCCCCAGGCTCTGGATTATCTCAGATATATCAATAACACTAAAGCAGATAGGAAACACTTCTCTACCTCTTTTCAGAACTCTAGCTTCATCTTTAGTCTATTGTAACCAACTACTGGAATGGCTTCAGAAATGCCTAGCAACTGGCTAATGCCCTGTAATTCAAATGTAAAATTGTATATAGTTCATAATGGCAAGGCCATACTATCAGGAAGCCTAGTTGTTAAACTTTGGTTAACTTGTTTAAATCCTCTGAGACTCAGTTTCTTCATGTGTAAAAGTGATACAATAACATTTAATATTGGGATTATAAAGATGAAGTGATTTTATTTTTCACATTACACATAGTAGTAAGCTCTCAATGATTGATAGCCACAATAGAAAGGAATAATTATTGTGGTAGTTAGAACTCCTTTATTATACACTGCAGAAAGTATTTCTCTTTCCAGCATTGTAGTTTGACCAGTGTCACCCTGGGGAAAATCAGTATAAAATTCATTTTTCTCATATCTTCCTCTAGTAATATCAGGTAAGGAACTGTCCATAATAAAAGTTACTCTTTATATAAATCAAGGATCAGTTTGTCATTTCTCATGACTCATCAAGTAAATCACAAGAAAATCTCATGTTATTATGCCTTCCACTGGAAAAGATGGAAAAGGTTGAGTCTTTTTTCTATCATTTTACATTTTAGGCAAATTCTTAAATGCATCTAAGTATTGCGAATAAAATTCATGGTAAATAACCAATTTCCTGACAGATTGTTTCAGTCATTTTAGTTTCCCTAATTTGTTCTCACAGTGAGTTCTAAAAGCTTTTCCTTTACATATGGGACCAGAGTGTGAACATTTTAAATGCCTTGTGAGTTTATACAGAGATTCCAGGCTGCAAGATGCTAGCTAGCATGCCTGTCTCTTAAAGCCATCTGCACTTGTAAGAACTAGTCAGAGTATTTCTGTGACTCCTTTTGTGCTGTTAGTAACTGCTATGTGACCTTCTGTAAGACATTTTTTCTTTCTGAATTATGATTTTTAATACTCTTGTAAGGTCAAAAATGTTATCCAATGGAGGTAATGTTTGTTTGTTTTGTAAACAATACTTTCACAAGATAGTCATGAATATGTGGTGATTTCTATCCTAAACAGTCTGACAAAATACTTATTTGATAAGTGTTTATTTACATATAAATAGGGGAAAAAGGATAAATAGTGTTTGATAAATTACATCAACATTTGGTAAACTCCCCAGGTTAAGGGCAAGATTGCCTGGGAACCAATTAATAAAAGTTGAGAGAAATAAGGTTATGTGATGTCATTTTTCCCCCAAGTTGACCCTATTATAAAATCTGGTACATTATGATCCTGGCTTCACTTTCTTCTTTCTCAGTTGTCCACCATTTCAGGTCCATTCTATTTATTGGGTATAATAGGCACACGACTTATGTCCTCAGAGGTTTTTTAAGGCCCTTTGAAAATATTTGAGTCTAAAAACAAATGATGCACTCCAAACTCTGAAAAATAAAATCATAAAATTAACATCAATAAATGTTTAATTAAATGTCTACAGAACATAACATTAAGTCAATTTCATTAGTTGTTAAAATTAGTATTTATAAAATTTTCATGACATTTGGAAGAAGTCTATAGTTTAGATTTCCCTTTTTGTAAAAATTTCTGAATATGCAAGATGCTTATTACAAAATATAACCAATCATAAATACACTGAGATGCCTAGCCAAAGAATTTCAAAAGCAAAGCAATAAAAATCCTTTCATAATATTGTACTAATAAAAAATCAAGTTTATGTGTGGTTTGTGTATTTTAACATATAGTAAGTGGAATAATAAAATAATTATATTACTATATAATGTATTATATATAAATTATTAACATATTAATTATATATTATTATATTTATATATTATATATTTGTAATAAGTGTTATTAAGTAATAAGAAAGTATAATAATAAAGCTAACATTTATTGAATGTTTATTATGTGCCAAATATTATTCTAGGCTTGTGTCTATTATGGGTGTGCCATTGTTTTTTTTCCCCCACGTATTTCATATCTAATTAGTCTCCAGTCTAACATTCTGCCTGCAATTTTCTCTTAAATCTGTCCTTATTTTTCTCTTCCTTGACACCTGCCCCTTGCCCCAACCCAAGATCTCATATCTCTTGGCTGAACTACTATAAATCTTATATCCCCTCCTGTCTCCACAGTTCAATCCTTAGCGGTAGAGTGATCCTTTAAGCTCAAAGTCTGTTTAAAGCCCTTCTATATCACTTATTACTACTATGAAAAAAGTACAAAATTCTAAACATGACCTATGAATCTAAACTATTTTACAACCAGAACTTTTCTCAGGGGCCCCCTTTTTATACTCTGGCTAGAGGGATTGAACATGTCATGTAGCCTGCTGCCTCAGAGACCAGAAAACTTGGCAGGAAGCTTGCTCAGGAGGGCTGTGTCTGATCCACAGAGACATTGGGAGTAGAGTAAGCCCTGTATGAAACTGAGGTTACTGTCAAGGAGTGGTTGAGAATTGGAGAAGGAAAGGAAGAAATACATTTATTGAGACATGATGATGCAGGCAAGTCCTGGCTAGTTACCTTACATGCACAGTCTCATCTGATAATACTTGGAATAGCCTGTGAGGCCGATGTGATTCCTGAGTACATGGATGAGGAAACTGAAATTCAGAGAGGCTAGGTTGCCAGGACAGCACAGCTTGTGAACATCAGAGTTGGGATTGGGAACTTAACTCCTAAAGCCAATGTTTTTCTACTTGTTGTACCACCCCACCTTACTATTTGGTAATGATTATAACCCCAGTTGCTTCAAGACACCAAGTATCTACCCAATAAATAGTCAGTGAACCGAATCCCAGGATAAGTCACCTCCAGCTTTGGGGTTTCTACTTTGAAGCAAACCACTCTGCTTCATCCTGGCAGTTGAGATGGCTCTTATGGTGGCTGAGTGACCTTTTCCACATATATCTATACTCACAACTGTATTCTAGAGATTTGAGACCATCTTTGTAGTTTACTGTTATGGATAAATCTGATTTTCATATATCTGTTTACATAAATTCTTCTAGCATGACTGCTATGATGCATTGTTTTCTCAAGAGTAAAATTTAGCAGTACCCTAGGTACAATGACACAATAGTTCCATGACTTTAAAAGTACTTGGGTACATTCTTCTGTTTAATTTTTATTAGCACATACATATGTATAAATATTTTAAAAGGTTCACTTGAGTGAAGCAGGTAACCACTTGGAGGCTTGCCTGACAGCTGCTTACCACCAGCCAACAAATTTCTCATGCCAAAAGCTCCTTCTCTAGACGAAGGAGCAGATGAGCATCCAGATGATAACCACATGTGTGGGAAGTGGAATGTCAGCCTTCATCAAAGTTCCTCAGAAGCTCATCCATAATTCCAATTTTCTTTGTTACTTTCTTTACGCATGGTTTAAAAAATCTGTTTAAAGATGTAACAAAAATTTTTTGACACTTTTAGATCAGCTCTTTGACTAAAATAGAAGCCAGCGATGGATTCTAACTGTCCTCTCACCATTGTTTCCTGAATCTCTAAGCTAACAATAGACTATTTATTTGCACAAACTACTACTTTTTATCTCCTTATTGAAAGTTTTCAATACAGACCTTTTTAATTATATTTTGATTATATTTTCCTTCCAATAAATTCCAAATCACAGTTCAGCAAATGTCCTGTTTAATGTGACATTTGAAGGAGAATATGGCCTCTCCGGAAGTACTGGCACAGCCACGGCCCATCTGCACTTTGCTTTTATTTCTGGGCCTTGACCTTTCACTCCCAAATGAAAGAACTTCTGGCTTGCTACAGATGATGGCCAAAAACCGAGTTCCTCTGGGATTCATGAAAGTAGTTAAGTGGAAACTGAGGCTCTGTTACACAAGTCAGATAACATTTATGTCCCCAATACCAAAGGGGCGAGTGCATGTTGTACGAGGTAGCATGGAGCAGGGAATGAGATACAAAGAAGCAAGAATGTGGATGGAGTTCTGCTTTGTTATTTTCCAGTGTGTGACTTTGACCAAATTTTCTAATCTCTCTAATTGTTTTTTCATTTATCATTAGACATCATAATGCTTTTTGTAATATTGCTATAATGAATAAATCAAATAAAGCACATCTGTTAGTCTCTTAGGGCTGCCATAACAAGTTACCACAAACTAAATGGATTAAAACAACAGAAATATACTGTCTCAGAGTTCTGGAGTCTAGAAGTCCAAAATCAAGGAGCTGGCAGGACCATCCTTTCTCCAAAGGCTCTAGGAAGGAATCTTTCTTTGCCTGGTCAAGTTTCCGGTGGTTATCAGCAATCCTTGGCATTCCTTGGCTTGTGGTTACGTAACATCATTTTCTGCCTCCATGTGCACATGACCTTCTTCCCTCTGTATCTGTTTGTCTCAGATCTTTTTTTCCTTTTAAGGACACTGGTCACTGGATTTAGAGCCCACCTAATCCAGTATGATCTCATCTTAATGTGAATATATCTGTAAAGGCCTCATTTCCAAATAAGGTCACACGCATGGATTAGGACTTCCACATGTCTTTTTGGGAGAATAGTTTAACCCACAAGATTATGTAAAATGTTTAGTAAAGTGACTATATATATGCACATTTAATAACTCATTACATTTCCAATTTTATTCATATGAAAAACACATCTTGCTATCGGAAAGCTTTCTTTTAGTCCCATAAAAACTGTTTTTGTGAGCATCAGTTTATTCATACTTTTTTTACATTTCATAGCTTTTTAGTCATATATTACCACTTTGAGACTTGGAAGGTCAGTCAGTACAGCTACTCATCCAGATAGTTTTGGAACAAACTCCAGAGCATCTTTGATAAGATGGAATCTCAGAGCCACACAAAGAACCTATGTAACCTTCTGATTGTCAGTAAGTCCATCCATATCTTCAGTCCAAATCTGTCCCTGTTAGTTTCAGTCACAGTTCCAGGCCTACATCTGGGAGTAATATAAGAGCAAGCCTAATAATACCTTTTTCCTATCTCAGCCTTTCACATATTACAAGTCACTTACCAGACATACCTGATTCCTGATTGTTTCCCACCAATCAACCCAGTGTCTTTATCTGGGCTTTTTTTGATATGTTTACAAGTTCCCTCAACATTTGGGTTATGTTCTTATTAATACACTGTGACAAAAGGGATTATTTTTATTGTCAGAACAAGCGGTGGACGGGAATCCCTTGGTGTTTTTAACTCTGAGGCAGGGTGATGAAATAGGTGTTGGCAGTGATCTGGTACCAGAGAAGAAGTGGCAGCAGAGGCCAAGACCAGGCAAGACTCCTGCTGTGATAATAGTGTGAGAGCTGAACTGAAGCTGAGCCCTGGCTGATTAGTAGGCCCAGGAAGGAGACCAGGGGTACCCAGTGACTGCAATAGTATTTGTGGGAATATTTGTGGTTTGATTTGTATTTCAAATAATGCAAACAAATATACATAGCTACTTTATATAAATAAATATTGACACTTGTGAGAAAGTTATTTTAACTCTTTAGAAATGGATGGTCTTTATAAATAAAACATTTAGACTTGTAGGGAGTACATTGCCTCAATTGCTAAATGGTGATTTAAGCAGAACCTGTCTGTGTTTTCTATCTAAATCTCTTATCTCTACATTTTTTTTAGTTTGCTCATTTTGCCTACTGAGGAATTGTATTTCTGATTGTTATTTTGCTATCCACTTATTTGCAAGTTCCTACCAATGTTCAACAAATTGATGCACAAACTCACCATATTACTTTTATCCATATTGCTGTCATTACAAGTAATGAAAGCCTACTATGTGCATGGCTATGAAATTCATAATTAGGATACAGAGTATGTGTGTAGTTAGGATTTAACACAAATGCAAACATTAAATACAGTCTACAAGGGTATATTGCATAAAAAAAAAAAAAACTAGTACTGCTTGTATCTGTCCTAATTAATTTGAAGATCAAATGATACAAGGTGTGAAAACAACATTAGCAAGTGATAGCAGACATTCACCAAGAATCACTATGTACCAGGCCCTTTTCTACAAGCTTTTCATGTGTTCACTTATTTAATTTTCACAGCACCTATATAGTACATACTTATACTTTCACCAGTTTATGGAAGGGAAAACTGAAGCACAAGGTGGCTAAGTAACTAACTCAATCTCAAATGCAGCAGTCTACCTCAAGAATCTGTTTTTTAACTGCTATTCTATACTGCTGGTCTCAAAACATGATTCAAAATATAAACAGGCCTATTCATACACTGTATTACAAAATGATATATTTCTCAGGAAATGTAATTGCTGGAAATAGACAAGGTTTTGTTCATTTTTGGAGATTACTTTTACTTGATTATTTTTTGTTTAAAGTAGATATTAGATGGCCACATTAAGATAGGTCTAAAAATTAGTTTGGTTACTGGATTATGTTCCAGGCATTTTGTACGATATTAAGAAAGACCTTGTATTTGGTGTTAACTGTAAATATTTTCCTCTTATCAATATTTATTTTTTTGGTGCCCTCTTAGGAGACAGATAAATAAGCACCATTTTCTTATGATATAGAAATTATGTTTTCCTAGTCTAAAAGATTTGTTTTATTCCTTGATTGTTAGAGGATTTTCTTTCCTAATAAAACCAAAATATTTATAATTTACCTACATCTCCTCATTTCTGCCATTCCAATACTCATAGTCAGTCTATACTCCTGTGAGTTACTATGAATTTATAATTTCTGCTTTGTACTAATTCAAAACAGAAAACTATTAATAAAACTGGGTATCTCCCAAGTTCTTTCAGTATTTATTTACTTGCCTGACCTTGTTCTTTCAGGTCACCAGTACTTTTGATGACTTTGATAAATGAAGTAGCAGGTGATTCCCAGGGATGGATATCTTGTTCCAAATCTAATTGATTGTGGCACAACAGTCTTTTATGTTTCTGTTTCATGACCAAGAGAGAGGTAAGGAAATTATACCCTCTGTTCTCACAACATGTGGGAAACCAGTGTTCAAGGAACCATTCACATTAGAGGTCACAGGATAGGGGATTAAAAGTAGATTTTTTTATTTCCCTTTTTAAGTTTTTTGTATGAAGAACATTAAATAGTTATGAGATGAATGGAATGCAGGTAGGCCACAGAGAAAGAGTATAATGTGAGCACAGACTCTAGAATTAGATTCTATGGGTTCAAATACATCTTTTTTTGCTTCATAGCTAGGTGTTCATAAGCAAGTTACTTAATAACTCTGGGCATTAGTTTCTTCATCTTCAAAACAGAAATAATAGTAGTAGCCATTTCATGGTTTATTATTAGGATTATCAGTTAATCCTTGTAAAACACTTGGAATAGTAACTGATACATAGTAAGGCCTCAATGAATGTTAGTGGTTAACATTATTATCAGTGAAGAATGCTATTATTTCTTTTTTCTTTTGTGACTGGCAGACTCCTATTCATTCTTGACTATCACATTATCCCCTTTATGAAGTCTTCTCTAATAGCCATTTGCTTCTTCTTTGAACTTTCATATTAAATTGTCCACCACTCTCTAAGAATATGCTTGTATATTTTCTTCTTCATTCACTTTTAGAACTCTTAGATATCAGAAAATATTTAATTTGGGGAGATTGCCCAGCACAGTATTCAGTATATTAGATACATATGATTAGTAAGCGAATAAAAATTGAGAATATGCTGAGATATGGCAGGGCCTTTGCTATATTTATTACCTATTGTTTATTCTAAGTATGCTACCAAGACATGGGTCATTGCTAGAATCATTGGCAGGGGCGAGGGAACTGAATTACTTTAAGGAAGGTTATAAGAATCCCAGTAAAATCGAGTATATACTTTTGTAATTATATTTAATTCTGGCAGAATGACAAAAGGCCATACAACATACAAACATCATAACTAGTTTCCCTGCCTCTAATCTCACCTCTTTTTAATTATTTCTATTTCTTTCTAACAGATTATTCTTTTTGAAACCCTGCTTTCAACACATTTTTTTCCTGTTCCAAACCTAAAATGTTTCCTGTTACAAAAGAATATTTATAATTTTTGAATGGTTATTTGGCACCTGGTACTATGCTACACACTTGCATGCATTATCTCACATAACAAACTCATGTTTATTGTAATAATATCCTATGAGGAAAGAAACTCAATGATAATAAGACTCTTGTTTTTTTATGTCAAAAACTAAACTATTTGTTGAGTAATGCCTAATTAATGCCCTCAAAACATTTAGTGAATCAGTTAGATATTATTGTTATTCCTGTTTTATAAATAAGAAAAATAAGAGCCAGAAAAATTAACCCAGAAAATAGAAGGCAGAGACATGTTTTTAACATATGTAACTCATCTACCTCTTATACAGGCTAGATAGCCTAAAAATTAAACTCCACACTTTTCAGCCTCACATTCAAGGAACACTGAATTCTGGTGCACAAGTTTTAGACAGGCTGCTTTCTTAACTGTTCATTGAACTTGCCATGCTCATTTACAGTGACAAAGTGTTTGCCCTTCCTAGATTGCCCTTGTATTTTTATTTAATTGTGTTGTATATATTGACCTTGTTTCTCCAAATAGATTTTAGCTTTTAGAAGGCAGTGTGTCTTACTGTTCTTTATTATTTCTCTCTAGCCTAATTCAAATAGTTGAGCTTTACATTTAAGAAACATAAAATATTCATGAATTTGATGAATATTTATTGAGCACGTAGTATGTGTGTTTTTGGATATGGAGGTAAAGCAATACTCATGAAAGACACTGCCCTCAGTTTTGAGAAATATATATTAGAAGACAGAAGATGAATAAGGAATAAGCAAATACAATAAGATGGAGAGGGAGATAAGTATAATGAAGAAAATAAAACTGAGGAAAGAGCTGGCAGGTGATGGGAGTTGGCACTGTTAATTTGATGATGGTGCTGGTGAGGAGTGGTTATGAGAAAAGTGTCTCTGAGAAGACAGCACTTGAGATAGGTTGGTGAGACCTGGAAGAAGAAGAGGCAGGCATGAGACAGTATGGGGCAGAGGACTCTGGCTAGAGACAAGAACAGATGGAAAAATGAGAATGAGCTTGGCATGTCTGAGGATGAGACATGGCCCACATACTGGTGTCATTGTGATTAGCAGGACAGACATAAGCAGTGGCTAGAGTAAGAGGTACATCGTTGGCCAGAAAAAGATTTGGATTTATTTAAAGTGTAATGAACCCTGCAGAAGATTGTTAAACACCAGAGAGAAATATCTGCTTTATATTTCAAAAGGTAATTTTGTTAAAAAACTATTTGTATATTGAGCAACAGGAACTCTCATTCACTGTTGGTGGGAATGCACAATGGCACAGCCACTTTGGAAGGCAATTTGGAGGTTCCTTACAGAACTAAACATACTCTTACTATACTATTTAGCAATCGTACTTCTTGTTATTGACCCAAATAAGTTGAAAACTTATGTCCACGTGAAAACCACTCACCGAAGTTTATACCAACTTTATTGATAATTGCCAAAACAGAAGCAACCAAGCTGTCCTTTAGTAGGTGAATGGATAAATATACTAGTATATCTAGACAATGGAATATTTTTTAGCACTAAAAAAAATTGAGCTATTAAGCATGAAAAGACATGGAGGTACCTTATATGTATTAAGTGAAAGAGATCAAACTGAAAAGCCTACATATTGTATGATTTCAACTATATGACATTCTGGACAAAGCAAAGCTGGGGAAGTAAAAAGATAAGTCATTGCTGGGAGTTGAGGGTAGAGGAGGGGTGAATAGGTAAAGCACAGAGGATTTTTAGGGCAGTAAAAATACTTTGTGTGATACTATAATGGTGGATACATATCATTATACATTTGTTTAAACCCATAGAATGTACAACACCAAGTGTGAACCATCATGTAAACTATTGGGCTTTGGCTGATAGGGATGTAATAATGTAGATTCATCAAATGTATCACCTGGTAGGAAATGTTGATAATGAGAGAGGTAATTCACATGTGGGGGTAGGAGGTATGTGGGATATCTCTGTACCTTCCTCTAAATTTTCCTGTGAACCTAAAACTGATTTAAAAATATGAAGTCTTAAAAACAAGTAAATGTAGTAAAATAATGAGGGAAGAATGGAGAATTGTTAGTAAGCTTTTGTAGTAATCCAGAAGAAAGATAGATGGTACAGACCTATTCCAGGGCAGAAGTGAAAGAGATGGAGGGGGAAAAATCCAAAAAATTACACAGGTTGTATTTATGAGAAAGAACCAATGGAATTGACTGATGAATTGTATGTGAAGGGTGATAAAAAGAGAATTATAGATGATTCCTACTTTTTTGGCATGAGATCTGGGTAGACAGTAGAGCCATTTACTGGTGAGGGGATGCCTTTGAAGGGACAGGAGATAAAAAAATTAATAAGTAGATTAAGGTATTAATGAGACAGATCATAAATACTCATTTTGTTCCTTACTTATTTGCCACCTTGATCCACAAAGGATTTGAAGCACCCTTCAGTGGGAACATGTATTTATAATAATAACAAAGTAGACATAGAAAATAAAGAAGGAACCATAAGCAGAAGTGGAAAGGCAAGTGCAAGGTAGAAAAGATTAGACTCTAAATGGTTACTATCATTCTGCCTTACATTTAGCTCTGAGGGAAAAGGCAGTCCTGATCAGTTAGTTAATTTTCATTATCAGATCAGAGGAAGTATAACCATGGCTTGGGAGAGGCAAACTTTTTCAGGATTTAAGTTTTAAAAGGAAATCTTTACATGAAGCTCAGAAGTAGACTGAAGAATGCAGTATGAGAATTCTGACTCAGTTTCCATCAAAAACATTCTTAGGAAAGATTATGCTTAACAGACATACATGCCTAGAAAGTAATTTGAAGAAGTCAAAATTTTGAATAGCATCTATACCTGAGGATTGCCTAGTTTTTATGGTTTCTAAGTTTGAATTCTCCGTAAGGGCTCTCCTGAATGATACTCAGTCTTTAGTAGAGAGACCCAGCTACAGGTTTTCTACCTGGATTTAGCCATTATTCATTGAGGGCTCTGAAGAGTCTACACTAACTGTCTACAGTAACTACTACTTACTGTATAGTGATGATGTCCTTGGTTCATTCTGTTAAAGCTCAGAATGATTTGGGATCCACATTTTAAAGGCAATCAACTACTTTGCTGTTTTGTTTTCCTCCTTCAATATTTTGCTTCCAAAAAATATATTTTAATATAATAAACATAATTTTATATTTGTTATACATTTTAATATAATAAATATATATTTTATCTGTTATATTAATACATATTTCATTATATATTTAATATAACAAATATATATTCATTACATACTTAAAACTAATAATAAAATAAGATGCTAAAATATATTTTAATATAATAAATATAAATAAATACATATATTTCTGTGTATACCCAAGGATGAGTTCTTTGAAGGATCATATGCAGTGGCATTTGTGGAGGAAAAGTATAACACTCCTACAGTTCTAGACAGAGCAAGTTATCTTGAACTTTAGGCACTGTCTCAAGACACATGTTTATTTAAACATTTGGCTCATCCAGTAATATAAAAAATTGGGGAGGGGGCAGGTCTGTGTTCCCCTGACATAAATTTATACAAGCATTTTATATACAGTTTGTGGTTAGGATAAACTTAAAAATAATTCGAACATGAAAATGTACTAAAGATGAAGAAAGATAACTTTATAGCAAAGAAATCTCAAAATTCTAATGAAATTGCTTCTTCACAATAAAATATTCAATCAAATAGCATAAATATTTCAGAGTATTACTTTTCCTTGTGTATATGATGAAAGTATTTATAATAGAAAAAATCATGATGGGAGAGCTCTATGAAATTCATGGAAATACAAAGTTAGGTTTCATGTCACTTAAAATTTTAGATATTAAATATTTAGGATGAGTGATGCAAATATTTTATAAAATTGTCTTAGTCCATTTGGGTTGTTGTAATAGATATACTAGGAGCTTAAACAACACACATTTATTTCTCACAGTTCTGGAAACTGGGAAGTTAAGATCAAGATGCTGGCAGATTGGTGACTGGTCTGGGCCTGCTTCCAGTTCATAGACAACTGTCTTCTGGCAGTGTCCTCACTTGGCAGAAGGCGTGAGGGAGCTTTTTATGTCTCTTTTATAAGGGCATTGATTGCCTTCATAAGGGCTCTATCCTCATGAATTAATCACCTCCCAAAGGGCCCACCTCCAAATAGCACAACATTGGGGACTAGATTTCAACCTATGAATTTTGGGGGCACAGAAACATTTAGTCTATAGCAATAGACTAAATATACTAAATATAGCAATACTAAATATAGCAATACTAAATACTAAATACTAAATATAAAATACTAAATACTAAATATAGCAATACTATAACATGCAGATTTGTAAAATTAGTATCAAAATGAATAGAGTTATTCATTTGCTAAAAAGAGCTAAATACTTGTAAAGCAATGTAATTCCATAGAAACCTGAGGAGTGTTGAAGTTTTGAATAAGATCATGGGATAATAAAAATTATAACATACTGATAATATATTATAAAACCCTTATCTTTGAATGATCTCAAAATATTTTTGCATATATTATCTCAATTATCTCTTTATTTCCCTGTTGTGGAAGTCAAATATTCAATATTCTAAAATCATAAAGATATTTCAAAGTAGTAATTTATTAAATTACACAAATGTTTATTAGCCACCTATGTGTAAGGACCTATGTTAGAAATAGCAAAGATACTTTACAGTTCATTTGGGAAATACTTCAAACAAACTCAGTATGATAAAAAGCACATTTTAATAAATGCTTTAATGAAGGACACTGAGATAAGAAGAGTTTGATTTCTATTGTGGAAAAGGTATTTTGAAGCTGAGAAGATTTTGTGGAAAGAAATGAGGTAGACTTTTGATAAATACAGATGAAGAATTAGAAAACAATTGAAAATGTGTATTAGTATATTTGCATTTCTGTTATCTTAATAATTTTTAAATATAAGGCAATATTATTAAATACCATGGAAAAGACTTCCTTGTTTGACTTTTGATTTGTATAAATACACAAAACACATATACATAAACAAATAAATATATGTATGTATTTATTTATTTCCAGTTTGATCATTACTGTCACTCTCAATCTAGGCCAGTAAGATGAAAAGTCCCCATTTATAAACTCACCTGTATTCATCTCTGGCCTCCCCTTCTGCACAGTGAAGGTGCATTAAAGCGTGTTTGTTGTTTGGTATCAGAGTATTAATGTTTCAGTTTTTACTTTGGGAAAATTAGTTAACTAAATTGAAAATAATAAGATAAAAAAAGATTTTCCAGGTAAATATGAACCATGTGCTTAACATTAAACAAAATGAAAACCAAAACAAAGTTTCATAAAGGACAAAGAGGAACAACAGATCAGGAATTTGTTGAGACTGTGAATGTAATTATTTGGAAGATAGATTGGAAGGAAGACAACAAAAGAGAGTAATGCTGATGTAGGAGGGAAAGGAATAGGATTGGGATAGTTTTTGATGGAAAAAATAATACAAATCAGAAGGATGTCCATGAATTCTCGGTGATCTATGCCATGTTCAATTCTATCCACCTGACGTTTAAAACAAGTAAGATGAAGGAGATAGTGATGGGTGCCATCAAAGACATACAGTTAGAAGACTGTGGGGATGACTAGGGAGCCCTTAAATAGTCATGAAATTTGCCATATATTTTGGTCTAGTGTTTTGATGGAAAGTATCCTAATAACTAGGAAACTTATATAAACCAGCAAATAAAATCAAAGACTTTGGTGCCAAATGGACTTGGGTTGAAATCCTGACTTGTATTAGATCTTGAGGAAGCTGCTTAATCTAAGCTTTAGTTTCTTCTTTTTTAAATGGCACCAAAGACCTACATTGTAGGATGATATGAGGATGAAACAAAATAATACACACTCTAGCATCGCACATGCCACGTGATACCTTCAAGAAAGGAGTATGTTTGGAACATTTTCAGGTCTCTTTCATTTCTCTAATGACGTCTATTGTCTTATATCCACTTCACTGCATATAGAATTTGGAGTCAGTCTTGCCATTTTAGAAATTCATAGATGCAGAGAAGAATGAGAGACACCATTTTTATTTTTTGTTGTAGGACACCTGTTTCCTCAGTTTGAATTATTTTAAAAATATTTTTTATGTCTAAGCATTCTAAAATTTTCGTTGAAAAGTGTGTAACTATGAGTGCTTTTGTCATTGTTTTATTCTGTAAAATGTGTGACCTTTCAACGTACACATGGAGTTCTTCAACTCGGAAAATGTTTATTATATTTTGATTATTGCTTTGGTCTCGTTTTTATTGAAATTTGTGTTTTAACATACTATTACTCTTTACAATTATTCCATGAGCAAGATAATACACAGTCTGGTATGTGTGTATGTGTATGTGAAATTAGCTTTATTAATTCTATTCTATGTTCATGATCGTTTTTGACCATTTAAGGCTTGCCTTTTAAAATTTTAATTAGCATTCTCCAAATGCAATAATTTTATTCTCCCTGAAAATTTTTTTTTTACATTTTTAAAGATTTAGATTTTTGAAATAAATGTTGATTTCACTATGGCATACCATAAGACAAATTTAATACTTCTGAATTTTGATCTGTTCAAGAATAACTATCAACTCTGTTCCCTAAACTATTGTGATTTTGCTCATTTCTCTTTGTGTTTAACAATATGTAATAAAGAAATGTAAGGCATAAAAATATGTCATTTTTTATTGTAAATTTATCCTTTATTGTGTTAAATTTCACTCTTCTAAACTATCTGATTTTTATCTCTTTTTTTATGTTAATTATGGAACACCTAAACTTATTCTGCATTTGCCTCATTTATATTGGTCATCCTTTTCAGATTTTTGTGGCACTTTTTCTAGGTATGATCCTTATAAACAGCATTAAGTTGAATTTTTTTTTTTAATTCAGTTCACAAGACTTTTAACATGGACTGATTATCCATTTTATGCTTGCAGGTTTTAAAATAACTGTTGTATATTTCTGTCATATTACCTTTTGCTTTCTGTTTTTCTATACTTGCCTCCCAGTTGCTCCTTATAAATTTTTGTCTTTTTTTCCTGCATGCTCTGTGTTTTTTGCTTATAAGTCCTTCACTCTTTTGGACAGTATAATTTTTAAAAGTGGTTTCCTTTAAATTATTCCATTATGTTTAATCTCTATTGAGCTCATTTTCAAAGTTAAGTAAAACATTTTAGTGTCCCCATTTGAGGCATAGTGTTTGATACACTTTTACTTGTAAAAAAAAATCTGTTTCCTTTACCTCCTTTTTAAGATAACATTTAGTTCAGATAATTTATATAATATTGCATAATTTCTTCATTATACTTTTTTTTCATGAACAGAATTATTACTTTTTAAAGTCTCAACTCTGGTATTACCTCCCTCCATCTCCACCTCTAGTTATTAAAGTCTTTGATTATCCTATCTGGACTTAATCTCTCCTTCCTCTTTGAATCTGTTACCTGTATTCTTTCTAGTGTGTTCCTCATTGGTATTGGATCATTAATTTAGCTTTGTTTCTCCTTGGTCTATGGTGAACGTTTTGCTGGTAAGAGCCATCTCATAGTTGTATTCAGGGGACAGAGTATGATGTCTAAAGTTTAATAGAAGCTCCATAATATTTGATAAATTAATGAAAGTGTAAATGAGGATGGAATGTCTACATAAAATGTGTAGTTTTATTTTTAGAACTCTATATGGATTTTGTTATTTTAAAAGTAATAACAGGTTACGAAATAAAGTTTTTATGCGACCTTTGTTAGCTTATAGAAAATCTTCTATTACTTAGATTCTATATTAGATAATTTTAATATCATCTAATTAGCAACTGTTAAGTACAAGAGCCTGAGAGGTACAGTCCTTGCTATTAGAGGGTATTCATTCACTGAATATTCAGTATGTTCAGCATTTAGTAAATGTCTGCCATATTCCAGACACTGACACATAATCTATTCTCTCAGAGCCAGAAAGGATTCTGAGATGTTACTATAAACCTTGAAGATTGCTGTATGACTGATCAGTTTTAATATGTTTTTTTAAGGTTTGGAAGGTAAACTCCTCCAAAATATTTGTGACTCATACAAATTCTTCAATTCTCTAATCCTCAAATTTAGGATTTGCCCAATAAAAGATTATTCCCAGTTTGTTTGTGAGTCCATTTTGTTTTCAATCATTTGGTCTTGGATCCTAGGAACAATACATATTGGTAGGCACTGTGGAGGAGTCCCGTACATTTAAACCCCTTGCAGAATTATATTGTTGGACACAGGTCACATACCCTACTCCCTGGTTTATATTGATTTTACCTAGTAATTTACATAAATTCTTAGTATATATTTATTCTGATTGAAATTTTTCCTTTCCTCCTAGATGGAGATGAGGTATAGATGGAAGAAATTTCAAATGATTCATTTTGGATTTAATGTGTTAAGTTCATTTTCTAATTGAGCTACTAAACTAGTGAGATGTTTTCTAAGCAAATCAAGCATAACACTTGTGTCCTTCAATACCCTGTGCTCCAGTTTCAAACACAGTGCAGCTGCTGCTAATGCCCCATCACTGAGAGCACGAACACCCTCCTTAAAGTCAGTCGTGTTACACTATTTATGATTCTGGACACACCACTCATTGATAATGTCCTATTTTACTCTTAAGGAAACTAAAACCATTGATTTTTAGGATGTTTCCAAATGGTATTACAAAGTTTTCAACTTGTGTTTCTCAAAATTAATAAGAAATTTTCATAAGAACAATCTCATTTCAAATATAATGTATCTATCTGATCATTGTAATTTCAAGTATTAAATTGAAATATCAGCAAAATTATACATGTGTGTACACATACATTCATGTGTGTATAAAATAAATAGAACAAGTAGACTCATTAGCTCACATCATCTTATTTATTGTGCAAGTTACTTATAATATCATAGAATATAAAAATTAAAGTTTGTGATAAAAAGAAAGAAAAGAAGAAAGAAATACCAGGAAAAGTAGTAGAAAATGAGTTTTCTTATCCACACCTTCCCAAATCTCTAATTAACTTTGGTGGTATCAGTTGATTGACCTCTCTCTCCTTCCACTCCTCCCTACCAAATTATAAAGCTTTGAAATTCTACTCTCATGAAAGAAAGAAGTGATACCCTTTCCTGACATGATGGGTTTTTCTTTCTCCCTTTGTTAACATACTGTCTTGAAATACTGAGAGACACGAGTTTTCAGTCATTTGCTTGTTTTGAAACTTTCCTAACTTATATTTCATGTCAAATTGAAACTTTTCTATAATAAAAATATATGTGAAAATTTCAAATGATATGGCTAATAATATATTAAATGTGGAAAGATCCTTTACTTTTCTTCTCTTTGAAAGAATACTGTAGGGCTATAAGGAAATAAATTGTTGATAGCAAATGGTTAAAACTATGCTAGTATATTCTTAACAAAAGCAATTCTTTTGTTCTCCTGAATTCAAAGGATAGGACTCCCTGGGAAAGGGACCAGTTTCTCTGGTTTTGTTCTCTCCAATCTTTAGTACAAACTTTAGCCTCACAAGATGGTAAATATTGAATGAATAATTTTTTCATAGTTTCATTAAAAAATGAAGTGGTTGAGAGGAATGTTAGATAATTTATAATGGGTTCTTTACATATTATTGAATTAAGTATGTCTTTCTATAAGAAATTATTTTCATACCTAGACATAGTATATCTCCCTATGGATAACAAGGTATGTAATTTCATAAATTCATAAATATAATTTTAAAAAAATTTGGAAGGTTTAACAAATTAAGTATACTTTTGTAACTTCTGCTTCCAAGCAAGATATAGTAATGAGGCCTAGATTTACCTTCCCATGTGAAACAACTATAAAGCAAGGTGAAATATATGAGGAACACTGAGCATCAGGCAGTGCTGGATGATGGTCTCTAGAGGTGGGAAACTAATGGTGTGAGTGCTATGATTGCCTCAGTTCACTGCCTTTAGAGTGTGTTCAGACCATAGTATAGGTAGAAGGAGACCAGTCAGAGTTTGGTGGACCTCCTCAGTTGGAGAGATGGAGCTAGGAAATGAGACTATAAAAAAGGCTGGTGTTCAGCGGACAAGGAACCAGAGGAGAGAGGGCTGCATGGGGGAGAGAGAGTTTAGATATCTGAGGAGAGTTCCATTTGAATATTCAGCAGGGTACTGATAAGCACATAGGTGTGAGGCTCAAGAAAAACCATTTAAGAGTGTCAGAAGGAAGAGTGACTGGCAGTCACATAGGGATTTAGTGGTATATACTAGTCAGGCTGGAAAACCTCATAATTCATAGAGTATTGGGTAGAGAATGCAGAAGGGGTCTTGCCTCATTAGTGAGTAATAATTAAGCTTAGACTAGTTGCTATTCTGATACCACCTGACACATCTTAAGAGTAAGACTCAAAAGTATCAAACTGTTTCCAAGCAACTTCATCCAGAAGAAAATTTAGTACAGGAAAACAAAAATATTTACTACTTGACATGGTAAAATATATAATGTCTGGTATCAATCAAAGATTACTAGGCATGCAAAGAAGTAAGACAATACTACCAATGATGAGGAAAAAATTGTTAAAAGTAACCCAGAATTAAAAGACAAGATAGTTGAGTCAAATTTCTGGAGAAAAAACTACATTTTTTAAGATGAAAAATATACTGAATAGAATTAACCTACAGGTTAATATTGCAGAGGAAAGGTTAGTGAACTTGAATAGTTACTACATAGTAATAGAAACTATTCAAAATGAAACATAGGAATAAAAAGTACAAAATATTTAAATAGAACATCACTGAGCTATGGGACAATTTCAAACAACTTAATGTATCTATAATTGGAGTCCCTGAAGAGGAAAAGGCAGATCAAATGTTTGAAGAAATAATGACTGAAAAGTTTCCAAATTTGATGAAAATTATAAATGTACAGAATTGTAAAGCACCACAAGTCATAAGAATAAAAATATGAAAAAACTACCTCAAGACACATCACATTGAAATTGCTCAACACTGGTGATAAAAGAGAAAATCCCACAAGCAGACAGAGAACAAAAAGACATGTTAAGTAGAAAGGAAAAAGATAAGGATGAATTCTCTGAAAATAATGCAAGTCAGTGGATCAACTGAAAGAACTGCCAGGAGAAATAGACAAACCCACAATTATAAATGAAGATTTCAGTATCCTCTCTCAATATTTGGTATAAAAAATCAGCAAGAATATGGAAGACTTGAAAAATACTATTAACAAATTGACCTAGTTGACACTTATAGAATATTCTACCAAAGAACAAGCTAAGCAATTTTTTCAATTGCACAAAGAACATTTACCAAAATAGACAATATTCTGGGTCACAAAACAAGGCTCAAGACATTTAGAAACTTATCTGGAAAATCTCCAAATGTGTGAAAATGAAATAATAGACTTCTAAATAATTTATGGCTCAAAAAGGAAATAAAAAGTGAAATTCGAAATTATTTTGAATTAAATAAAAATTAGACCATATAAAATTAAATTCTACCATTTAGGAAGCTAGAAAAAAATAGCAAATTTAAGCTCAAATTAAGTGGAAGAAAGAAAATAATAAAGGTCAGAGTGGGATTTCATTAATATAGGAAACAGACAATAGAGAAAAATAAATGAAAAAAAAACCCCTTTTTATGAGAACAATAAAATTGATAAATATCTAGTCCTAGTAATTAAGAAAAAAGAGAGAAGAGATTACCCATATCAAGAATAAGAGAGATAACATGGCTATAGATTCTACAAATATCAATTGGATAACTTTATAGGAATTTAGCATCTTAGATGAATTGGACAAATTTCTTATGAGAAACAAACAGCCAAAGCTCCCTCAAGAAGAAATAGATACTTGAGTAGCCCTATACCTGTTAAAGAAATTGAATTTATAGATAAAATCCTCTTCACAAAGAAAGTCCAGGTCCAGATGCCTTAACTAGTGAGCTCTACCAAAAATTTAAGGATGAAATAATACAATTTTCAACAAACTTTCAGAAAATTTAAGAGGAAGAATACTTTCTAACTCATTCAGAGATGGGATTATTACCCTGATTCTAAAACCAGCAGACAGTATAAGAAAAGAAAATTACACATCATTACCCAATGAGCATGTATGCAAAAATTCTAAAAAAAAAAATTTAAATTTAACTATTTATAAAAAGGGTAATATATTATCACTAAATAGAGTTTATCCCTGGAATACATTATTGATTTAACATCTAAAAATAAATATAATTTATTAACTAAAAACAATGTAATTTCAATAGATGTGGAAAAAGTGTTTTAAAAATTCAATATTAATTTCTGATAAAAATTTTTCACTGAGGTAGACATAGAAGGGAGTGTCCTTAACTTGCTAAAAGGCATCTAAGAAAAACCTTCAGCTGATATGACAATGGTGAAAGACTGAATGCTTTTCCTCTAAGATCAGAAATAATACAAATATTTCTTCTTCTATTTAGTCCTGATCTGTAAGTCCTAGCCAATGCAAAAGGCAAGGGAAAGAAATAAAAGATAAATTATAAAGGAGGAGATAAAATTGTTTTCACAGATGATATAGATTGTTTGATGAAATCTACCTACCAAAGCTACTAGAATCAATAAATAAGTCTGGTAAGATTGTAGGATACAAAAATCAATACAAAAAATCCAACTATGTTTCTATGAACTTGTAACAAAAGCATTGTCATTTATAATAGCATAAAATATGAAACTTATTTTTAAAATCAAATATGAGATGGATCAACTCCATAAAAGAAGCCGTAGGCATTAGTCTGCAGGAGCTGAGCAGGGCTGTTGAGGACAGACATTGTGGACGTTACTCATTCATGGGGTCACCAGGAGTTAGAGACAATGCAATAGCACGTAACACATGAAATACTTAGGCATAAATCTAACAATAATGTGCAAAATCCATATACTGAAAACTACATACCAATGATAAAGGAAGGGGAAAAAAGATATAAAGAGAGATACCATGTTAATGGATCAGAAGACTCACTATTGTTAAGATGTCAAGTTTTCCTCTAATTTATAGATACAATGGAATTTGAATCAAAACTCCAATAGACTACTTTTTAAAAAAGAAATTGATAAACAGATTCTAAAATTTGAATGGAAATGAAAAGGATCTAGAATTTTTCAAAGAACTTTGGAAAAAAAAAACAAAGTTGGTAGATTTAAACTATATGATTTCAAGACTTATAAAGCTACAGTATTCAAGAGAGTATGGTATTGGTATCAAGATAGGTATAGATCAGTGAAACAGAATAGAGTCCAGAACTAGGCCCGCACATAATATGGTCAATTAATTTTCAATAAGACAAGTGAGTGGAAAAAAAATAATCTTTTAAACAAATAATATTGGAGCAATTGGATATACATATGCAAAAAAATAAACTTTGACCCACACATGACACCACATAAAAACTCAAAATGGATTATATTTCAAAATGTAAAATCAAAAAAATAAAACTTTTAAAAATAAAAATTTGTGACTTTGGTTTAGGCAAAGAATTTTTAGATAGGACACATAAAGCAACACCTAATAGAGAAAGACAAATGCCATATGATTGCACTTATATGTGAACTCTAAAGAATAAAGTAAACAAAGAAAACAGAAACAAGCTCATAGATACAGAGGACATTTTAATGACTACCAGATGGGAAGAGGTTTGGGAGAAATGGGTGAAAAGGGGGAAGGTATTAAGAAGTACAAATTTGTTGTAACGAAATAGTCATGGGGGTATAAAGTATAGCATAAAGAATATAGTCAATAATATTATAACTATGATGTCAGATGGGCACTAGATTTATCAGGGTAGACAATTCATAAGTTGTATAAGTATCTAATCACTACATTGTTCACCTGAAATGAATATAGTATTATATATCAACTGTAATTGAAAATAAAAATATCATTAAAAGGGGAAAAATCTGTAAAAAAATATTCATTAATTGGACTTGATTAAAATTAAAAACTTCTGGTCTTTGAGTGACCATTAAGAGAATAGATAAAAGGACAGACAACCCATGGACTGGGATGACATATTACCAAGCATATTTCTGATAAAGGACTTTGATTCAGAATATGTAAGAGAACTCTCAATATTCAATAGTAAGAAAATGATAAATTTGGTAAAATGGGCAAATGATTTGAACAAATACTTCTCCAAAGAAGATACTGCAGATGGCAAGTAAGGACATGATAAGACACTTGATATCTTATGTCATTAGAGAAATACAAATTGAAATCATCATAAGATTATAGTACAGGTCTATTAGAGTGGCTGAAATAAAAAAGACTGACCATACCAAGTATTGGTCAAGATGTGGTAGGGGGAGTACACTCTGGAAAACAGTTTGGAAGTTTCTTAAAAATTTAAAATATATAGCTACCATATGATAGAGCCATTCTACTCCTTAGGAATTTACCTCACAGAAAAGAAAGCATATGTCCATATATCTACATGAGTATTTTTAAAACTAACTGTATCTGTATAAGCAAAAATTACAACCTAAATGTCTATAGATAGATAAATGGATAAACAAATTGTAGTATATTCATATAATAGAACACTACTCAGCAATAACATGGTATGAGAAATTGATAAATGTATGAACATGTACGAATCTTGAATTATTGTGCTGAATCAATGAAACCAGGCAAGAAAGATGTATATTGTATATATTATATGCTCTGTGCCATATGATTCAATTTACCTAAAACTCTAGCATTAAAGTGAATAAGGTAAATGTTGTTTTTAATACAATATTTAATTTATATTATTTATTCTAGATACTAGGAATCTCTATAAATGATTAGTAAAATACCTCACACTACTGATCTCTTGATTCTTATAGTATAAGAATAAATTATTTGGGATTTAGAATCATTCTGAAAGTGGCTTGAAAGAGTATTAAATCTCTTGGGAGTCCTTACTGAAATGTAAGGATGTGAAATGTGAAAATTTTATTTTTAACTCTCTTACAAAGAGAATTTATTTATACCTCTGGCTTAAATTGGATGTATGGCATGAAAATAGGTAAAGTTTATGTAGGATATTGTATGGAATATGACCAGCAAGTTATTTTTATTGAGGTATAATTGACAAATAACAGTGTAATATTTTTAAAGTATACAATGTGATGATTTGATATATGCATACATTGTGAAAGGATACCATTGAGTTAATATATCCGTCACCTCACATATTTACCTTGTTTTTAAGTTCTAATCTATTAGCCAATTTCAATTATACAGTACAGTATTATCAACATTAGTCACCATGCTATTAGATCCCCAGACCTTATTTATTTTATAAACCTCTCTCTATTTCTTCCACCACTCAGCTCCTCCTGGCATCTACCATTGTACTCTGTTTATGAGTTCCATCTTTTTTTTTTTTTTTTTTTAGATTCCACATATAAGTGATTCTGTGCAGTATTTGTCTTTATCTAGCGTAATCCATTAGCACAATGCCCTCCAGGGTATACATGCACACTAAACACACACGCACCCCTCACCCTACTCCATTGGATAAATCACTCATCTGTTTCATTAAAACTGCTTCCTGGAGATTAATCTTGTTTCTTTGGAACATATTTTCTTGTTTCTTCCTTTTCTCTCTGTGTTGCGACTCTCTGTGTTGGTTTCTGCACATCAGATAAATGGAGGAGTTGAACCTCGCCGATTAGCTTCTGTTGCCTCTCAAATCTTTGTGATTATCCAAGCCATTGACTTTGTTTCTCTGTAGTTAAGAGTATGCCAAGACTCATAAGTGTCCCAAAAGGGAGGATTGCAGTCTGCACCTAGATGAAAATGGCTGAGAGGTTTGACCTTCAGGCAGCAGCTGGGAAATATGCAATCTAACCCCTTCCAGGGAGAAACTGGGAGGTGGACATTTTTGCCTGCTTTCCTTGTGCTGAGTCTGAGTGTGTAGGTGCAGAACATGCTCCTATACCTTTTTAAAAACTGTTTTTAGTTTTGCTATAATCCTGTGGAATTCAAGAATGCAAAGCTCTGTTGGCTATCAGACGTAGGTGATTGGAGGCATGTCGCAAAGGTGGCAGACTTTAAAGTTGAGGTGCTAGATATGTGGTCCAAACCCTTTAGTGCTGGAGAAGTTGGGAGCTGGAGGTTCCCTCCTGATTGGAGGGAACATAAACCCTGTACTGGCCTAGGGTTTATGGCGATACTGTGTTCAGCCTTTCCTACCCATTTTTCTGTAGGTGTTTTCTCAGTTGCTGGATGTATAGGAATTGCTCAACTAGTCTTTGGATTTTCCTCAGAGAAAACTGCTCTGTGTGTAGCTGTATATTTGGTATGTCCATGAAATGATGGAAATTCAGGAAGCTACTATGTCACCTTCTTGGTCCAGAGTCTACACTTGTATGCAGATTAATTTTTCTGAAGGAAACACAATGAGGAAAATACAACTTCCATAGTTCCATCATCTGTGAAAAAACTAGAGTTGAAAATGTGCTGTGACTGGATATGTCAATTTTTCAGAGCTGTAGAGACATGTATAGGTAGAGAGTATGTTCTCACAATGGAATGCTCTCCTAGGATGTTTGCAAAGTGGGACTTCATTTTGGCATCCGTCCCTGCACAATCTCTAAAATATTTCAAACAAAATTGTAAGGTATTTCGATCATTCATGAGTTCTCCAACATATTCCAATGTGTGGGTTCTTAGAGATCATTGAGGTGCCTGGTACCTGAAACCTCAGGGGACATCTTGGCATGCATTCTGTACCACCATCTGCATTTTCTCAGAAAATCATTGCTTACACGAATTCTTCTTGGTATTTGAGATCATAAAGAGGAACTCATGGTGCAGATACTTTTCAAAACTGCATTGTCCCATTGTGAATTTTTTCAAATTTTGAATTTGTCAGTAACCAGCCTACTAAAAAGGAAGAAAAAAAAGATGGCTGACATTTACAGAAAGGTTTTTTTTTCTTTTAACAACTTTCAATTCTGTTGAAACAGAGCAGCATGTGTAACTGCTTTCAGCCATTCATCTGAGTAAACTTCCACAATTGTACAACATGGAGATCACAGTACATATCTTCAAAGCTAATTAAATCAGTGTGATGGGCTGCGACAGCTGTTTGCTTTTTGTCTATGGCTTTACAATGTGTAAACCAAATGTGTGGTGGTGGGATAATAAGCCTCTTGCTTTTTCCACTACCCTAACTCTCTCCTTTACAGATCTTTACACAGTTACCATCAAGTGAGATTTCATCTATTCTTGCTCTATATTATTATATACATTTAACAGATTTTGAAAAATGTGTTTTCATTAGACAACTATTTTTCCCTAAACAGTGTTTTATCCATTTTGCTACCATAATAAGCTTAATTCATACAAAGAAAATGGAATAAGTTTTTTTCTGTTGAAACTATGAGCCTAAGGAAAGAATATGATTTCTATAGCTTTGTTAATATTTTAAAGTGTTTTCATATGAGTTATCAATAACCAAGCTGGAAATGTTTAATGTATGCTTATTATTTTATTATTTCCACAATAATCCTATGAGGCATTGTTATCTTCATTTATCAAAAGAGGATACTAAGGTATAAAAGCTAGAATGATTCTGGGCAGAGAAGGCTGAGATTAACATCAAGTTCTTTTAATTTCCACCTTAGCTTTCTTTGCATTCGAGCAGAATATTGGCTTTGGAAAATAACTAGGTCTTTTCATTGAGGAAATAGACTATCTTCTACTGACTTTAAATAATTGCTTTCCATATTTAGTGGCTACATATCTGTGAGCAACTTATGGTCGATTTGTTTTTCTTTTTTGCTAGCAAAGAAGTTGCCTTCCCTATGACAAAAGAATGAAGTTTGGCTCATCTCAACTTATCTCTTTCAGTTCTGAACATGTAATACTTGATTTCTTCACTCTTGTCTCTGAAAGTAGGACAGTCAGGACACCCCATGTAATTAAAGGCAGTGTGATTTGCATGTGAAAAATAGAAGATAAGTTCTTACCCAGTTACTTTGAGTAAGTTCTTCTTATTCTTTTAAAGAGGTCTTGTACTGTAATCATGCATGTATAACACATTACATGTACATGTGCATACACAGAAACTTAAAAAAGAGTGGAAGTACCAGCCTCAAGTTTCATGGAAGTGTTTTCTGTTTCATAGCAGAGAAGTCCCATTCTTCTAAACCATCTGTCTTCTATTAGTGCAGATTCTGCTGTCAGCATTTACTAAAATAGGAAGAGGCTATGCCTATGTCACCCTTGGGAGCATTATTCAGTGGTGGATTGGTTTAATTTTTTATTTATCTACTAGGATAAAATAGTAATACAAATAAATACTTTCTGAATTAGAGGCGATTCATTTTCATACTTTAATCATACTCATTTAAATATAGTTTCATCATTTCAATCACAGCCTTTATAAACTGAAGCTTTCTTAGTAGATTTTCAAAGCAGTGTAAGAAGTCGTTTGACTAATGACATGATTACTGGAAAATGTATCTCTTTAAAAATTTGTATTTGGATTCTGTTTGGTTTTTCAGAATTGATACAGTTGATAGTTCCCTTTCCATCATTACAAGAAATAGTATGGTGTGGTAATGAAGAACCTGGACTCTGAAAGATCATCTGGGTATGAATCCTAACTCTGCTACTTAACAATTATGTGAACTTGAACAAGGCATTTTACCTCATCTGTAAAATGGGGATCTTAAAAATACCTAATTGCCTATGGTTGTGAGGATTAAATGAGTTAATATACATTTAATGCTTAGATAGTCTGGTACATAGTACTAGTGTCAGCTGTTATTTCATTATTAGGGAGTATATAAAAATAAATTTAGTGTTCTCTTTGAAATGAATTTAATAATATTTCACAGAAGAAATTTTGACTTATTAGTAATTATTATTAGAGTTACAAAGTATTTTCTATCTATGTATTAACAAAAGACATGTGAATTCTTCTTAAGGGCAAATCTAGTAATTGGATTTTTTGAGACTAAGAAGGAAGTAAGGTTATTTTATAACTAGACCCATTGGGGTTAGATATAAATTCATTACAAATTCTTTCAGAAAGTTCTACTTCCTCTCTTTTAGTTATTCTCTTCATACTGCGAGGAGATTATTTCCCCAGGGGGTGGAGAGAAGAACTTTAATCACCATCTTCTCCATTTCCTTGCTCCAATTTTATTTGGTCAGATAAAATCTCAATCTATCTTTCTGTCTCTCTCTTCCTCACCTTCCCTCCTTGCTCTGTCTCTCCCATATCCTTCTCACCAACCCCCACACCCCAGCTGCCTACAAAGTTCTTCCTTCATTTTCCTTGGAGTAAACTCTTACTTATTTACTCATCCTTTTTGACAGCCCGAGTCTACCTTCCACATAAGCCTTTCACTAATTTTCTAGAAACTGTCAACTTTTCCTTTCTCTGTGTCCTCACTGGATTTTGCTCATTATGACTTATTATATTATAATTATTATTTAACATTTGTTTACCATATTGGACTGTGACATTTTTGAGAATATCGACCATGTCTTACTGACCTTTTTATTGCTAATATCTAGCATAGTGTCCACTATATATTAGGTAGTAGTGTATATTTATTGTATAAATTCACTATGTAGAATGTGTGAATCATGATTTGAGCAGTTATTCCTAGATGTAACTGGGGAAGGTGTCTCCCCAGTAAGTATTATTTTTAGGATGCCAAGGAACCCTGTCTTTTTTTTCACTTTTTCTTTACTGCTGGCATCTGTAATTATTAGTGATCGCTTAAAGGTCTTGGTACATTTTGATCTAGTAAAGACATTATTTTGTCTAGGATTGATAAAAATGTAACAAACCAACAAGCCTATTAGCAAGAATTAGCTTATCTGAGAAGGGATTGATAAAAATGGTAAACTGTGATGTCAATGAGGTGTAGTGTATGGATTTTAGAGGGGGCATTGATCAGTAAAAGTGACCTGGGACACTGAAAACTTTGTTGAGTAGGAGCTGGCATGGAAGGAAGTCCAAGTGTTGATAAAAATATCCTGAAGGTCAATTGAATCTATGTTACATTTCAGCAGAGATCTTTTCTGACTGAGTCATAACACTCAGAAAAGAGGGAGCTCCAGGTGAACACTGCCTGAGCCTGAGAGTAGCGCCCCTCCCTTAAAAGGTGGAAAACCAATCTCCTTGTAGTAGAGCTCACTGGGTTCATTGAGGTTATGAAGGATGAGGCATCACCTATTTTTAGAAAAATAAATAAGGTCTAGTGAAATAAAATTCAATCTGAAGCAGATCTCTGCCTTGTCATTTCTTGAATCCTTGCTCAGAGTTGCTCAGAAAGTTAATTTATCTGCACACAATTCATCACATGTGTTTATATTTCAAAAAGTTACAGAGACGGAAATTACTGGCTTTACAGACCCTGTCTAACTGTTAAATCATTTGCAGACTGTCAAATGGCGTTCATTACGGAGGGGTTGGAGGGTCCTAGATCTCTACTGCCCCCATTTCCTCCACTAGAAAAATCTGTTGATCTGTGAAAAATAGGTATTTAAATAAGCTATCTGGTTTTGTAGAAATGATTGCAGGCATTTTTGCCATATGTGCAGTTGGGTAGGTACCTCACAATTTTGAAGCCAGATTTACACAATGTTTAAAATATTCTCTGGGTAGAATTTAGCAATGTTTGGAAAGTCTATGAAGAGTTTTAAATGATTACTCTCTTTCTGTGGCCCATTTTGATAGCATTAACCACAGCATCTTCTGATTTATCTGCTTCCCATCCATTTCCACAGATACAAGTGACAGTGCCAAGACTGCCTTTACCTCTCCAAGGATCTGATAAATCACAGCAAGAATTAATTTTAATTATTCTATTTCTTTTACATTTAAATAGATGAAATGGCTCCTCCTTTAGAATGTCTTCACTCTAATTTTGTGGTTCAAAATTAGACTGTAGACTACCTAACCTCTGAGCACATCCTGACTTGAACTCTCCATTCTACCCCAATAGCAATTACTTTATACTCCTCTTACCTTATTACACCTAGAATTAGCTTATTGTGAATCTTTGAGTCCTATTCTCATAACTATAAATTCTTCCCTCTTTATCTAAGCCAATGTTTCCTTCTTTCCTATGAGACTTTTTTCAAAGGTACTGATTAGAATAACCAATATCTTTTCAGTATTTAATGTGTTTACCAAGTTTATGAATAATTGCAGTATAATCATTTAAATCAATCAATTGATCAACATTGCTTATTGGTCACAGTGTTCCTGCACTGTGGTAAGCATTATAAAAATTATAAAATAATTTTAAAAGATAGTTCTTTGCCCTCAGTTGTGATAAAATTACGATTTAAAGAATACTAGTAACAATAAAATACTAAATGCTCTGATATAGAGACAGAAAAAATATAACACACTCTGTAGTTTAAGAACACTGCTTTAAATCCTAAGGACATTTAGTCTCTCAAGCACACTCTCTCCATCAGGCTACTAGTGTTCTTCCATTAGATAGCCTGTCCATGGCTAACCATACCTCATTTTAGTTTTCTGAGCAGTTCAGTATGATAGCTTTTGGTCACATGTGGCTGTGGAGCACTTGAAATGTTACCAGTGTGGCTGAGGAACAAAAATTTAATTTCATTTAATTATAGTGAATTTAAATTTAGATTTAAAAACTAATACTTCAATTGTTGGAAAACTTTTACATACATTTTGAACAACTTGGATTTATGAATTTACTTTTCTAAATGTACATTTTATAAATCTAAATACAGATCAAATGTTACCAGTTAAAATTTAGCATACAAATTGAGATGTGCTGTCAGTAAAATTCACAATGGAATATAACGCTATAGTATGAAAAGAATATAACATATCTTATTAATGTTGTTTTCATATTTGATTGCATATTGAAATGATAATGTTTTATATATTGGGTTAAATAAAATGGTCTTAAAATTTATTTCCTTTTTTTCCTTTTTAAAATATGACTACTAGAAAATTTGAAGTTATACATGTGAATTATGGTATTATTTCTATTGGGTGGCACTGCTCTAGATAAACAAGATTTCTAGATTCCTAGGTACCCCTGGACCCCAGGACGAGCTTCTCTAGTGATGTTTCTTGGTTATCCAGAACTCTAGTGCATTCTGGCCTTCTGCTGATCCTACCACATCAATTTACAGTTTGAGGTGGTGTTTAAAAATATAGTCCTATACTGTCATGTGCTGTTGGAGTGAAATATGGACTTCTGTTTATATGGCCCATTACAAATGGATATACCATATAACTTCACTTAGATGTTTGCAGATATTTTTATTTTTTATTCCTTATTGTGCATTCCTCTTGTGTATTTGCTACAGTGGTCTTAGTATGTACACTGGATTTTCTTCTCCTTTCTCAAACTTGTGTGAGAAAATTAGTTCATTTTCGGCTTTATCTTGTCACAATTCTTGCATTCTGGGAAGAGCTTATTTTGTTTTTTGATTTGAGCCTTTCTTCCCTACCTCCTCCCCATTCTGTTCTGTGTAAACTAGAAGATAATAGGAGTTCTGGGGGAAACCACTTAGTGTTCAAAGGCAAAATTCATATAAAATAGTCAGTGTTGTACTCAAGATGCTTAGCTTATGTTAGGCCCTGGAGCCCTTTCTTTTTAATTCTTATTTTCTGAAATCTTTTATGTGTGGTTTTTAAAAGTCATGTCTGCTTCACCAATATTTATTACTCACAAGATTTAGGTTAAAGTAGCAATTTCCCTAGGCAGTTCCTCTTTCCTTTAGGAGATGAAGTTCAGGATATTGTCTTGTTTAACATTCAGTATTTGTCTTGTTTAACATTCGGTATAATTTGACACAAATGAATGTCCACCTTTACCTACAGGAACCTGACTGTAGCCAATTCTGTCTCTTTCCTGGCTCTTCTAGTATTGTTTCTTTCTACTATATTCAAATGCAGCTCTTCCTCATTTCCAGTGAATGGAGATGACAGTGGTTAGCTAGAATGACTGAGTGTTGGGAAGCTGTAATAATAATAATAATAATAATAATAATAATAATAATAATATAACAACAACAACAACAATAATAGATAACAGTATTGAGCATGACAGAGCTGTAAAGCTGTAATAATAATAATAATAGTTGTTGATATTTATATAATGCTTAGCATATGTTAGGTGTTCTTCTAAACAATTTGCATACATCTGCTCATTTCATCTCTCAGTAACCTATTGAATAAGTACTGTTATTATCTCATTTCATAGGGGGAGAGGTTGAGGTATAAGGAAATTAAGCAACTCTCCAAGAACGCACAGCTAATAAGTGGCAGAGCTGGAATTTAAACTAGGCAATCTAGCTTTCATGTCTGTGTTTATCTGTTGAGCTAAATTGTTTTGAAATACCTTGTCCCAGGCACTTACCATAGATTTTCTCATTTAATCTTCACAACAACAGGAGGAGAAAGTGACTTTAAAGGGTAAAATAACAAAAAGATTTTGGAAGTGAAAGAGATTACATTGGACATATAGCAATTACTCACAAAACATTAGTTTTAACAGTGCCCTAGATCAGAAGTCAAGACTGCTGGTGAATTTGGCTCATACCTGTGTTTAGTAAATAAAGTTTTATTGTATCACAATCACACTCATTCATTTATGCATTATCAGTGGCTGCTTCTGAATTACAATGACAAGACCAAGTAGTTGAGGCAGAGACCAAGTAGCCACAAAGTCTAAAATATTTTCCATCTGGCTCATTATGGTAAAGTTTTTCAACCCCTGTTGTGCACCACATCTAAAGAGTAAATAGATTCTGCAATTAATCATGATATTATTTACTCTTGCCTGCCCAAACCATTATTTAAAAAAAATTATTTAAGTGTAAATAAACTTGACATATAACATAATATTAGTTTTAAGTATATAACAATGATTTGATATTTATATATATTGCAAATGATCACCACAGTAAGTCTAGTTAACATCTGTCACCATATATAGTTACATTTTTTTCTTGTAATGAGAACTTTTAATATCTTTCAGTAACTTTCAAATATGCAATACAGTCCTATTAATTCTAGTCACCATGCTGTACATTACATTTTCATGACTTAATTTTTTTATAACTGGAAATTTGTATCTTTTGACACACTTTAGTCATTTTGCCCATCCTCCACCTCTACTACTAGCAACCATCAGTCTGTTTTCCATATCTATGAGTGTGGCCAACCTAGTAATTCCTTAAAAACCCCCTTTATGTTCTCCAAGAAGAGGTTAGGAGCTTTATGAAGAGCTAATCGTTTTTTCATTTCCTGTGGCTCAAATCAGCACAACAGCCCTTCATCCTCCACATCATATTGATTCCTTCTATGGCAGGTGTCATGCTGCTTGATTCAATTGATATGTTCTTGAAGAGCTGATGTAAATCAAAGTTTGGTACATTGAAACACATTTTCTGTTGATTTATGTTATATTCTGCACAATGCTTTATCCACTTGAAAGGATCTATAACTCTTTATAAAATGTGTGCCTGCTCTTTTCTATCTCACCACATCCCCCAATACTCACACTGATGTTTCCGTGAAGTTATCATTGTCCTACAGAAAGAGCTATAGCTAAGTGTGGAAGCTGTGCTTAAAAAATAAAACAAAACAAAACACAGCAAAAAAAAAAAAAAACAAAAAACAAAACCCATGTATATGATGTGTCATAAGATGAATAATTTTTCTCCAATTAAAATACTTGAACTATTAAAATTTAGCATTATTAATTTTCTTAAATTGAGGCACAGTTATTAGACAACAATGAATATTTATGGGCTATTTCATGCCAAACATGGTGTTGGTTAGCATTGGTGATTTCTCATCATTATTAGAAAATGCCAAGCATTGGAAATGCTAAGGTTATAAAAACTCATCCTCGTCCTCATTATTAAAAATAACAATAAATTACATGAGTGATTACTATGTGCTGGCAATCTTCTAAGTGCTTAACACACATAATTTAATCACCCAACTACCCTATGAATTCAGTTCTATTGTTGCCTCAGTTTGCAATGTCTACCTTGTAATGTCTTGTTTGTAATGTATATTTTACATTAGGAGGCCAAAAGTCAATCCACTTGTATATAAAATAGTATACACAATAGAAGTTTAATTGATGGGTTTCTTTTATTTTTTAAGTGAGTTATAATTCTATGTCTAAGAGTTTTATACTTTTGTTTAAAGGTATTATGATATATCTAAAAAAACAGAGTTCCATAAGTAAAGGTAAACATTTGAGATACTAGAAGTCATCTATTTAAGACCAGGAAAGTGAGAAATGCAAGATGAAAGCTAAATATTTTGGGGTAATACATTTATTCATTCATTCATTATTTAGCATTTATTTATTGAATATATTTTCCAGTCTATTCCCTAATAGGTTTTATTTTTATAAATGAAGGTATTCAACAAGCATGTAAACATATTATTAAATTGAAGATTATGAAAAGAACTCCAAGCAACATGAACAGGATGATGATATAAAAAATAATAGATCATATAGTTTGGTTAGGTGAGATTCTTTTGATAGAATTTAAGCTTTTAGCTTAAGAAAAGGATGTGGGAGGCGTTGGCCCATGCAGGTAGACATTATTTTTGAAGACTATGAGGCAGGTAAGAGCTTGACTTTAACTCATTGATCAATGTACCCACTCTCCCCTCCACCCCAAGGAAAGTTTGTGGCCCATCACTTGCTTACTTCTGCTGGCCCCTATTATCAAAAATGCACATTTATTAAAATAGTTCCATCATTAGAAAAACAAGCCATTATTGTAGCTATATTTAAAAATAACTATAATATTGATATTAACCAGTATAGAGAATATCTTTTTTTTTTTTTAAAAAAAAACTCAAACCTTTGTTGTAATTCATATTACTCTGTATCCATCAGAAGACCCTGGAGGGCTGAATATGAGGTTGCCATGGTACAGCCACTATACTCTGCTCAAGTCCATTCTTGGCTCAATTGCTTACTGGCTCTTTGAATTTAGGAAGTTTAAGTACTCTTTCTGAGTTTTAGTTTATTTATTAGCGTAATGGAGAGAAAAACATGCACTGAAACATTAATTGATTAAAATATTTTGAAATTACCTGACATGAAGTAGGCATTCAGATATTATAATATGACAGATCTTTTATATATGATAATGATAGCAATGTTTCATATTTATTGAGAAATTAATATGTACCAGGTACTCTAAAAACTTTGAATGTTCTTAACTCATTTTATCCTCACAACAATCATATGGAGTAGAAACAATTTTACATATTTCCTCGTTTCACATCTGAGAGAGCTAAAGCTCAGATTATGCAACTTGCTCAAGGTCACAGAGTCAGTAAATAGCAGAGGTAGGATTCAAACCAGGCAGTCTGGTTTTAGAGATATGTCCTTAAATATGTTTTCTCATTTAGAAAGAAATCATTAAAAACTGACCTATGTCAGTTTCTCAGAAAGCAGTACATGCAATGAGTACTTTGGGTTGAAATCTGAAGTTAAAACAACTTGCTTACTTTACAACCTATGCATTCTATTAATGTGACCACTATAGTAGATTAAAGCAAATTTTCAGAAGCAATACCACCCCCCCCAAAAAAAAAGGAAAGAAAAATAAAAATTGGCTAGTAAGATATATAGCTTTTATTATAAAGGGTTCTGCATGTGTATCACATAAAGGATTTACACAGCAATTTATTGTCATACAGATAACAGCATGTACATTTCCAAGAATCAACTTGGTATCATTGGGAAATGACAGTCCTGAGGCCCTGGCATTGTACACAGTTCCATAGCAGCTGAATAGAGACTTTTATAGATCAATAACTCTCAACCTTGCTGCATTAAAAAGCATCTTCATCAACAAAGAGCATTTCAGGGAGCCATAAAAGTACAGTGGGATTATTAGGACAGGTGGGTTTTTGTATGCATGTATGTGTACTGTTTTCACAAGATCATCATTGCATAGCTACGTTTTGATGTAGTTTTGATATTCCGATATGTCATAGTAAAACGATAAACTATCCAAATATATGTTAAAGTCTTCTCTTTTCCTAGGTGAATAGGATGCTTTTCATACTATCCACAAATCATTAGAGGAGAGATAAGTTACTAAAATGCAATTGGTTTGGGGAAACAGTCTAAATGAGTTTCTATTCTGACCCTTATTGTGTCCTTGAGCCTTGGTTTCTTCATCTATAAATTTAAAGATTAATAATAAGCACTTCATAAAGTTTTTGTCTACCAAAGTACACATTACTTTGGCTACTTATCTGAGAAAAATATGACTGAAAGGTTTTGTTTCATAATGATTTATTTCAAGTAAAGTTAAGATTATTAATCATTCTTTACTGTATTATCTAACAAAAAAGAAGCAAGTAAAATTATATATCTATCTAATGAAAAAGTCAAAATGTTATAAATTTTTTGATTGATTACCATCTATTGTTGCTGGTCATATGAGACAGTTAATGTTTGAAATATTATAAAAGACATTTAAAGATTATGAACTCATGGTAATTTTTAGATTGCTTCCATCTCATTGTTGGGTATTGATTAGGAAACTGTTACAAAAGGAACTTTATTGAGTACTTATTATGTGGCAGATGCTTTATGTACATTGAATTCATGTAAGTCTTACAGTAGCTGTAATGGCATTTTTATGCCCATAGTACAGATGAAGTTTTGGAGGCCCAGACTGTTAATTAGTCGAAGTTAACAAAGGCATTAAGTAGCAGAGTAGAGAATAGAACCTAGGTTTATATGAATTTCAAAGCTCTCTTTCTACACCCTTACTATTTTTTGATTTTAATTATTTTCGAGTGATCTTGGCATAATCTAATTGCTTGAATAATAATCAGCTATTCTAAGGATACATAATCTGGCATCTATATAGCTTGGCTATGATATGGTTGATTTGGTCCAGTATATACACACTCAGATGCTTATTTTTAAAATGAGACCTATAATCACAAATGGCTTTATTGATTTGACTGGTTAATATACCAAAACAACAACAACAACAACAACAACAACAATAACAACAACAACAACAACAACAAAACCCTTTAGTACAGTTATAACTGAATTTACCAGTCAATTCAATTAAAATATTAGACCTTGATGATCTGGAAGATGTGTATATTTAGACTAAATATTTATACTTAGGTAATACTATTGAAATACTGAATTATATGCACTCTGTTCAGTAAACTACAGTTGATGGATTTACTAGTAACCATAATCAAGTATGACATTAAAGGATTGTATTCTAATGATAATGGAGATTATAAAAATCAATTAGATATACACATTGAAATATTTATGGGTAAAATAATATGATGTCTAAGATTTGCTGCGAAATATTCCAGCAAAAAAATAAAATCAAAAGACAGAGTGGGTTGATTGGAAGAAACAAGATAGGTGAAAAATTGCTAAAGTTGAGGGTTCATGGGAATTTATTTTTGTAAATATGTGAAAACTTATACAAAAGTTTAGAAAAGCAATCACTAATCATATATACTAGGTTGGGGTTGAGAAACAAGATAAGTTTGATTACTCCAATTAAATGTGTTCAGATTTATAGTTGTTCTCTGTGTCGTATGTGGTTAAAAATATATATTTTAGACTGTTAGTATAATAATATAAAGGTATAAATTTCAGAGATATATGATAGTGTATATTCTTGACCAAAAACCTGGCTCTAGGCTCATATTTAAATTCAAATTTTTATTCTCCTGAAGATAGCAGTATGATATGGTTTTTAAAAAATCTTATGTTTTCACTGAATTTTAATTAAAAGGGATACTTTCACTCAAATAAGATTTAAATCCTAAAGGATAATGACATATTTCTTTCTTTATGTTATTAATACTTCATAATTATTTCTTTTGTTAAGAATTTAAAATATATCATCAAAACAGTTATATATTCTGTTAAATCTTATAAAATTAGAGAGGTCTTATGAAAATGAGGTTTACCATATAACTTTAGTTTTAATGTACAAGAAAGTGAAATTCTTTAGTTCTTGCTTTTAAGGTGTGCAAATGAATGAGTTTTCTCCTTTGTTTCTATGAGTTTTAGTTGCTTGCTTTTTTTCTACTTATTTTTAAGAGCATTTTTTTAAAGTCACCAAGACAAGTTATTGCATTTTCTCTTAAGTATCATTCTTTGGCCCTAAGCAAATTGTGAAGTAAATTTGACTTTGTTTTTCTTTAAGCTTTCCTTCCAGCCGCTTATTTCTTTCTTGTGGCATTCTTTCTCTCCCTGACCCACAATTGCATTTGAACAACACATCATCAGAGTTGAGGTACTTCATCCCTCACTGCTGGCCTCTTCCACAGTTCCTGAATCTATCTCCGTCTAATCTTTCCATTAAAAAAAAGAGGAAACAATTGAAAGTAGCCAATGTCTGTGGCATCATTGTGCTAATGATTATTAATGGTTCAAAGGTAAGCATGCCTCAGTAGATCACCAGGGGTGTGCCAGAAGTGCCAAGCCACACTGTTTTCATATGTCAGTTTTAACCCAGATAAGCACTTTAGTTTTCATATTAAATCAAGCAGATACATTAGGCAGCTTGAGGCACAAATTGTGTGCATTTTAAAGCTATATCAAAGACTTCAAAGAAATTTCAAATTGGAGGTGGGTTTCTCTGGGAGCTCCATTCCCAAGGTGTGTGTATATATTCACACTCAGTGTTCTCTTCCTCAGTGATGACCCTGTAGAAAAATTAAAGAAATGTCAGAACATAACTCCTTTTGTGCACATTTAACATTTATGTTTTAACTTGATTTGAATAACATTGCCAATATGTCATTCTATGAAACCATGGAATATAGATACTTTGAAAGGTTGAGGACCTTACTGTTTTCAAATTGCTCTTCTGTAGGGTTACTTTCATTTATAGACATTCTGGGGCATTAATAGCATATGTATTTTGTTTAATACAAAGATACTTTGTCATTACCTTTAGTCAATGTACAAACTATGATAGAAAACTATAAAACAAAAGCAAAAATCTATAGGTACAACAGTGTCTAGGATGAAGAGCTAATTGGTATAACCTATACCACCAATTATCTAATTTCCTTTGGAGATGAGAAAGACTTGATTCAGAACTGGAATTTAAATAGCATCTTCTTTCTTTTTTATCAAGTATGTTATCAAGTGTGTTAAAAATGCTCCTAGTTCTAAAGTTCACTTTTAATTATTGTTAAAAACAAATATCTGAAAGGTAAAAAAGTTGTTTCAAAAATAAAACAATCCTTTGTAGACTTGAATTCTATTATACTCTAATTTCCTTTGTAATACTGAGAGCTTAATTGTCCCAAAACTTGGACTCAGAAATTAATACAAAGTTAAATGGAAATATAGGATAAAATGTGTTAAATGAGCTTTTCAGTGGAACCATTGATTGCCAGTGGTTCAAAATGAGAATCTTTGAGTTTGGGTTTTACTTTAGTCCTTTGTGTTATCATTAATATGAAAAGAAAAAAGATGGAGGCCGGGAAGGCTCCTTGCCGGCAAACTGAGTTCCGTAAGGAAAAAGCAAAGGAGACCGATTTAGTCAGGGGAAATTATAATACACCAATCATGATAGACTGATCCTACACAAGTAGAAGGCATATGGAAACAATTTAAATGTTGTCTATGAAACTATTCCTTTCAGACTTAATGGCATTTTATTTATCAGGATTACTGCTTTCAGAGGCACTGTAGAGATTCCATCCTTGCAGGAAGGAATGAGGTTTGGTACATTCTTCCTTGGGATTAAAAAAAGAAATGTGGAGGAAGGGCAGGCAATCGGTACCATCTCTTACCTCTTTGTCTACTGTTTCTCTAGTAGTGAAAAATTTCCTCATATCTCTTGTATTCAGTGCATATACAAATAGTTCATTTGAGTGAGGTTTGGAGATTTTGGAATAGGCATTTTATTTAGTGCTCCATTCCCTACCCTTTTCTTCTTTTTTGGGGGGGAGAGGGGATGGGTAACTAAGTTTCCATCTGGGCTGGAGGAATTTATTTAGGTGGACAGTCTTTATAAAACTAAGGAAAAGATCATTATCACCATTATATGTGTTTTGTATAGAAATATTCTGTGTTTTGAAATATGACTTTTTCCTGGAGTCACTTGAAAGTAAGACAGCATGCTTGTATGGACACACACACACACACACACACACACACACACACATATTTTAATGTGTGGAAGAAAAGTAAAACTATTGCAAAGTAGTGACATTTTCAAGAAAATTGTTTATGACCAATTTCTTGCTTTCATTTAAGATAGACTTCCCCACCCCCATGTTGATATTTTATTTTTTGGGGAAAAAAGTAATGCTTTTTTGATAATGGCATTTATTTTTATTTTTGCTTTTATATCATTTATTTATTTATTTATTTATTTAAGTAATCATTCTTTTTTTATTATGATGACATTGGTTAATGAAATCCAGTTAAGGTGCAAGTATACAATTCAACAGTGAGGCATATACATGCATACACACACATACACACATATCCACACACACACACACATATATATATATATATACATACATATATGTGTATGTATACATCATATACACATCATATACACATCATATACACATCATATACACATCATATACACAATATATATATATTGCATTGTGTGATTACCACCCATAGTTAGATTTCTTTCTGTCACCACATATTTGAACCTTTTTACTCCAATTACTTCCTACCTCCCTCCTACCATCTGGTAACCACTGGTCTCTATTGTCCATATCCATGAGTCTCTGTTTGTCCTGTTCATTTGTTCCTTTTAGGTTTATATCCCACATATAAATGATATCATGTGGTTTTCAACTTTTTCTGTCTGGCTTATTTTGCTTAACATAATTATTTCAAGGTCCATCCATGTTGTCACAAATGGCAGTTTTCAAGTCTTTGGGGTAAATACCCAGTAGAGGAATTGCTGAATCATATGGTAGGTCAAGTCTTAGTTTTTTGAAGAACCTCCATACTGTTTTCCATAGTGTCTGTACCAATTTGCAGTCACACCAGCAATGTATGAGGGTTCCTTTTCTCTGCATCCTCTCCAACACTTGTCATTACTGGTTCTGTTGATCACAGCTATTCTAACAGGTGTGAGAAGGTATCTCATTGTGGTTTTGATTTGCATTTCCCTAATAGCTAGAAATGTTGAGCATCTTTTCATATGTTTGTTGGTCATTTGTGTGTATTTTTGGGAGAAGTATGTTCACGTCTTCTGCCCATTTTTTAATTGGATTTTTTTTGTTGTTGTTATTGAGTTGTATGAGTTCTTTGTATATTTTGGATATTAGGCCCTTATTGGAGGCGTTGCTTGCAAATATATTTTCCCACTTGGATGGTTGCCTCTTTACCTTGTCAATAGTTTCTCTTGCTGTGCAAAAACTTTTTAGTTTGATGTAGTCCCATTCATTTATTTTTGCTTTTACTTCCCTTGCCTTTGAGGTCAAATTCATAAAATCCTGTTTAAGTCCAAGATCTATAAGTCTAGTTCCTATGTTTTCTTCAATGCAGTTTATTGTTTCAGGTCTTATATTCAGGTCTTTCATCCATTTTGAGATAATTTTGGTGTGTGGTGATAGACTACAGTCTAGTTTCATTCTTTTGCAGGTGGCTTTCCAGTTTTCCCAGCACCATTTATGAAGAGGCTTTCCTTTCTCCACCATATGATTTTGGCTTTTTTGTAGAAAATTATTTGCCATATAAGCATGAGTTTACTTCTAGACTCTTGATTCTGTTCCGCTGGTCTCTGTGTCTGTTTTAATAATGGCATTTAAAAGAGGAATTATCTGATTCTGCAAGGTCATTTGGGACCTTTGGGCTCTGAGAGGAATTTTTCAGTATTATGCTGGACTGATTCTGATTGTGAAAATCGTCAAAAAGCTGTGATTGATTGAAAGAAAGGGAAACATTCTGAGCTCTAGCTTAATAGATGTTTATTTTTAGTTGATTTATTTTTTTTTCTTTCTTTCTTCCTTTTTTTTTTTTTTTACAAAAATGGAAAAATTGGTCATTTGAGTCAAATGACTTATTTGGAAGCCCTTAAAGAAATGATATATCTAGAGCACATGAATATATCTTTTTCTTCAGTTTTGGTATTTAAATTCTGGCTTCTCTGTTAAAGTTGACTTTGTGGCCTTGGGAAAATCTAATATCAATAAACCATTTTTTTTGTCTGTAAAATGAGAAAAAAATACTACTTGCCTCATAAAATTGTATTATTTAAATAGGGTAATCTGTTATCATGCCGCCTAGTAAATAAACATTAGCTATTGTATTCAGGTTCATAATAATATACCTGGATTTCTATTCACCATTTAGAAACAAAGTGCAAATTCAGTCGCTGATGGAGAGAGTGGAAGGCATTTTTCTCTCATGTAGATTGAGAATCTTGGGCAATAGGGAACTGATAAACACAGGTTACCTGTTATATGGCCTCTATTTCTGTTTTGTTGTCACCATCCACATTTCTCTATCTCTAACCTTGCCAAGCTCTTTTTCTCTCCTCCTATGTCTGTTTTCTGTCCTTATGTAGGCTTCTCTTCCTCCTTGCTACTTTCTGTTTCTCAGAAAACTCATTTTCCTTCTCTAGGCCTTAGGACAAACAATTCTCCCTAACTGGAATGCTCTTCTTCTCCAATCTCTTTGCTTATTGAATTTCACACTGTTCAAAGTTATACGCTCTTACTTCTATATATTATTTCTGATTCACTAAGTGGGTGTTCTTTACCCTCTTTCATGCAACCAACAGTATTCATATGAAAGTTCTCTTTCTAAGATCCCGTTCTTATATGGTGTTCCCTTATGTGAAAAATGCCAATAGTGCCCACTTTCTTGTAGGATTATGTCACATAACCTCCTTCATAATCTGCTCAGGTTGTGTTTTCCTGTCATCACTCTTCTGAGATCCTGACATCCTAAGATTCCCTTTGGTTTTCTTTGGTTTTCTACACAGATATATTCGTGGTTCCCCCAACACAACATTTCCCTTTGTATCTCAGCCTTTCCATAAGTTGTTACTACTGAGAATGCCTTGCCCTGAACTGCACTCCCTTTTACCTGGCTGATACTTTTTTTATTCTTTTAGACCAGGTTGAAATGAAGCCTTTCACTTCATATTTCTGTACCCACAGCATTTGGTATTGATACATTACTATACGTCTCATATTATTCTAGCTCTTTGCAGAACTAACTCTCACTAGACTATGAGCTCTTCATTTTTATAATCCCCTCTCCCCACAAATTTCAACCATTCTCTCTTGGACATCTTGAAGTACCCACTATATAAGAGGTTCTCCATTTACTCAAAAATAAATTAAATGAATAAATGGGAGTGACTGCAATTTAAATAAAATATTTAAAAATTTAAAATGACCAAATTAGTTTTAGGTTAGAAATACTTAAAGTACTATCAATGTGAGCATCGATTGACCAGTTCACCTTGCAGAAGTCTAACATTTGCTATAAGAAACATGGTGCCTTTGATGAGTATGGGTGGATTCTCAGTATATATATATGTATTAAAAAAAAAAAAAAGAAAGCAAAAGACAAATTCTGTTGTTTTATTGAAATAAATTTCCTTAAAAAAGCAGATGCTTTGTTTTTCCTTTTAAAACTATCAAACCTGAAATCTGAAGTTGAAAACTTAGACTATGTTTATGATGGTGAAAAAGCCAATTTTTAAAAGTGCAAAGTTCACAGATTAACAAATCTGACCAATTGACTTTTGCTAATGTTTTAGGTAATGAACTGGACTTTGTAGTCCAATAAAAGGCTTTTTTTCTTTTTTTCTTTTTTCCTTTTTTAACCCAGCACCTTCAGTGTCTCTGGAATGCTCAATTGTAGTGTGTGATTACTTAAAGAAAACACACGCGTACAGTCATTTGTAGTTGGCCTTTAAGTCTCTGGTTTTCATTTTAGATTGCATCTTAAACATCATGTAGACTGTGGTATCCCACTACTATACTTTAAGTATTAATGGAAAAAACTTCAAAGACCTGAATCTTTAACTTAGAAAACAAAACAAAACACGCAATTGGAATGTTGTAACACTTGTTTGAGGTTTAACTGATTTAACTAAAATTATTTGAGTTGTACTCTTACTGATTGATTCTCTCACTCTCCTCTCTCCCCCACCCCACCACCCTGCCCCCGGCAAGATTACCCGTTGCAAACTAGGACTCCTTAATATCCAATTTTAATGCTTCATCTTTCTTCTGCCAAAAGGACTTTAAAAATATCCTGGCCAAACATTTGAAGATTTTCAGAAAATGTTCTCTGAATACCTAGTATTTTTACTGCTCTGTCTTTGGGCAAAAATGAAGAGGTATGAAAGAAAACTGCTGAAGAAGAGTTAAATAATAAGCCAAACCAAGGGCCTCCCAGTTTGGGTGAGATCAAGTATCAGCAAAATATTTTCTAATTTGTGTTCTTTAAAAGGGTTCTTTTCAGGACACCATGAGGAATGTGAGGTTTGGCCTCTTTTTTCACGTAGGAGTTGCTGAAAGGAGCACTTTATGTACTTTATGTCTATTATGACTATGTTTCATAAAGAATTTTTAGCTTTGTCATAGTGTACAACTTAGCTTTTAGCTATGCGTGGGTATGCGTGTCCATTGCCAGACTCGTTACTTCTTCTCTGTCCAAGTACTCATACCATTCACCTCCCATTCCCTCCTTCTGACCAGTTGCCAATTCTACAGGTTTCTCATTTGAAATGCTTCTAAAACACACCCCTTTACCTCTTCCCCATCTTTCTACCTTTTATTCCTCATTCCACATTCTCACTGGTTCAAGCCATTCTTCACGGAGCTCTCACACATATTCATTCCTCTCTTCAAATCTGTCCCATTTATTATGGCAAACACAGAGTATTTTGCCTATTTTCCAAAGTGCTCCTTAATCTGCTCTTATCTCCCATACCCAATCTTATTTTTTTTTTTTTATTGCTCTTAATCACATACTTGCAAGTTTCTTATTTCTTAAACTAGTAAATTTTAGCACAGGCTTCAGAATCAGAGCTGGTAAACAATGTATGACTGCTGATTTCAGACTTTCTGGTCCTAGCTTGGGAACCTACCTTTTAAGGAAATTCCTCTAGTGATTCTTATGTGCTTTAAAGTGAAGAGTCTCTCCCTATTTGCCTTTCCTATCCACTTTGACTCATCCTCTCTGTTAATTCTATAAAACATGTCCCTTCCACATGGGATGCAGCCTCCAATACATGTTCATTTGTGTTGCTTTCTGATTGTGTTTCTCCAACTACAACATGAGCTTCCTGGGGCAGAGGTAGCTCAGCGAGGTAGAAAGATCACTGAGATAAAAGTTGGAAAAGTTGGCTTCTATCATAAGTTCTACCTGTGAGAGAAAACATGGGCTCCACAACTTCAATTTGCTCATAGGCAGGGATGAGAATTGGCTGAGATGATGGCTGAGTTTCCCTGTGCTTTAAAAGCCTACAGTGCCATTGTTATAGAAAGGTCAGGAGTTTCACCCTCATACCTGGCTCTGCCATTAGCTTCATAGTTTTAAAGAATGACATCTCTGAGCGCCAGTTTCAGCGGGGGTAATAACATAACTTTTGAGATTGTTATGAAGATAATATATGTAAATGCCTGGAATAGTAGCATGTATATGAAGATTTTGCTGTATTGATATTATTGGTATTATTCTGTGTCGTACCACCCTTCTCATGGATGATTACATTCTTTTCTGAGCACTGTGCTTCTGTATAGCTTTCTGTCTATACACACTTCAGTTTAATTATAAAACATGAAACTGATTGGGTTTAAACTTGGCTTCCCTACTTAATAACTAACTTAAGCTTGGCTTTCCTATTTATTAACTAACTCAGTGTCCCTGTGCATGTTACTTTAACTTTTTTGAAAAGGGAACTCAAATATTATCTTTAAAGTTGTTGTGAGGCTCGAGTAAGGTAACACATGTACATGCCAAGCCAGTGCCTAACCCAGAGTGACTGTTAGGTATTATTAATGTGTCTGCCTAGGGTTACCCTGACAGGACTGAAAATGCATTGTTCTGGGAGCTGGGAGTCTCATGTTAAGAGCCCTGGAACAGATTTTGGATGGGCTGCATCATTCACTTGTACTTCAGTTTCCTGCTCTATAAAATGGTGTTAATAATAACCTATTCCATGGGCAACGAAAGGATTAGATAAGGAAACACATGGGAAAGTACATTAGAAAGTCAAGGAGCTATACCAGGCATTACTCACATTTATTATTATTTTCTCTGATTCCATAAAATGAAGGAATTAACCCAAATAATAGCAAGTGTTTATTTACAATTTACTATGTTACAGGTATTTAATCCTCTCAGAATCTGCTGAAATAATATGTGAAAATAAGGTTTAATGAAGCCTTGTAACTTACTCAAGGTTTCACACCCAATAAGTTGCAGAACTGGAATCGGACACCAGGAACACTGATAACAAAGAGCAGATGTTTAACCACTATCAAATGGCCCCTAAGATTCCTTCTGGCCAAGCGATTCTGTTCTCTTGGTCATGGCTCTTCCATGAAGATTTTGTATCTAGTGTTAAGTAAACATGGCAGAGGCTTTAAAAGTGAGTGGGAGGTCTCTTAAAGTTTTAAAACAAAACTAGGTGGCTATTATATGCCCAAACTTTGCCTTCATGGAAAGCTCTGGATTCTTCTTAGTGGGAGGTAGAAGCCACTATGGGTGTGAAGCTGGGCCTCTTATCCTCATGGGATGAAGAAGGCTGAACTATATAGTTTCTTCACAGAAAAGACACACTCTGTCTCTTATTAATTTTCTCTGTATCTTAGATTACAACAATACTATGACATATTACTACTTCTACTTTGTAGACATGGAAGCTGAGGTTCAGAGTTTAAAGCTGAGGTTAAAGGCTCTGGCTACAAAGATGGAGCTGTTGGGACTTGAATATACATCTCTTGATACCAACTCTAGTATTCTTTTCATTACACCACTCTCCTTAGATAAGCCATAACCTCTAACTGGTCTAATTTACAAAATGTGATTTACATAAGTATTACAGAAATACCTTATATTGACATGGTGTTTTTATAAGGCATTGATATCTCCTTTGTCCTCACAACAGCCCATAAGTGAGACTCTTTTGCACACATGAGAAAACTAAGGTCCAAAAAGGCTAAATCACTTAACAAAATCCACACAGCTAATCAGTAGTACAGCCAGAATTATGTTCCTTCACGTTTTTATACTTTTCCATACCACTGATAGTTATCTGGATAATAATATACTTTAATCACTATTTATTTTATAGAAAAGGTAAGCAAACCAAAGAACAATGTTAAGAACCTAAGTCACCAGAATCACATTTGAATTTTTTTTCTTTTAAAGTAGTTGAAGGGATTCTTTTAAAAATCTATTTTTAAAATTTAAGAATAATGATAAGGGTTTAAGTTAATAATTTAAAATAATTCAGTCCTATTTTCCTTTAAGAAATGAGAGAATTATGCTAATACTCACAAGATAACCAAGTATAGGCTCTCGGTTTTGTTAGAGATCTTAGTCAAGCAGATGACTGAAGACATCTGAAATTTATATGCTTTCACTAATTAATTAATTATTTTATTCATTATTCAGCAGCTGCATTGTGCCAAGTACTGTGAAACATTTGTTACACTAATGAGTGTAAAAGAAAAGACAAGGTACTTTATACACAAACCACAATCAAAAGTAGAGTTAAATAGTTTGGCCTACATGCAAAGAGGATTAGACTTTATGCCATTCCTTTATTTCCATGGGAATGACAATGTAGGTTAGCATCACTCCAGCTTTATTCCTTCCAAGCCAAGAGGGAAAAACAAGCAGTCCAGTTTGTGGTTGAACAGCTCTTAATCTATTTTGCGAATTTTCTTTTTTTTCTTTTTCCTCTCAACCTTGCTATATGTGACTAATTTGGGGTTTATTTTCATTTTAAAAATCTGTATTTTACCTATAAGGATAAAGATAAACATTAAATGAAATTGCATTTAAAAAATTTAATCCACATTGTTGCTTTAGATATTTAGAATTTAATTTTTTAAAAGCATTAGAATTTGATTTATTAGGTGAGTACCAGTGGGTATTTGTCTCATGTGCCAGATGCCAATCTACATGTCAGGATAAAACACATCAATACAAGTTAACAAAACAAGAAGCTTGTGTATGTGTTGGTATTAATAATAAGTCCCTCAGAGGCCAGGATGGTATGCTGTGAGCCAGGTTCGGCTGAATCATGCAGCTCTACAAGCCTATCATCTCATCAGCTCATCTACTGACCCTACCTTTTAGAAGCAGGCTGCTGTCCAACTTGAGAACTAAGTTCAGCATTGCACAATTTGAATGAGAAGCCAACAAACAGTCCTAAAATATTCCTCACTTGTCTGATTTAGGAAATAGCATCTGTATGTCCCTGAGTATGTCGGGCTAGAGGGACTATTCCCCATTTCCACTTTACATCGGTAATTTTTGCTACACATTTGAATGTTGACTGTAAAAGAATTTTGGTTAGCCTAACATGGTAACAATTTCTGCATACTCACATTGGGCTTTTTTAATAAGAAATTTTACCTGTGGAAATGGAATATTCTTTAGCTCTCACATAGTATAGTTCATCCATCAGTCTTTCACCAGATTATATTTCTGAAGACTCCTAATAACCAAGAGCTGTTTCTTCACTGAGAATCAAGAAAAAGTCACCATGACCCCAGAACATCAACTTTCTTTTTTTATGAGAGAATATTTTTCCTTTGACTTTAATTAAACTCTATTAACTTTAATTTAATTTAAGCTATTTAAATAGTTCAAATGCTATTAAATTCAAAGGACATTTTTTTTTTAAAAAAGGTAGTTTGTGGGCCTTTTTCCTCGACTCACGCAGCCTTAATTACTATCCACTTATTGTTAAATATACCATGAAATAAAATATACTGTATAAATAACATTAATCTTTATAAAAGTAAACTTGAAGCAGAGCCATAAACTAACCAAAATCAGAGGTACAATAAAAAGGCAAAGTACATAAAACATCTTCAAACACTTGGACCTCCATGGATGGTGAACACATTTCATTGCATTCTATTATTTCTATGAAAATTAGAACAGGCATTTTCATATATGGGATGTTATTATGTAAAATTTCCATCTATTATATGATTTTCTTTACTTTTTCTCCCTGCTCTATTTTAATGTCTTTTCCCCAAAGTAGAGTTCTTTATTATAATACTTTTTATAGGTTTGCCAAGGTATTTTTAATAAGTAAAATGAAGTAAATTTGATTTTTGAAGGAATATATTTTCCTTTCATAATTACTTGTATAATTAAGGCATCCTGGCACATACAAGTAACTAGACATAGAGTACTATTTAATTATATCCTAATGAACATTTGCAAATATACAATTTTTAAAATCCATAGGAAATTATAAAAATGCTTTCCATCAAACAGGATTTACTTGAATTCTGTTTTCAAAAATACTATCCATTAAATTACTCTGAGTCGAAATATTCATTGTCATAGAACTATAGGCATTAATCGCAGAATATAGTGTCATTGATTCTTGGATTTGGAAATAATTTTGGATGTCTTCAAGTCCAATTTTCCTATGGCCTCATGAACAGATGTTTTATTAAACCTTTTCTAATTTGCCATACACAGTTGTTAATGAGACATTGCTTAAATACCTCCAGGGATGTAATGTTTACTGTTAGAGAAGGCAGCCTGTTCCATTGCTGAACTGTGCTAATAATTAGCAGATATCTCTCGAGTGCCTGTTATGTGCAAGGCACTCTTCTAGTGGAATATAAGTTTAAGTCAGACTTTACTTTTGTACATAAAGTACGGACACTCAAGTAGAGGACATAACACCTCTACATGAAAAATGGCTTGATTGGACTGTTACATAGTAACTCTGTTCACTTGCTAGTTTAGATTTTAGATGTTGTGACTTCCACTTAACAGTTGAGGCAATTGCCACCTCATCAGGGCAGGATGACTCCATGCCATACCTTGTAGCCTCTACTCTGAAATGCTGTCTGTGGTCCCCTAAGCTGCATCTCTTTTAATCTGTTCATGAATTTTTCCTTCCTGCCCTGCCCAGCAACTTTTAATTGGCAGCACATTTGCATAGACATCTGGGAATTTGACACTTCCTAGAGCCTATTTGCCTGACAATATTTTCATTTCCTGTTTCACAATTCATGTACAAGTAGCCCCCACCCTCACATCCAATGTAAGATTCCAGAACACTTGGACACAGGTGCCAGCCTTGCATTCAGTGCCCCAGCCCCACTGGAGCCAGTGGAGCCAAGTACATATGTCATGAAGATTAGCCAGCCAGTCATAGAACCTTGGTGAAATTTTCTTTTGAAAGGCTTAATTAGGAATTGGAAAGCCCTTCTGGATAACACAGGAATCATCCACCTTTTCAGATATGGAGATTATTTTTAACATCTAGAATCTCGTGGCCAGTCATCTGATAGATACTATGAGTCTCTATTGATAAAGAAAATAAAAATAATGATTTATTGTATTCAAAATACTTTGAGATCATTTTCTATTATAATATTTAAAAAAATAATGGCACTTATGCCTGTGAGACATATTCTTTACTACAACAGTCAGTAGTACTTGGTATATTTGTAGCTTTATTAAACCTTGGCAATAATTCTATGGCCTCTCAGAAGTACATGTTTTATGGAATACGAATTTTATGATGATAAAAATATAGTTAAAAATCATATTGTGCAAAACAGATTATACATGTTATCTCCTGTTATTCTCAAAGTCTCTACCAGATCTGTGCTGTCATACTGTATTTTATGGATGAGGAAACTAAGGCTTCCAGAGAATGAGTAACCTGCCCTGGACATAGAACTTTGTCACATAGGTGACAAAGCTGGGGTTTGACTCCAGGCCTGTCTGCCCTGAGAGCCCCTGCCCAATGACATTACAGTCAGGAACCAGGAAGAGGGTTACAGATAAAGGTAAGAGAGTCTGAGGTGGTTGAGCACAAGAACGACATCCAGAATTACCACTATGCCCAGTTCAGCCACTTCTGTTGTGTTAGCCAATATGATAACTATTCTCCCAAGCTAAAGGGAACTTAACAGTGGAGGTCACCAACCCCCCCCCCACACGCACACAAGATATATTCCAGTTTCCAATAGCAGCCACTAAATTAATGTAAAAATTTGATTTATAATTAATTTTACTCATTCATGCCATTTTGCTTTCTTAGTGCTTTCAAGGTACATTTCTGTAGTATGATAACTGGGTTAGCGAACGCATTTCTTGAATTTATCTCCTAATCAAAGCAAGATAATCATGTGTTAATCTGGGTCCTCTAAGTGAACACAGGGACTGTCAGAAGTTTTAATTATGATAAAACATAGGAAGTGTCCAGGATTTAAAAAAGTGTGTGAGTGTGTGTTGGGGGTATCAAGTAAAATACTGTTAAAGAGTTAAAAGGAAGGAGGAATTATATTGACTATTATGTTAGAGAGAGCTTTATGTAAAAATAAGTTGGCATTTTTCTTGGATGTTGCATAATAGTTAGGCTTTGGGAATTTAAAGTTGATAATGGGATGGGCTTCTAGAGGGATCATTCCTTTGTCATCTAAATCAGGACATATTGGAGAGTAAAAAGGACCACTTTTAGTAATTATACCTAACAAACAGACAATACTTTGAGTGTACTGGGCATGTGTGGTTACCCAAACTATAGGGTGGAATAGGTCTATTTGGCTAGAGCAAGAGAAGAAAATAATAAAATATCAAACTATAAAAGTGCATTGGAACCACATTGCAAAGGGCCTTGAGTGCTGGCAGTATTTTGCAGACAGTCTAGTCATTGAAAATTTTTTAATAAGTGGATACATGATATAAATAACAGTCTTTTAAAAAGATTAATTTTATAGTAGAGAGTAAAATGAATGACAGAGGGCAGACACTGGACTATTTACTTGATGTGCCTATGATTTTTTTTCTATCTACAAATATTTTTAGAGAATTTACCTTGTCGCAGTTAAATATGGATAGTCCTATGTTCCCTGTAGATTACATCTGATAGAGCCAGGTGTGGACATATGAGCTTTGCTGGTCCTGCGATACCTGCTGTACCTCATGTTCCATGATATTTTTCTGTGTTATCATAATTAATCTAATTTGATTAGGTTTATTTTTCTTGAAAACAAATGTGCTCTGACTAAGATAAAGTAGGAAATGTTCTCCAGTGAGACCCACTCATTGATTTTGGATTTGCCCTTTTGAACAATACAAAACAAATTTCCTTCTTCTCATATTAGCCCTTCAAATATTTCAAGACAGACAGTTTTGTTTTATATAGTTTCCTCTTCAGGCTAAATATCTCTCTCTTCGGCAACAGATGTTCTGTCATCTTTTTCTTGTTACAGATGGTACTCAAAGCTGAGCACCTTATTTCAGATATGTTCTGACCAGTACAAAACAGTTAGACTGTGGCTTCACGCCTTCTTTCTTCTTTATCTCTTGACCACAGAGAGACAATTGAAGCACTTACTGTCCTCAACTTTCTTCCAGGTATGGGGAGTTGAAGAGGACTTGTAGAATATTCTTAGCTAATGATATTTAAGTAGAAATTTTTAGAACATTTCTTCCTGAGTAAAGTGGCAAAAATCCTTTAAGGGAAAAATTGTTATCCTAACTTGTCTATGATGAGGACAAGATGCCTCAAGTATAACATTCTTCATGCAATTATGAAGGTGTAGCAAGGATACTAACACTAGGGAATAAAAGGAGCCTGGTTCCTAGATTCTATCAATGAGCTAGCAGCAGACCCTCCTTGGATGGCCACTTTGCATAAGACAATAAGAGCCTTTTTTGTTTGTTTAAAGCAATGTAACACATATTTCTGTAATTTGCATGCAAATCTGAATTGATAAACTTTCTAAGGCCTTGACATGATACTTTTGTAAATATGATTTAGGAATATATTGGCTTTTACAACCGAAGTGCCTTACAATAGATGATTAGATAAAGAAGACGTGGTGTGTGTGTGTGTGTGTGTCTGTGTGCATGTGTGTGTGTCTGTGTGGGGAGAGAGAGAGAGAGAGAGCGAGAGAAAGAGAGAGAGATGAAATACTGCCATTTGCAACAACATGGACAGATCTTGAGATAATCATGCTAAGCAAAATAAGCCAGACAGAAAAAGTTGAAAACCACATGATATCACTCATATGTGATATGTAAACCTAAAAGCAACAAACAAACAGGACAAACACACAGAGACTCATGGACATGGTTACCAGAGAGTGGTGGGAGAGGGGAGAGCAGGAGGTAGATGTGGTAAAAGTGGTCAAATACATGGTAACAGACAGAAATCTAACTATGGGCAGTGAACGCACAAGGCAATATATGTATGCCTTACTATTGAATTGTACACCTGAAACTTACTGGATTTTGTTTACCAATGTTACCATAAAAAAAGAAAAAAGAATATATTGGCTTTTAAATATTCTTTATATAAACACTGTAATTCATTCAATCTCTGTGATTTTTAATTTTCAAATTTGTTTCTATGATATTCATAATTTTTAGCTATAAAATTTAAAAAAGAAGTTAACTTTATTTCCTAAATCTTACCTGCTTTCCTTCTCTCTTTTATCAGAAAAAAAGAGAAAAATCAACATCTAATAAATTGACATAAAAATATGGCAGAATATTTGCAAATTTCTAAGGCTACATTGTAGTGTAGGGTAAAGAGAAGTGTAAACCACGAATTGAACACAGGTTTCTTCTAGTAGGGAAAGTAAAACATAGTCTCAAATGAGTAAAGCATGAAGCAGAATATGTGGTCATGTTCTGAAATAATAATTAGTATAATTTTAATGTCTATGAATTTTGCTGCTCTGTAGCTCTTCTCCCACAATAACATGAAGTGTCTCCAGTAGAGTAGAAATGGTGTTGTGTGTATTTGGTTTATAGAGAGCTTGAGACAGGGCCCCTTCCAATGCTGGCTCCCTGCAGCCTATGTGTGGAGCAGGGAGATGCAGAAATTTCCAGGCCCAGAAAAGCGAACCAAGTAGACCTAATGTCAGGGCAGGAAGAGGCCAGATGGGCAGTGTTGGGTCAGGAGTCATGGCGACTACTGTGGGCATCAGCAGCAGGTCTGAGCAGGTGCATCCAGGCTGAGAACATCAGGAGATGCAGATAGGGAAGAGGCCTCTAACCAATGATCAAATAAAGTGACATGGCTCAGTGAGATCATGAGAAGTCAAGGACTATATGTGTGTCAAGGACATCCCACCCTTGACACCATGATTTTTTCTAGGAATCCCTAGTTGCTCAGAAGCTACCTGGAGAGAGAAGAGATGATGTAGGGGTGTAGGAAATCGTGAAAACATGTGCCACAAAATCGACCCAGTTAATAATCTGTAAGTGACCAAGCTTTAAACAGAAATCGTCTGTCGCTTAGAGTGGGTATTTTTTCCATTGCTATTCGGAGAAATAGGAGCTTGTGATTAGATTACATTTTTTTTTTTACATCTGATTTGTAGTGTGTGAGTTTTAAAGTCACTTTAAGTATAGGATACTTGATTTAAGAAAGTGGTATTTACAAAGTCATGTGAGAGTTCCAAGAAGGATCTCACTAATAGTGAGAGGATTAACCATTTGAACAAGGTAACATTTGAACAAAAACCATAAATGATGTGTATGGCTTTTTTAATGGATGGGAAATAAAAGAGTGAAGAAGGATATTTTAGAGGCAGGAGGGGCAGAGGACCAGAGCCTGCATAGGAAAAGTGAGTTATCTGTTAGCTGAGCATATCTGTGTTGACTGAAGCATCAAGTTCAAAACTGAAAAGGAGTTTGAAAATGTAAGCTCATGACATAAATTGGAAGTCAGACTTTGGAAGAGAAATGTTAAGTTGGTTTTGACCCTACAGTGTTTGATGTAGAGAAGTGGCCTTTACATGGACTTCTCAATCAGGCAATTAGAAAGTGAACCTGGAGCTCTGAGAAAGGTTAGGGCTAGTATAGATATCTAGATCTGGGGGGAAAATCAGAAATACAGTGCCAGTGATTTCCAGGCTCTACACAGGGCTCTGTATATAACTAGCAAAATGAAAATTGGTCTCACTCTCTTCTCATCAAAGTAGACTTCCCTCCAGTGAAAAACTCCAACTTTTCCCTGGTATATGCTGACTAATCTGTTTTTGTTTTATTTTGTTTCAGTACTTTCGTAGCACACATATGAAAACTCACTGGTCTTTGAATTCAGCAGTTAGAGTCAGCTAAATTCTAAAACTAAATAATGCCTGGGTGTGGTGCTGTTTACTGGGAATAGTGATTTATTTTATTGCCTACATTTCAAGTCTTTTAATATGTTTCCTAAGAAGTCATCTGATTTGGAAAATTATTGCAAAAATAAAATGAGAATAAAAACAAACCAATGTCAGTTAAAGTGAATTGCAAAGTGTATCTGTTTTCTAGAATGTTTTTTCTAATGCAGAAACAGTGTCATCCATTCCACATTAAATAAAGTCGAGTAAATCTTTAAATTATTTGTTTGATGATGTGCCAGCATTGAAGCCTGCACGTCTAGGTCCTGTTCTTGATGGGGTTGGGGAAGAAAGGAAGAAAGAAAGAGGTGTATGTGTGTGGGGTGGGGGACACACACACACACACACACACAGACAGAGAGAGAGGGACACACACACACACACACACACAGAGAGAGAGAGAGAGAGAGACAGACAGACAGAGAGAGAGAGAGAGAGACAGACAGAGAGACAGAGAGAGACAGACAGAGGGACAGAAATAGAGAAGAATGGAATGGAATGGAACGGAACGGAACGGAACAGAACAGAACAGAACAGAACAGAACAGAACAGAACAGAAGTCCAAGGAAAAGATTCAGGAAGACTTTTTATATGTTTTTAAAGATGAGAGCCCTCACACCAGCAACACTACAGTTATTGTTACATCCCAGACATGCATTTTGTATAGAATTCCTGGTAATAGTGAGTGGAAATATTTTAGGCATGGCAGCTGACTTTAACTTTATAGCCCCCAGCCTGTGGATAAGCTGAGAGTCTTCACAGAACATTCTTTGAGAACCACCACTCTGATGGCTTTAGCACTGACCTTGGTGTCAAGGGACTTGCATTCTTGTTATGGCTCTGTCTGTGGCTAACCGTATGTCCTGAGGAAAGTCATTTAGAGTCTGCTATGGTTTCCTGCCTGAATACCTGACCCTTTCTGCTTTGCAGGGATCTTGCAAAATGAATTAGAGAAGGTATGAGCGAATGCTTTGTATTCTCCTAAGAAGGTACTCTGTGATTCTAAAGGATTGTTATTAATTCACCCAGAATAAAGACTGTAAACCAAGTTGAACAATAAATAAACCTGATGAAAATGTTCACAGTTTTCTGCTCTGCGTAACACAAATCTCTGCCTTAGCTGCTATTAGCAACAAATGATCTCAGCTACTTGTTCCAAAAGTTTAATCAGTAATTTTATGGGATCACACATTTGGTAATGTTTGAAAGATTGTGCATAAAGATGAAACTAATGTTATCTGGGGGCAGATTTGTCAAAGGATAGGATTTTTGTAATTACAAATAGTATTTTACACATCACTGCCACAACAGGCACCCAAATAATTAATTAAACAATGGGACAGCAACCAAGTGCCACCTGATGTTGGACTGTCGAGTTTAAAGATTAATCCCATAACTAACCAGCAACAGAATGTTAACCTACAAAGGGCTGAAGTATCTTGTGGTAAATCTTGAATTTGCGGCTAATGACTGAATCTGTCTCATGTAATTTCTAAGTCAGGAAACCTGAGAGAATAAATATATGAGAGGTGAAGACCTGAAAATAAAAGCCATGCAACTTAAGCCCTCAGCAGTTAAATTTATATTTAACAGTGATTAAGTACTGGGAGCATATAAAGGGCTGTAATTTCATCAGGAGGCATGGAAATGGCTAAGTGATCATTTTTAAGTGAATAAAGCAGATTTAGTGCTTTCCTAAGAAAGAAAGAATTCGAACTGTTAGCAACCCACAGGTAATTCTAGTTGACCGATGGGGGGCTAAATAAAAACTTATTTTTGAGGGAATCAATAAAAATAATTTTTATTAGGTAGTTTCTGCAATATCCCTGAATCTATAAGTTTGTGATTTATAGGTCAGCTATCTCAAGAATGTAAGGAACATTTTGTTTACATATTTGCTCCTTTAAGGGGTTGAGATGAAAATAACATTAATCTGACTCCTGTCTTCCAATTTAACCTCATCTGCTGCAGTTGCTCCAAAGAAGCCCGGCCATCAAACCAACAGTGACTGGGTCTTGGAAGCTGCCATGCCTGCTGGAGTGTCTGTGGGTGGAGGTTGTCTCTCTTTGGAATGTTCTTTGTTTCCCCTATTTGGTTAACTCTTGCTCATTCTTAGAGAATCAAATCATCAACATTCCTGTTAATATCTCTGCAAACCCATTCTTCCCACCTCTGCTGCACTACAAATGAGATCCCATCCTCACCCTCTGTTCTCAGAGCTTCTGCATCTCTCTTTGTTTTACCCTGTATTGACTTTCTGAAATTTGCTCGACTTCCCTCTCACTAGAAATCTGGAGATCAATAAGCTATATTTTCACTTTCTAAGCAGCTTTCTTTGTCACTATTGCATAGAATTCTCTCCTTTAGTCCCCACATCATCTCATTCTAGATCTACTCAGTGCTGTGGGCTTTGGACTTGTTGCTTCATCTTAGTGTACTATTTAGTGTTTGGGTCACTTGAAGCATTTTTGACTCACTTTCACTCTGATGACACAGATCCTTCTGTGTCATTCCATCTCTATTACGATTTTCTGGTCTAGACTGAGCTTTGGCCTCTATTACCCAAATTCCATTTTGGGTCCACTGGACCAGAACCTCTGTAGTATGCATGTGGAGGGGGTAAGGCAGTTAAGGCATTTATTATATTATTTCATGATGGCTCCTTTACTTGACTGTTTTTTCCAACTGACTGAAAGTTCCTTGAAGTCAGGGCTTATGTTCATCTTGGCATCTAAAAGACCTAGCACAGTGCCTAGTACATAATAGTTGCTTTAAAATGTTTGTAGAATAAAGTATATGTTAAAGGTGAACTTGGAGCATGATATTACTTTTATATTTTAATCCTGACATGAGACAATTTTTTTTTTATTAAGCAGTACAAAGTAGGTTTGTTTACAAGGAGGCCAGATGAAAAAGTATATAGATATATTGGTGAAAATAAAGACCTTCTTCTGCCCCTCTCTGCTCTTCACCAACACAAGGGTATTTGATGGCTTTGTGAAACCTACTTTGAAAAATCTTTGTCAAATAGACTTTGATTTTCATGTTTTCTGGTTACTTATTTGTAAACTGTCACTTTCTAGAATGGGGAACTCTGATCAACTCTGATCTGAAAGCTGGCCTCTTGTTCTTCTGCCAAAGAGAACTAGTCTGGCCCATGACTATGGCTCCTTTGCTGGCTTACCTTGCCTGTGAACTAAGTTCTTGGATAGCAGTATCTATTACATTGATCACTTACACCCCCAACATCCAGCGCAACATCTGTAACATAGTAAACACTCAATATGAATTTACCGAAAGACTGAATGATGACTCCAGGGTTCTTGGCTTTCTAATATCTTCTTTCTCAGATTTTCTGTCATAGATAATATCCACCCACTGGGAAATCACTGTCCCACTTGGCAGATACTGTGTCCTACTGATGTCTAAACCTGCCAGTTTTGGATGCTGTGTGCTGTATCCGGTGCATCTGGCTGTACTTTCTGAGCACATTTTTGAGTAGTCAGTTCCCTTAGTCTTGGTTCCCCTCTAATGTGCTTGGTTTCAAGTCAAAGGCTAGCAGTCTTTTTCCCTCCACTTTCCCCAGTGTGGCCCATTAACATCTTTTTCTGTAATAATTGTTATGATGCTCTGCAGCTCTTAGCAACAACTTAGCCCACATTATTGGCTAAATTGAAATCAATTTAAATGTCCATGGCTGGGTACCCCCTCCTCTGTAGTCTCATATATTATGCACAGTGGCTGTTTAATGACAGGAGAGAAGAACCTGGCAAGGGTTCACACCTCTAAGTGCTGTTCTGACATTCTTCCAGATTTTTCGTGAGCTTTGGCTTAGGTGACTTAAACAGGAACCCAAGTATCTTAATAGGAATTTATTAATTTTTGCTGAGGTTAAGATTTAATCAATAATAAATTCAAGCCAGATCTGCTTCCTAATTATTATTCTAGGTTGAGCCAAGTTTTTGGAAGTGGGGCAAAGTCATCTTAGTGATAACATTCACACTCTGGATAGCCAGAATTCAGACACTCAGCTTCCTTTCCCCCTTCCTCCCACCCAAATCATTCCCTGCTGAACTAAGCCACGGCAGGATGCATTGTTATCTGTTTTAATATAATTTTTAGATCCCTTCTTTCTATGTTCATTAAAGCTTTTTTTCCCCCCTCTCCCCTGTAAGTGAATATTGTTAACCTTGGGGTTCTGGCCGAATTCCAATTTGAGCAATTAATTACCTTGCAATGCCTGGCCCTCCCTGCAGTTTCAGGCAGGGAAGGTGCATTCTTTGTCTTCCTCTGCAAATAACTGCTGAAGGTGAAGCTACTCTAGCTGCCTCCCCAGAGGAGAGTAGTTTCAGAAGTAGTGAGAAAGTTTCCTGCGTCTTTGAGGGAGCTGCTTGCAAAGGGGTCTGGGACAAAAGGCATCCCTGCGAACCTGAGGAGGTTTTACTGCAGTGTTCTCAAAGCTATCCATCACTCCTCTTTTGAACCTCTGCTTTAGCCCAGAACAAAATGGGAAGTGATTGTGTTTTCTTGAAGAGCTATTTCTGAACATGATGGCCTCCTTTGAAGCCCTGTCAAAGGGGTGTTTTTATTTTGATTTTGCTTTTCTGAAATCTCTTCAATTTGTCTCACCTTGTACAAGACCTCACACCACAGCCCCAACATCATGCTCAGAATCTAAGTGGCTGCCTTCACAGCTAACAAAGGACAAAGAGCTCACATATGCAGATCTTTCTAATGGAATAAGTTAAAGAAATGAAAGATGTTTTCTTTTTAACTTTAAATAGCAAAAATAATTAATATCCTTTGGAAAGCACAGGTGATAGCAAATCACCCAAATGCACTTGCAGAACTTCCCTGTGACATGATCTAACAAGTCAGAAATGCAATAAGTATGGTTATATCCTGCAAGTTCTTTTGAAAAGATATGGGGAATAACCCTTGCTAGATGCACACTCTGTGTTTTACTTGGCCCAGGCAACAGTGCTTGATGAATGATAATTTGATGTTGATGAAAAACATCAATCATCATTGCATTGTGACTTGAGTTATATTTGTTTAATGTTAAACTTTAAGTTGTAAAATAAGCCATTCAAGTTGGAGGATGGTGATTGTGTTTCTAAAACTTTATTCTTTCATTTATTAGGCAAGAATGAGTCATTTCTTATATCAATAGGGTTTATTGGAAATTCCAGGATTGCTTGAACAGGTTTGAAGCATTTGTCACGTAAAGAAAAAAATCTTTTTTTCAGATTGTTGTCTTTAAATTATTCTTCCTAAAGCCCAGAGTTTTTGGTGTAGCTCTCCCTATTGCTAACATTCTTGTTGTCCAGGCAAGCTGCATTTACTTTTACATTTTCCAAAACAAATTATATTGTTCCGGGATCAACTACCTTGTATTCATTTCTCAGGGGTGATGTTTATCTCACAAGCCCCAGTCTCTAATCCAAACAGCTGGTTGCACTCAGCCCCCTCGTATGTTTGGCTACACGGAGAGGAAACAGTACCTTATCCTCACCGTTTCACTCTTCCCTCCTGGCTCATTCCCTCATGGGAAGAATGAACAAATCCTCTCACTCTTGTTTTCAGCAGTCACATCTCAGTTAATATTTCATCTCATGGATCATTCTCACATATATAAACACACCACCCCTGTAAGTTGGTTCCTCATTTCCTTCCTTAACCTTTCTCCTGTTCCATCATCCAATGAAATTCTTGTTTCCATCACTTTCGCTCATTTCATCTTCAGGGGATTTATCTCAGTCTCAAATTATTAATATTTTTCTAAATATCTTTCTTACTAGACTATAAGCAACAAGAGGCCAGTTTGTTTCTCCATCTTCGTTTGCTCACTGCTTTCACATGGGCATTGAAATAGCTTTCTATTTCTGAATGCAGTCTAAATTTCAGTACTCTAAAGAGTACTAAAGTTTCTGAAGCAGAAACACAGATGAAATCAGCAAGAAAAATTTCTTTTTTGGGGGTTGGGACTGCATGATACATTATGTTAGTAATCAAATTGATTGGATATTTCAATTTTTAGTCACTTACTTCAGCATTGTGCTCTCACAGTTATAGGTAGAAAGGCTTTGATTAGAGAAAACAGTTTACAAAGATTCATCTCATTTTTAAATCATAAGACATTCTTCCTTAAAAAATCCTTTAGAAAAATTAAATTTACTGGGATGATATTGGTTAATAAAATTACATAGGTGATTCATCTTTTATTTAGGCTGCATATACACAGGAACATTTTTGAATGGTCAAACTAAGACATTATTTATATGCTTGTATAATTTTCTTTCATCTCAGGATTTCAAAGAGCTTTGTAATGTTGCTTTTTGAGTTGATTAAGCCTCACTACAACTTCACTAAGCACTGTATTACAATATTGTAGATGAACTTGAGGAAGAGGCAGGATTTCACTTTCTTGTGTAGATTTCCTTTGTATTTGAAATTAGTTAATAAGGAGAGAGTGATGCCACATGTAAAGGCTTTTTTAACTAAAATTTTATTTTGGAATAATTTTGATTTACAGAAAAGTTGAAAAGTTAGTAGTGAATTTCCATACCCTTTACTAAGTTTCTCCTAATAGTTACACCATACAGAACCATGGCACACTTCTAATTGGTATATTACTATTAACTAACTGACAGACTTTGTTTGGATCTTATCAGTTTTTCATTAATGTCCTTTTTGTGTTCCAGGATCTAATCCATGATATCACAGTACATTCAGTTGTCATGTGTTCTCAACCTCCTCCGTTTGTAACAGTTTCTCAGCCTTTCTTTGTTTTCATAACTTTGATAGTGTGGAAGAGTACTAACCGGGCATTTTGAAAAATGTCTCTCACATTTTTCTCATGGTCAGACTGGGGTTATGGGTTTTTGTGAAGAACACTGCAGATGTGAAGTGTCCTTTTAACATTTTATGTCAGGCGATACCTGGTATCAATGTGAGTTATTCCTGGTGAGGTTAACCTTGGTCATTTGACTGAGGTAGTATTTGCCAGGTTCCCAGCTGTAAAGAGAACAATGTTCTTTAAAAGAGAGTCGCAAAGTCCTAAATCCAGCCCACAAATGAAGGATGCCTCATCACTGTTTTCTTTGTTCAGAAATATGTAAATGAGAAAACTGGTTTATATTAAAGCAAGGGAAGTTTAAGTTGGCTATAAATAAATGAAGAAGAATCTCTTCAGGGGAACTAATGTAAAGCCCACATAGTAAGAAAGCAAACGCGTTGATGAAGTGTTATTGAGAACGTTATTTTTTTAATGACTGCCAAATTCACTTAGATATATGTGATCATCTATTATGTGCCAGACCTTTTTTGGAACTTTGGAAATAATTTGAAGAATTATCTTTGCTCCTAAGGAGAAGTGCAAGTTTTTAGCAGAATCACAAGCTTATAGAAAATTGACACACGTGCACACACAAAATTTTAACCTGAAACTGAAAATCTGAATATTTGTTTCCATCAGCATGAGCCCATGGCAATACTTAGTAATTGTGAAGAAAGTCAGTAAAATAAGAAGAGCATTTTCAAAGCACATTGGGGGATTCGAGTGCCTCTCAACATTATGTTTTTGAAAACTGGCTGCTGATTTATAGGGCTTGGACACGGCGTGTGCTGCAGTTTCTGTGTGGGGTGGGGACCATTCAATGACAGAGAACTGATACCTAGCTACCAACTCTCCGCTTTCCAGCTGTAAGACATATGTGCAGACACACTCATAGCTGCGATGAATGTCACCATTGAAAGTGTGGCATTAACAAGTGGATTATTCATTAAAAAACCTGTTTTGAAAGGTTCCCAGTCCTTCTCCGCTATGTTTCCAGGCTTGTGCAGGATTCTTGTCCCTGGTATAGACATCCAGTTACCTGAAAATGAGGAATTCAGCAAAATGACTTTCTGAAGACCTTTTTTATTCTCTGATTTTAGAATTTAAAATTCATTTTTAATCCATTCCCATTATATTTATAAATTGTGAATGTGAATTAAAAAAAAAAGATTAAGAAAAGGTTTCTGGCTTACCAATAGTGATTCACCATAAATAGGGGAAATAGACATGTACATAACTAAATGCAATCTAATGTGGAAGAAATTAAGATTTGAAGAGTGATTATGCATTTGGTGGAGGTATAAAAGTTAATGACCCTTAAGGATGCCTTTCCAAAAAGAAGTTTTGGGACTCCATTGTGTAGACCAAATTTCTATGGTACCAGAACTGTCAGTTTTGTACTTTAGTTCTAGGTAGAACCTATAAGTAATTAAATTATTTATACTTTACTTGAGATAGAACATTTCTTCAGAAGAGAAAACTGACTGAATTATCTGATTCAGTTCAGTCCTGTAATCTGAATTTCTTCCAGAAGTAGAGTTAGATGACATCTTCACAGACATGCTTATTCTTGCTGCTTTGTTTGCTATTTATCTTTTCCAAGCTGAAAGTATATTCAATTAAGTTATGTTACACCATCAAGTCATTAGCAGTTACGTCTCAGATGGTGTGTAGTTTGTTTTAACAACAAGTATTTGAGGCCAGACCATTATACCAGCACAGACATGCTTCTCATTAGCTCATCCATTTTAAAGAGAAACACACTGAGCTAACTGAATTTCCACTCACTGAATGTGCAGCAAGATCAGCCTGAAAATGACCTCAAGGGGACCCCGCTTCAGATTTTATTAAAGTTCATCAACTACATATTATACAGATACATAAAAATAGATTACCAATCATAAAAAAATGACTCATGTTTATTTCCTTAAATAGTAATTGCATAAGACTCAAAAAATGAAGCATTGCTAAAACTTAATAATGTGGAAGAAAGCTACTTCCACTGTCAAGTATAGCAAAAATAGATTTTTGGAAGATACCACATTATACCTATTAGTTGAGCTATTATCATACAAAATTTTGCTCATGATTTTAAGGAAATGAGAATCAAAATCAAATCCAAAATAATGATAATGCTTACAGAACTTTTTATCCTTTGTTCCTAAAAACCAGCTGGCATACATTAATTATCTTGCAGAAAATACGTAAGTACTTATGGACAACAACGTTCAAGTAAAAGAAAAAAAGAAAAGAAAAAAAATAAAGAGCAAACATCTTCATGTCTGAGGCAGAATTCCATCTTCCACTTAAAAAGAATTCATATGTAAAAGTCCTAACCCCCAGTAACTCAGAATGTGCCTGTATTTGGTGTTAGCATCTTTACAGAGATGATTAAGTTAAGATAAAGTCATTAAGTTGGGCCATAAGCCATATGACTGGCCCTAATTCAATAAGAAGAGGGAATCTGGACCCAGAGACGTACCGAGGGAAGACGTGTGAAGACATAGGGAAAAGACAGCCGTCTTCAATCCAAGATACGAAGCCTGCAACCTGTCCTTCCTCATAGCTCTCAGAAGAAACCCACCTCTCTGATAGCTTGATCTTTAACTTCTAGCCTACAGAAGCAAGACAATAAATTTCTGTTGTTATAAGCCATCCAATCTGCGCTATTTTGTTACAGCAGACCTAGCAAATGAATACAATAAAAATACCTGAAAATTAGCTGTTCACCTGTCAATCCCTTGCTCCATTTCGAAGACAGGTTTAGGCCCTTCCCACTACTAATGTTTATTTGGCCAGAGGAAAGGGAAAAATACTAATTAATTGGTCAAATAATTCTCTCATATAGCATGAATGAAATAGATGGTTGCATAAAAAAGTATTTTCCCAGTAATTTAAATATTTAACAATTATAAATCAAGATAAAAAGACTGTATAAAAACAAAGGTTTTATCCTTTTGCATTTACAGTTTCATAATGACAATAATTTAAAACTGTGTTTCAGCTATAATTTTAAAATAATTGAAAGTAGCCAGAATGTCAGACAAATGAATTTAATTACTCCTGTGCAGATATGGATATTTTGTTGATGAGCTGGCAAAGTTTTAGGTAATAAAATAAAGACACATAATATGTAAACTATTATATATGTATTACATCAGATTTATTTTTGTCTTTCAATGCAACCACTAATTATATAACTATAATCACGTTTTTTCTAGTTATGTTCTATTTTAATTAATTTTAAAGTGCACACAATTTGAATGTATCTTCATCATAATAGAAGTGTAATTATTTTCAAAGTCTACATAATTTGACCCTTTTTACCCCTACCACTCTGCTCCCACCTACCCTCTTACATCCACTATTCTACTGTCCATGTCCATGAGTCTTTGCTTGTTTGTCATGTTTGTTTGTTGTTTTTAGGTTTATATCTCACATATAAGTGATATTACGTGATATTCAACTTTTCCTGTCTGGCTTATTTTGCTTAGCATGATTATTTCGAAGTCCATCAATGTTGTCACAAATGGCAGTATTTCATCTCTTCTTATAGCTGAGTAATATTCCATTGTATATATGTACCAAAGCTTCTTTATTCAGTCATAGGGCACTTTGGTTGCTTCCATGTCCTAGCCACTGTGAATAATGCTGCTATGAACATTGAAGTGCAAATATCTATTGGATATGTGTTTTCAAGTCTTCAAGGTAAATACCCAACCCAGTAGAGGGATTGCTGGATCATATGGTAGATCAATTCTTAGTTTTTTGAGGGACCTCTATACTGTTTTCCATAGTGGCTGTACCAATGTGCAGTCCCACCAGCAGTGTATGAGGATTCCTTTTTCTTTACATCCTCTCTAACGTTTGTTATTACTTGTTCTGTTCATAACAGCCATTCTAACATGTGTGAGATGGTATCCCATTGTGGTTTTGATTTGCATTTCCCTAATAGCTAGCAATGTTGAACATCTTTTCATATGTTTATTGGCCATTTGTATGTCTTTTTGGGAGAAGTACATTCATGTCTTCTGCCTATTTTTTAATTGGTTATTTTTTGTTATTGTTGCTGTTATTGAGTGTATGCGTTCTTAGTATATTTTGGATATTAGGCCTTTATTGGACGCGTTGCTTGCAAATATATAATCCCATTTGGATGGTTGTTTCTTTATCTTGTTGACAGTTTCTTATGCTGTGCAGAAGCTTTTTAGTTGGATGTAGTACCATTCATTTATTTTTGCTTTTACTTCCTTTGCATTTGAGGTCAAATTCATAAAATTTTCTTTAAGTCCAAGGTCCATGAGTCTAGTTCCTATGTTTTCTTCTATGTAATTGATTGTTTCAGGTCTTATATTCAGATCCTTAATCCATTTTGAGTTAATTTTGGTGTATGGTGATAGACAATAGTCTAATTCTTTTGCTGGTGGCCTTCCATTTTTCCATTACCATTTATTGAAGAGGGTTCCTTTTCTTCACTGTATGTTTTTGGCTCCTTTCTCAAAAATTATTTGCCCATATATACAAGGCTTCACTTCTGGACTATTGATTTTGTTCCGCTGGTCTGTGCATCTGTGTTTCTGCCCAAACCATGCTATTTTGATTATTGTTACTTTGTAGTATAATATGATGTTGGGCAGAGTGATACCTCCAGCCTTGTTCTTTTTCTCAGGATAGCTGTGGTGATTCAGGGTCTTTTGTGCTTCCATACAAATCTGATGATTCTTTGCTTCTGTTTCTTTCAATAGTGCCAATGGGATTTTGACGGGGATTGCATTAAATCTGTATAACACCTTAGGCAATAGGGTCATTTTAACTTTGTTGATTCTTCCAATTCAAGAACATGGAATATCTTTTCATTTCTTTATGTCTTCTTCAATTTATTTTAATAGGGACTTGTAGTTTTCATTATATAGGTCCTTCACATGTTTTGTTAGGTTTATTCCTAGGTATTTTATTTTTTTTGTTGCAATTGCAAAAGGAATTGTTTTTTCCATTTCCTTTTATGACAATTCATTATTGGAGTATAGGAACGTTGTGGATTTTTGAACATTGATTTTGTGTCCTGAAACTTTACTGTATTTGCTTATTATTTCTAGTAATGTTCTTGTGGGGTCTTTAAGGTTTTCTATATAAAGAATTATATCATCTACAAATAGTGTCAGTCTGGCTTCTTCGTTTCCTATTTGGATGCCTTTTATATCTTTCTCTTATCTGATTGAACTCACTGGGACCTCCAAGGTTATACTGAATAACAGTGGTGATAGTGGACTGCCATGTTTTGTTCCTGATCTTAGAAAGAAAGGTTTTTAGTTTTTTACTGTTAGTATAATGCTGACTGAGAGTTTGTCATGCATGCCTTTATTATGTTAAGGTACTTTCCTTCTATACCTATTTTTTTTTAAGTGTTTTGATCATAAATAGATGCTGCATTTTGTTAAAGGCTTTTTCTGCATCTGTTGATATGATCATGTGATTCTTATTTTTTATTTTGTTTATGTGGTATATCACATTTATTGATTCGCATATATTAAACCATCCCTGCACCCCTGGGATGAAGCCCACTTGATCATGGTGTATAATCTTTTTAATATGTTGCTGTAGTCAGTTCACTAGTATCTTATTTAGGATTTTTGCATCTGTGTTCATGAGAGATATTGGTCTGTAGCTTTCTTTTGTTAACAAACATATTTCTGCCTGTGTGTTTGTGGTGCATGGGGCCATATTTTTCTGTTTGTTATATGTGAGGCCCTCTAAAGAGTGAGACAGGGTAGGGACCCACCACTCTTGCCCATGTCTGACAGTATTTTCTAGGTGGAATGGTGACTCCTCAAAATTCATGTCCACTGAGAACCTCAAAATAGACACTGTTTGGATGTAGAGTATTTGCAGATATAATTAGTTAAGGATCCTGAGAAGAAATCATCCTAGATTTAGAGTGGGCTCTAAATTTGTGATTGGTGTCCTTTTAAGAGTGGAGAACACAATATACATACACAGGAAGAAGGCCACGTGAAGATTGGAATTATGTTGCTAAAAGCCAATGGATACTTAGGCTTGAAGAGACAAGAAGGGATTCTTCCCTAGAGTCTTTAGAAGGAGCATGGCCCTTCTGACACCTTGATTTCAGACTTTAAGCCTCCAGAACTGTGAGAGAATACATTTATATTGTTTTCAGGTACTAGTTTTGGTACTATGCTACCATGGTTCTAGGAAAACAGTATAGGATGGTACTGGTTTTGATGGATCTCCTCTGGACATTGACTCTTGCCTTTCTTAAACCAGTATGAACAATCCAAGGAATGTTTACTCTCGACATACTCTAGTAGTTTTTATGTGAACATGATGGGTTCCCATTATGGATTCATTTGACTCAATCAAAATACAACTTTTCATAAAAGAAAAAAGGAAAAGGAAAATAACAATTTCAACAATGTTGGCAAATGATGGTGCTCATTGCTCAATCAGCATGTATCACATTCAGAATGAACTTTAGACTTGAAATATGAATCTGTAGCTCTCTATTAGTCTAATTTTCCCATCCTTCTCATAGTGTTAGTTTCTTCCTTTCTCTCTGTCTCTCTCACCTGCCTGCTATGCATCCATTTATCCATCATCTATCTGTCTATCTATCTATCATCTATCTATCTGTCTATCTATTATCTAGCATCTATCATCTATCTATCTATCTATCTATCTATCTATCTATCTATCTATCTATCTATCTATCATCTATCTATCTATCTATCTATCATCTATCTATCATCTATCTATCTATCTATCATCTATCTATCTATCTATCTATCTATCTATCTATCTATCATCATCATCTGTCTATCAACATCTATCATCTATCTATCTTTCAACAGAACACTCAGCTACACTGTATTTAGTTACTACTATGTAACCCAGGAACAGAATATCATTACTAAATAGTCCATAAACTGAGTATTATGCTCTAGACTCACTCTGTGAACATTTAAACACTCATTTCCAAACAGACTAAACATTCTGGACTCTGCCACTAATGTTGGTCAAGTTGACGAACAGTTATTTTCATATTCTCACTATATTGTGAGAATAAATGAACTAGATAGGCATGGTTCTCAAAAGTTTATGTCTTTAAACTATTCTTGAGCTATAATGTTTATAGGGAAATATTGTGAGGAAAAAGGAAATACACTCATAAATGGTTGAAAAAGTTGCACTATGTAAGAAAACTTTGTAAAATTGCCTTTTACCATATAGCCTATGTTTTAACTTCCTCTCTCTCTCTCTTTTTTTTTTTTAGAAAGGGGAGAGGGAATGACCTTTGAAGAAATCTGTGTGACAGATGGCAGACTGGTGAAGGAGGTAACTGGCATGAATTACAGCTCCTGGGCTGTTCTTTTGCTTCTTCATGGAGGTAAGCACACTTTGAGGAATATAAGTGCCAAAAAGATAGAGGAGAAGAAACCCCTTCTTCACCTTTGTAGACAGAATCATCAGTGTCTTCAGTAGAGACCATTTAAAAAATATATTTTATACACAAATAGTATGTTATTAATCTCTGAAATGCTAAAATGTAAATAAAATTGAATTTTAAGATCATAGGATTTGAAATCCAAACACTCTAAGCTTGAATATGTTCCAAAGCTTACTGGATGCTTGATGTTGGGAAACCTATTAAATATCATGGGGTCTCAGTTTCATCATTTATAAAATGGGCACAATAGCTGTTACTCATAGAATGCTCATAATTTCTATAAAGTGACTAGTACAAGGCCTCATGTACAATATGCACGGATCAAGTGGAACCTACTATTCTTTACTCTATTTTGTAGAAATTTGTATGTAGATAGATTATATTTATATATTACATATTTGTATAATATAAATTATTTTCATTAAAATTTTAAAAATTAAAATTCTAAAAATGAACACTATTCATCAGTAACAGGTATATTTTGAAATGTCCCTCTGCCTGGAGTGATTTCGGTTGTTTGCTCCTGGTGATTGCCACTTGTGCTTTTAGACAATTTTGTTACATTTAACAATATTGTGGAGACACAAAGGAAAATCTGTCAGTGTTACTCTCTGTCTCTAGTACTTTCTTTATTCTCTCTTTCAAAAGCCTAAGAAGTAAGTCTATGAAAAACATCAAAAAGAGACACTAGTGGGTGCCACTGCTGACTATGACACTCCATACTCTTTTACTTTAAAGCAGTAGATGTGAGTTCATCCACAATAGAGAGCATAATAACATGCTATCTTAGGGTGTTCAAAGTAGAGTATTTTTGCAGTAAGACCAATTAATATTGTAGGTCCTAATCTATTTGGTGTTTATCTTTCATTGAAAATCACCACCACTTGCTATTGTCCCTCCCATGTTTTCCAGGACAGGACAAATTTTACAGGCTACATTCAGAGCTCAGATAGTTTCATGGTGTTCTCTTGGTAAGGAAAAGCACTGGAGACAACCACAGTGTTTAGAAGGCTTACAGCAAATTATTTTCCACTTAGTAGTCCTAATATTTAGGGTTCAGAAAACCAATTAATACAGTTTACTGGTAAAGAAAAGGAATTAGATTGGATTAGGATACAAATTTAGCATAATTTTCTCTCTTCTGCTGATGGCGAGACAGGTTGGAAAAAAAAAAAGCTCAAACTGACATACCCACAACTCACTTACTATATAAATTTTCTGTTTTTTTTTCTCAGTTTTTAATTCTAATAATGATTTGGTGAATATTATGAGATGCTTAATACTCTATTGTTTTTAGTCAGAACCCAAATAGGATCTGTTAATGTTTTCAGGGTTTTTGTTTTCTCTTTTTACTTCAGTAGGTCCTATTGCACTTGGAATGTTTCTGACAATTGTCTTCCAAAGGATTTTAAATGAACTTTTACTTCAATCTCTCCTTCATATTAATGACTGTGTTTTACAAAAAGTAAGAATTACTAAGAATATGAATAATAAAAGCCAGATTATTTTATTTTATTTTTTTAATAACAAGTGACAAAAATAGGCATATTTTTTCACAATGTTATTTAAGTGCTGTGACATGGACTAGGTCCCATTCTGTATGGTGGACCTGAAATTCCAGCTGGTTCATTCCTGACTTCTGTTGCCCCTGAAAACACATGCAAACATGTCACAGAGGCAAAGCAGAGAACAGAAAGCAGGATTAAGAGGACAGCTTTATTACTTGTCGTGTCAATACCATCTCCACCAGCCTAGGTACTCTTCATCTTTAATAAGATAATATTTTTCCTTCAATAATGTGACTTCACATTTATATAGCATATACTATGTTATAAAATATTGCAAATTTCCAGCTCATTTCTTGTAAATGATTTACTCATTTCATGTACTCAGAACAACAACAACAAAAAATATGTTGCAGGGCAACAGGTGCTTAAAATTGCCTTGAAGGGAATACATCCATCAGAATGTCATTATGTTATATACACATTATTTATTTATTTATTTTTCCTGCCTGGTCCTGAGTAAGCACCTACAACCTATGGAAATGGTTTTTACAAGCCGTTTCCACGTTCTAGGAAGTTTTGACCAAAGCATTGAGTTTTGTGACTAGACTCCTTTATATACTTCATATAGAGCACTCTTCAGTTAATATAAAAACAAAGAAATAGAGCTATATAAACCTATTTTCTTGATTCCCTCTCCCACATCTAAACACTTGTTTTAAAATAATATTTCTGTGTCTTGGAGTACAACCTTTTCTCCTCTTGTCACTTATAACTTTGTGTTTCTCTAGTACCACATTGGAGCACCACATATTACACATTTTTTCAACCATAATTACAGAAAGACCTGCGCCATATAACTTTATGCATGTTTTCCGTCAGATAAAAATTTAGTGTTCTAACTACCCTGAGAATTTCTCATTTCCTTCATCAAATATAATTTTTTTTTAATTTACACAGAAGGCTGCAGCATAAAGAAGGTAAGACTACTCTTAATGAATTATGAAACAATTCTCTATGGTAACTAAAGATCCATATGATTCTTTCCTTTATTATATAAGTTTCCTTAACTTGCATGTGAACACTTGGAAAAAATGATGCTAAACATATTTAGTATAAGTATGGCCTTTGGCTTTAGTTGTAAGAGCTGACATGAACTACAAAAAATTTTTTGCAAGAAGCCAGTGTGACAAAGAGAATGATGGAGTCAAATATTATTGAATGCTGGCAATATGGAGCACATCTGTGGACTGGATGGGTAGATCTTCCTGTGTTTTTCCATTTTTTTTTCAAAGTATGTGTACCTACTTATTCTATTTTATTACTAGTTAGGGAATGTCAGTAAGCTAGTGTTTGGCAAAGGTGAGTAAATGTCCTTTAGTATAGTTTGACTCTAAATGATTTTCTTATTGGATTCTCAGTGCACAGGGCCATGGAGTAGGCTGGTGAAAAATTAAGGAGGAAGTGGCCAATAGTCTTAAGAAACAGTCAAGGAGTGTGTCGATCAGGAATTTTTTCAGTGGCTGGTATAAAAAGCCACTGAAATTTGCATGAGCAAAAGAAGCTGGGTTATTGGTTATTGTAGCCCAAAAGCAGTTCTCCAGTGTGTGGAGTTGGCCTTAGGGATAAGGCCAACTTAGGGATAAGGGAAAGCTGGAAACCATCACCTTTGAGTTTCTGCCTCTGTAGGAGTTGAATTTATTTATTTATTTTTTGATGCAGATGCATTTTCTCCATGTGTGCTGGGAACTCAAGGCTTACGGGTCTCCAGATCCATAACCTGAGAAGAAAGTAGTTATTTCTCTTATAGTTCTAGTTAGTAAATTTCCTAATGCTGGAAGTTTTATGAACCACTTACTCATACATCCTATCTTCCTGAGTTCTGATTGAAAGAGCATATGTAGTAACAACTTTTAGGACAACCGGGATCAGTGCATAAAGTCAACCAGCCTAAAACAATAGATTGGTTGTAGAATAGGTTTACTCCCTCAAATTTCAGTGTTTTTTATTTTTATACTTAAAAACAATTTTTTTTAATTTTTCTTAAGTTTATTGGGGTAACATGGGTTAATACAATTATATAATTTTCAGGTGTACATTATAATCTATATAATTCTATTGTGTGATTACCACCCAGAGTCCAGTTTCCTTCAGCTACCATATATTTTATCCCCTTTACCCACTTCACCTTCCGTCCATTCCCCTATATCTGACCCTGTTTACCTTGTCTACCTCTTTCCTCCTCCCCAAACCCTACCTTCTGTAATCACTAGTCCACTGTCCCTGTCCCTGAGTCTCTGTTTATTTGTCCTATTCCTTTGTTGCTTTTAGGTTTATATCCCACATATAAATGATATCATGTAATTTTTAACTTTTTCTGTCTGGCTTATTTTGCTTAGTATGATTATCTCGAGGTCCATCAATGTTGTCGCAAATGACAGTAGTTCATCTCTTCTTATAGCTGAGTAATATTCCATTGTATATATGTACCAAAGCTTCTTTAGCCAGTCATCTATTGTAGGATGCTTCAGTTGCTTCCATGTCCTGGCCACTGTGAATAATGCTGCTGTGAACATCAGTGTGCAAATATCTTTTAGATAATGGGTTTTCAAGTCTTCAGGGTAAATACCCAGTTGAGGGATTGCTGGATCATATGGTAGATCAATTGTTAGTTTTTTGAGGAAACTCCATACTGTTTTCCATAGTGGCTATACCAATTTGCAGTCCCACCAGCAGTGTATGAGGATTCCTTTTTCTTTACATCCTCTCTAACGATTGTTATTACTTGTTCTGTTGATAACAGCCATTCTAACATGTGTGAGATTGTATTTCATTGTGCTTTTAATTTGCATTTCTCTAATAGCTAACGATTCAACTTTAAGTCATAACCACATTTGCTCTTACAGAATAAACTCAATACATATATCTACCCAACCTCACAGGGGATTGGAAGTTGGCCTCAGGCATTTCTTAGCTTGCAGAAATGAGGCAAAAGGCAAGACATTTTAGTCAGGCTTATCTGTGGACCCTAACTTTGATTCTGTGGACCTTAACTTTGCATGGCAGCAAGAAAAAAACATGACCATTGTGTTTCTTAGAAATCCATAAAACAAGCAACAGGATGAGGCAGAGCAGTTTATTACTCGTTTTTAAAAGTCATCATCCCACCACATGGTCAACAGACGTCAAGCTCTAGCCAGTTATATTAGCCATTCTTCCTAGGGTACAGAGGCTGGTTACAGAGCTCCCTCCAACATTGCTTCCTCATGGGAGTAGATGTTTTATCTCCTTTAGAAATCTGAGAAAGTGAGAAACCTTTTTGCTTTCCCTTCTACAAGGAAGAACCCTGATTGGTGCAGGTCACTTCACGTGTATATCCTTCGACCACTTATTGAGATGAAGTGCAAGTGGGAGGAGGTCAGATACTATGATTGACCCAATCTGAGAGAAATGTCCACACTAATGGCTTAATGTGTACCACAGGAATTTTATCAGAAAATGAGTAGATAGGAGGTATATAGTTCAAATATAACCATTAATATTTATTTTAAGCCATACATCCTCTGTGGTAAGGAGAAAAGGGTAATGCCAATTTGGAAATTTTGACTGAAGTGTCAAAATATGGTTGATATCAGATACCAAAATGAGTGAGAGACAGACCATACACAAAATAATCAAATAAAAACTATCAAGAACTGTTTTCACAATTTTTAATCCTCTCAAAAGCTTTAAGAATACAAAAGTCTAGAAACAGGAGAGGAAGATTTGCAAGACTTCTTGGGGGAGAGCTGTTGCCTGTTGTGAATCTGTACCTCTTGGCCCATGGTGAGGTGGATAAGAACCTTAATGTTTGAGCCCTGAACTTGTGGTGTATTTGTGCTGCCAGCTTCCTGGTGAACTGGGCTGGTGTAAGGATAGGTTGAGAGGGAAAGTTGCTGCTATTTTTGGAATTCATGGTGGTCCTCTAAGCTGGCTGTTTAAAAGTACATGAAATCCAGGGAACAGAGTTTTTTCTGCCAGAGGGTTAAAAGGCCACCAAAATGAAAAACCCAGAAGCATAGGGAGAATGGAGGATAACTTGTTCAAGACCTGCCCTCATATCAGAATTATAGCCAGACCAGTGGTAGCCTGCAATCCTGTTCACACATAAATAGTACCTTTCCCTGTAGGAGGATTATAAATTCCTGCCCCGATGAACTCAGGATACCTGATAGAAGGTAATAAGAAGTGTTGTATGTCTCTTACAGGCAACTGTTGTAAGAGCCAGCACTTGTTCCCTGTGTTCTTTTTTCTGCTGCTTTGATTTTAGAAGAATATGTTATGATGCACAACCTTTATTAACCTGAATCTCTGAAGGACTACAGTAAGTAGAGCCTATTTGCTCACCCACGCTTGAGGCGCATGGTGAGAAAGCAGAAAATAAACTTGGTTGTCTTGAGGCAATGATTTTGAGGGGTCATTTGTTACCATAGCATAATCATTCTATCCTGACATAAGGGACCTAGTGTGGGAGCCTCCAAAGTGCTTCTAGGAGGATAACTCCTGAGACTCAGCTTTGAACATCTGCCAGTCCCAGAGAGTGAGGCCAGATAAAGCCAAGTAAGAATTCTCTTCTATTTCTTTATTACTTATCTCTGCTTCCATCCTGGAATCTTTGGCAAGAGAGAGATAGATGATTGGTATTTAATGATGTTAATATCTTGGATTATTATCTGAGATTGGATAGTCTAACAACTGAATTGAGATTGTATTGGCAATTTAATGTTATCATAGGGCTATTTATTGCCTGCAAGTGACCAGAAAAGTTATGGCACTGCCAGAGTATTGATCTAGTACTGAGACAAAAAGTTTTCCCTATTCATCCCACTACTACTAATTAAAAAAGTAAATTAAGCAAATCAAAACAAAACAACTCTAAACTTCCCTTCACAAAAGAGTTATAGGAGAGTGGGAAACCATAAAAAAATGAGAACATACCTGTTTAACATACCAGCTACATAAATAAAGCATATTTTGAAATGCAAATGAATAAATGACACATATCTTGCATTGATATATAAGAATACACTTAGACATTAAAATTTAAATATTCTGGTGTTCTTTCCACTCCATGTAGCTATGATTAATCCTTTTTGTCATATTAGACTCCCAAATTATGACTAAACTGCAGTTTAAGTTTATCCCAGATATCTCGGGGCTGGTAGAGTTTGACAGGAAAAACAAATGACTGACTTTGTCTGGCTTGACGCTAGAAGATTAAGATCCCTCAGCTGTTGGGGAGGGAATGACTTTTTGTTTTTAAGGAGAGAGAGAGAGAAAGAGAGAGAGAGAGAGAGAGAGAGAGAGAGAGAGAGAGAGAGAGAGAGAAAGGGAAAGGCTAAGGGGGAGAGAGGGAGAGAGAGAGAGAGAAAATTGGAGTGTAGTAGCCTGATTTGAAGAGTATGTGGCATGTAGGCAAAAGACTTTGGATGCTTTGAAATAGTGCTTAAAGTCTCTGGCTTCATTCTCTTTGAATCTGTGTCTGAGACCTAAATGGAAAGGAATTAAGAGAAACCAACCACAGCAACGACAATAATAACTAGGCCACAATTTCTCTGTGAAGATAAGAGGACAGTTTCATAGAGACTAAATCTGTTGTGTAAAGCGCATTTCTTTCTGCTCTCTGAGATGCAGAGTACTGGGAAGGAAAGTTGATTGGCCAGAGTGGAAAAGAGAACAGCATTTTGCTGAGGTATATGGATTACCCAGGTATTAATAGTGACTCGTCTATGTTCCATGCTGTACTGGTACTAAGCATGGATTGGCAGGAATCAGACACTATACATCGCAGGTGGAATCCATAGCAACTGGGAAGTGAAATCATGTGGGGAAATAGGGGATAGGCGTTTGTGGAATCCAATATTGACCACCCCACTTGGTTACTTCCACTTTGATGCAAAGGGAGAGGTCTTGAAGGACTTTAGTCTTAATGATTTAGTTGTTGGAAGGAACCCTCAGGTTCACAGATTCTCAGGGCTCGCACAGCCATGGATTATTGGAAGCCTATTATACCTCTAGGGAAGCTGTTGTAGATGGTATAGTGATGCTGAAAATTGTGATAAAAACTGATTTTTTTCACATTTAATAGCAAAATTTATTTTAACCTAAAAATCATTAAAAGAAAAAAGCCCTAACCATTGTCATAGCATATTATGAGATAGACTGAAGACGAACTCTGGGATAATAAAGGCAGCTTATTTGTCAGGGCAGACTGCATCAGTTTGTAGGCAGTCTTACTCCTTGCTGACCTTTCCAACAGTTATTTTCAGTTCTCAAGCCATCCATACCCTCCTGGGTGAGGCCTCTTGAGGTGGATAGTCTATACTTGCAGGTAGTAGACTAGGGTAAGAAATTAATGTTAAAGACTGCAACATAGAAAGTTGAACTTGTTAATATTAAGAATGTACTGCTAGTGAGATAGCACAATAGTCCAATCCTGAAGGAAGTAGGTGGTATAGGCTCACTAATTTTATTTGTTCAGGGCACTTCCAAATATTTGAGATTTTTTTTTTCTTCTTTAAGTAAAAGAAACAAAATATTCCCACTTGTAAGTTTACAAGTATGCTTTCTTACTTTTGCACTCCCTATTTTTGGCTGCCTCTTTGACCCATTTGTCTTCCAAAAACATGTTTAAGGCCATAATTAGGGTAATAAATGTTAAGAGTAAATATTATTCTATTAAGAAACATTTTTTATTATAACTCTTTTTGTACCACTGCACTCTCTATATACCATGATCATTATTATTAAGTAATCAATTAGTGATAAATTACTTTAAATTAATTGTATTTTTGTTATTTTAATTTTGTATTTTTTATATCACATAGATATATTTTCACATATGCATATTAACAGTAATGTATAGACTCACACAACTGATACTCTAACTCTAGATATCAGTAACTTTATGTGCAATTTTAAAAATCGTTGTCTTTGTCTGCAGAAGCCATGCTGCTAAAACAAATATATTCACAGGGGTTCTATAACCCATTAAAGCCCTAAAGACCATCAAAGACTAATGTGTGCTGTAGTAGCCTGGAGGTATTATAGCATTGTTTAAATTAAACTGTTTCTTAGTACTTAGGGGAAAAATAATACAAATCTAAATCAGATGGGTCATTGTGTATTTTAATGAAAAGCTTTTTTTTAATATAAAAATATTCTAGGAAAATATATTGGATACGAATATGATCAACAATGTACAAGGATCCCCCCCACCCCCAAATCTTATGTTCTTTGCTTTGCTCACCAGCCAAAGAACTGGTATCTAACATATTAGACACTTTATGGCTTATACTATGAAATATGGTTTGACTTGCATTTTTAGCTGAATCCATGTCAATACACAGTGCTTTTGATTGTCTTTTATCCTGCATGCATCTCAGTTGTAAATAATTCTGCCACACCTGGATTCAAATACTTCCAGACCTGACCCAATCCAACTTCCTAAGAGACCTCCGAGCTCAAAAATGTGTCTCTTGCTGGCTGCCCCAATACGTGAAATTTCTATTATTAAACTCATTTTTTTTAAGACAAGCTGATTTTTTAAAAAGAAAAATGTGAATATATTATTTGGAAACAGTTAAAAATTAATGTATTAAATTTATTAGCAATCTGGGGTTATTCCATGGTGTGGGCAACCCCAATTATTTCCTCCCCCAGATTCATGTGACCCTTCCTAAGTAGCAACTCTGCTTCTGGTCTTGCTGCCTCTGACTGCTCAGTGGAGTGGTAGTTGCTACACAAAGTGCAGGAGATGTGTACATCTTGACAGGAGGAAGGACCGCAGGTAGGGGTGTTTTAGACCATGGATACTAGCTTAGAGAGGGCAAGCACAAGTTGGATACTATAGAGTGAAACGTGAAACCCCCTGTGGACAGCTTGACAATGCCAAGTGCCTGAAAAAGGAGGTCCAGTGGATTGGGCAGGGAGAGGGATAGGCCAAAGACAGACTGACGTACTTTGTAGTTTTGAGCTTTCTTTCAGGAGACACTGGAGATATAACAGTACCAGGTGAAGGGAGGAGACAGGGGATCTAAATTATTTATGGATGTGATAAGATTTGAAGGGTTTAAAGTAGGCAGTAGAGACAAGTGAGGGTAGACTAAGGGAAAGGGTATGAGCACAATAGGGGGTCTATAAGTTTTATGGGGAAGCAGTGAATAAGTGGCACAGGTGTGGATTGGACTTAGACACCCTGCCCTTGTGGATAAGTGCATATTTTCTTTTTACACGGCTGGGTTAAATTACTTCCCCTAGGTCATCCAATTAATCACTTGGAGAGCAAGGAATAGAATTCAGCTCTCAAGGTTCTCACTTCACATCTGGAACCAGCAAACTGGGCTTCTCCTTCCTGAAATCCCTCTTCATTAAAAAAAAAAAAAATCTTGCAAGTCAATGAAGTTCTGAGCTCTTTTGCAGAAAATTTGTGAAACCCTCTTACTGTTAGCATGATATAAAACTAGGGTAGTGTTAATTTGTAAAAACACTATAAATTGCTTTCTGGTTTATCTTTGATTCAGAATTTAAAATATCAAAATTGGTTTGATTCCTGCCCTCCCCCTTCTGAGGTTTTAGGCCATTATTTTGAGGAGCTAAAATAAAATGAGTTACAGGTCTGAGAAAGCAGTGTGCACAGAGCTTAACTGTTGCATGACTGATTGTGTGATATATTGCTCTTTTCACTAATAACCACAAAGCAGGTAGAGGCATGGCAGACTAATTTGGTTTATATGTCCAGCTGTAAGGCTAGACACTGCATCATTCTTTTCAGAAATCAGTGACTTTAGGCATGTGGAACTTGTAGTCATGACAACAATAAACCAGCGTTGAGTCTGAGTTTCTGCTCAGAAACTGCCTTGTCTCCGTTACTTCCTGCTTATGACCTGACTTTTCTTATTCTCTGGGGCTGGGGGCTGGGGATTTATGAAAGATCTATTGAACAGAGCTCCAGTATATGTTTAATGCTTAAAATGTCTGGCTTGAAAGTTTTGCTTGCACAGATGGCTAAAGGCTGGAAGAAGGATAGATCAATCATTATTATAGCTAATGACATGGTTATAAGGGCATACACAAAGGTGAGCTGGTTTGGAAAATGGGAAAAGGCAATGTGAAAGAGTGACTTGGAAGCATTTCTTTGAGTAATGTAAAAATAGCTATCACAAATAAAATGTTTTAAACACGTAAGGGAATTATACTGTGATTCTGAGAGGACCTGTCCAGAGAATACAATGAAGAGTAATAAAAAACATTAGTACACAAAGTTTTGTGTGTGTGTTTGTAGGTTTCTAAAATCTGAAGAAATGATTAACAATAAGATGCTCATGGCAAAATCTAAAAGTGGTCTTTTTTTGTGTCCTGTGTGCATGGATTTAATAGTGACTACTTTAAGAGGCAGCATAGCCCAGTGACATGAGTATATACCACTGGGTTCAATGGACTCGACAACATAACTAGCTGCAATATTAGAAAGTTGTCTATGCATTCTAGATATTCAGCCTTAAAGAGAAATTACACAGTTTGCACTGTTGGGTTGGTGAGACATGAAATGGAATAATGAAGGGAAAGAGCATATTCAGTACCTGGGATAGTTAGCTGCTGAGGTAGTTGTCAATGTTGATGCTGTCAGTATTGTTGCTAGCATGGTTTGTCCAGTAATCAAAATCTGTCCGTGTGATTAAAATGGTCCAACTGTTCATTGTTACAGAGACATGACCGTAGAGATTGGAATACTTTTTTTTTCTTTCTGGCTTTGTTATTTTCTCAGTATCTTCTAGACTTTAAGGAAGGGTAGAGAATGACCAGCCAGGGGAAGGCAAGAAATGTAGGGTATAAATTGCCATCATAAAAGATATGTCTGTAGATGATGGTGCCTTTTTACTGTGCAGGTTTTTCTTTTCATAGGAAGTGAAAAATTCCAGCATCTTTTTTTTTTTCTTATTCCTTTAGCACACTGACCTAGTTCTATATGATTACCTGTTTTAAGCTCCTATTTTCTAGGAAGTTGCTACTTCAAGCTAATGGGCAGAGAAATAAGACATAGATCAAATCCTAGAGAAAAGCCAAATGCTTTCTTTCTTTTCTGTGTACTGAGAAATTGAATGATTTGCTTCCCCAGAGATCTGCTTCATGATTTCATGATCATGTGGTTTAACTTCTCAGTAAATGAGATGCTGCCTAGAGGCCATGTTAGTCTCTATGACCTTGTAGAGTGTGGATCACCACGTAGAAATCTGACAAAGGACATTCATTTATTCAGTTATGATTTGAGAAACCATGAACCACAAAGTATTCCAGAGTGGCAGTTATAATTTATAGCAATGTAAGATTATTTTCTAAGATACACAATTAGATCACACTTTCACCTTACATAGTTTATGAGAGAAATACATTTTTTGTTTGTTTCTCATTAGCATGAAAGAGTTAATGCATCTCCAGAAAAATTCCTTTCTTTAGTAATATTAATTTTTATGTATTTTAGATTCATCAAAACAATGCATTGAGTGGTATGAGAGAAATTAAAACAGCAAATAAGACATTTGGAAGTATAAATATAGATTATATAATTTTGTAGGATAGATGTGATTGAATGAATAAATTTTCTGAACATCTCAAGCATTATTAAAAAATATAATTACATCCTAATAAAGAACCATTACAATAATATTGCTATAAAAACTAATGCTTTTTCATAAAAAATGGGTTTATGTTGATAGTTTTTTACCATCTTTTAATTAGATTCAGATAAAAATGTAGCCAAAGTTTGGAAGGCTTTCCTGTTCTTTCACAAGAGAGTATAATTTCATAACTATTGGCCTGAATGTTTCCAAGCTTTGAAGGGGATTTTGAAAAGCACAGACCATTTTTCTACTAATTTAAATGTTTAGTCTACACAAAAGATAAATCTTTTGAAGATTCAAAGTCTTTAAACAGGCCCAGTGGAAACAATTGTCTTTTTAGGAGTTTCTTCCTAGGATATTTCTGTCTCTTCAATACTGGTATATTTTTGTTATTGCTCACAAATGCTGCTGATAAAGGCATGTCAAGTAAGGAAATTGAAACAGTGGAAAAATAAATCTATTCCTTAATATGTAACAGAAGGTTGATTCATCAAATGTAGGTTAATGTTTATGATGCGCTTAACAGCAGAGAGCTCCAGTCTTTCTGGTAGATATAATGGAATAATAATGACAAAAGGCCAGATTCTTCTCCTTTGAATTCACTGTGGATCTGTCAAGTACCAGGGCAGAAGCAGAATCCAGGAGTACAAATACACAACACTTAGTGAAAGTAAACCTTTACTGCAGAGCTTGGATATTTACGTATATGTATATATTATGTATGTATATTTGTTTATTTATTTATTTATTGAGAGACCCAAGTCTTTTACTAATAAGTATAAGAAATCAATTGATTTTATGCTTAAAGTCCAAGTTATTCAAGTCAGCAGCCAATTTTTCTAACTTGGGCTGGAACTAAAAACATCACATTATCTAGTTAGCAAAAAACTTTAACTGGGCTGATTTATTTGTAGATATAGATATGTGTTTATATAGATATGTGTTTTGATACCATTTTATGCTCATTCACCTTTTATCAAAGACTGATTATTTACATATTATTGTTATTATACTATTATGCTGTGAAAACTTTCAAATGTTTTTTTCTTTTTGCTTTCTGTTTGTAAAGTGTTATCACTGTTAAATATGAAATGGAGTGTTTTTTTTTTTCCTTCTCACTGACCTTATTTTTTACATATTCTGATTATTCTTGAACTAGTAGCTTAAGGATAGATGCAAAGGTGATGAGAGTTTGATTTAGCTTTGGCTTTTATTATCAGATACCCACAAGGAAATAAAGCTTTGATCTACTTCCTTGGAAAGTTAATCCTAGTGATTATGTGGAGATGTGTGCAGTGGTAGCTACAGGGATATACATCTTTAATCTCTTGGTGTTGAATACTTAATCCAGTTCAGATTCTTGGCAAGGAGATTTAAAGAAAGAAAGAAATAATTACACTCTTCATGGGCTTTGTTTGCTGGAATGAATATTTGGTAGCTTTGCTTGCTCTTTTACAGTTTAACAAGCATGCTTAGGAAAATAGATTTAGGCTTACTTGGAGTAATGTAAAAATTGATGATTTTTGTGGTCCTCAGTAGGTGAACTTAAAGTGTGTCTATTAATAATAGGGCAGTTTGAGTGGGGTATTTATTATTCAGCTATTTATCTCAGCAGAGTAAAGGGTGAATAGAGAATATGTTATTTCCAGTGGAATAATTTAAAAATGATTTTAGAACTTAAACCACTCTTATTAAAAAGTGCTCATCTTATTTTTTATAAATAAAAATTTTACTTGCCAGTGTAGTCCATAAAATAGGCATTAAATTTAAATATAACACAACTTTATTAGAAAATATCCTTAAACCAAACGCATTTAAAATTGCTATTACATTTTATTGAGAAAAACATGTTAGCTTAAAATATGTTTAAACTAATTTTATTAGTCTATTTGTTAAGATCTTATATATTATCTTTTAATTTATATTTCACAGTGTAATTTATAAACTACCCATCAAAAAGGAATAGAATATAATTAAAATCTCATCAATCTTACATAAACGTTTAGCATTCATGATGTTTTAATGTAGTAAACATACAAATTAGTACCATTTTCAGTTAACATTATTTATGATTCTTCACATTGTTCCGTATTATGCATAAACATAATCTTATACCTGTATAATATGCCATCAAGTGTATTACCATCATTTACTCAACTTATCTTTCTCTATTATGAATAATACCAGAACTGATTTGTATTGAAATCTGAAGTGTTGTCAAAATAGTCATTTTAATACTTGTACTAAATCTTCATTCGTGATTAAAAGAAGTTAAAAGTATGTATACCTGTTAGAGATTAATTCTGATATCAGAACCAGAGTAGATAATATTTTGTGTAGGTTTCATTCATTTTCAATCTAATAATTCAGCTTTAAATAAATTGATATGTAAAGTGAATATTTAAATGATGAGATGTTTCCCTTATAAGTAATTTTTGGTTATTGGTATGTGAGCAGTTTGATAGTAATTCAAATTCAGTCATCTGTATTAAGTCATCACAAACAAAGGTAGCCTTTCTCTTTCATCCCTTTCTTAAGTAGTGTAGCCCCCTTTTTTTTTTGTGATTGAGGCCTCCAAATTTTCTGACATTTTTTATTATCTTGTAAGAAGCGCATGTTCCAGATTAGGTAAAATTTAACCTTCAGAATTTGTCTTGGCAAAGTATAAAATGGCAACTGGTGGCAACTGGACAATTTGAATGAAAGTGTCTGTGTTATTTACAAGGAGAGGTATTTGATTTTACATTTTATCAAAATATACTTTTTAGAATTCCTGAAACACTTTCTAAAAAATATGTTATGATTCAAACAAAGTTTCACAGAATACCCAAGGGTTTTTTAGAGTGGGCACACAAAATTTAAGAATATACTTGGGCTTTTTATAGACTCTTCCAAGAGAATTCAACTAAATGTTTAAATTATACTTGTTTTGTTTTGTTTTTGAAATGAATTAGTAGACTCTTCTGGCATTAGGTAGACAAAGGATAAATTCTGTTTGTACCAATTCTACATATTCCTTATCTTACGTATCTTTGCTTCCTGTGTTTTACATACTCTGCTTGATGACAATTTATAGAGATGAGTGATCTTGGTACTTTCCCTATTTATTATTCAGGAATTTTTCTACAACTAGAGAGAGTAAAATCCTCAAGCAGAATCTTTTATTTGGGATAAAACCTTCTCTTCTATTTCCTTTTTGAAGCTAATCTTAAAACTAGGTGATACCTGGATGAAGGAAAATTGTTCCCTCTTTCTCTTGATCTATGCTCCCAGCTCTTGGTGCACAACGTGTGTGAAAAGTATGTGGCTCTGGCAGGGGGGAAGCGGGAGCTGGTAGGCAATGAAGTCTTCATGTGTGAAGAAGAGAAACAAGTTGCCAGGTAAAGGAAGATTAACCTCATTCTTAGAATGTGTGTTTCCTCCACCCAAAAGGAAAAAACAGCTCATTGAATAGGTGAGTGTCAGTCTTTGCCACTGAACCTTCTGGAGTCACAATTTATAGTGGTTGTTTGGGTATTTTTCTTCTTGTTGTATGGATATTGCAAAATCTTTAGTGTACCTACATTCCTAGGTCAACACTACAAGTATTTATATCAGTGTCACTCAACATATTGACTAAAGACCCAGGTGGGTCCTAGAATTGTTTGTCGCTGATTCAGGATGAGATAAAGAAAGAGTTGAGACCAGAATGTAAATCAATCAAATTGCTAAGCACACTGTTTAGTTTACCCAGTGTTTTTTTTTTTTTTTTTTTTAATAACAAGACTTCCTTGATTATTCCTGGAGTGTTGGTAATAAATAATTCAAAGCCTACTTTGAGTAGCAGTTATTTAGATCTTTCTTTCAGTCTTCCTAGTAATGTTAAACATGCAGAAACATATAAGTATTAGTGTAAAAAATGAATGTTTGCTGATATAAATGGATAGTAGCAGGGAAGGAGGAATGGGTCAGAGAACCTGGGCCTTGGTTTAGATCATGCCACTTTGCAAAATGACCCGGAATGGTTCTAGATAAAATATTCTGATGAAATGTAACAAATGTAAAAGAGCTGAGTGCACTAAAGCATTCTTATATCTAGACCCACGTTGTTAGCATATGATAACTGACTATTGATTACAAGAAAGGACAAGTGCTAAACATGTTAGTTTTAAATTTTAATTTGGACACCCCCACAACTCTCATCCTTTGACTATTTCCCATCTTGAATCTTCACTTTGGTGTCAGAAAAAGTCTCCTTCTATGGCGATAGTGTGTCTTCATTGCTTATAATAATGTTTAGGAATTCAACCTGCAGGTTAAGAAATATGCTTTAGCCAAAAAGTTCATTTATTTCCATGTTACCTTTATAAGGAACCATGACAACATCCATTTTCTCTTTTGTAGTCACAAGACCTAGCAACATTTGATCTATAGGAGAATACTGTGAGTTGTCAACTTTTTCTGCATTTTTATATATGATTAAAACTTATTCATTCTACTCATAACAAAAACATAATAAATAAGAATTGCAGGTATTTTAGTGATATGGTCCAATCTCTTTTCTATGAAAAGATCAAACCAAATGCAAAATATGAAACAATTAAGGAAAGATGTTTTCTTAGATACGGGAATTGTTTTGGATAAAATTTGTAAAATTACCAAAAAAGTAACATATGTTAGTTTTCTCCTAATTAAACATGCATATCATTCGATAAGCTGGTTATCTCATATTTTTCTTATATTTTTATTTATAGGGTGCGGGAGAATTTTTCAGGATGTGTGTGTGTGTGTGTGTGTGTGTGTGTGTGTGTGTATTTTGGCATTATTGTTCTTCTATCCCTGTAATCCATCACTATCCTCTGGGTTTGGTGTCTCTCTTTAATATCTAGTCTCAGATTCTTCCACAATATTATAGTACCTAATAATTTCCCATCTCCTTTTCACCCTCCTCCTCTACATAGAACATCCTATAAGACAAAATAGACCGCACTCCTGAATCACTTCTCTTGCACCACATCCCTTTCCTTTGCTCTTATCTTTCCATTGAGAGCCTTTTGTCTAAATTACCCAATTACTCTCTTCAATTCACATTTGAAGTTAATAAGCTGTTATCAGTCATGTTCACTGCTATATTTGGATAGGGTAGGTTCTCAAATAAATATTTGTTGAATTGAATTATTGAAATACAATCTGCCAGGAGCTAGGCTAGTTGCTTCTTTATTTATATCTACTTTTTAACACTTTAATTGGATGTGATTGCTATCTCCTTTAAACTCACGTAGCACTCTCTTTGAACTGGTCTTGTAACATTTATCACTTAGTATGTACAAATGCAGGCTTGGTTGTCAGACAGATGGTAGTTCAAAGTCTGGCTCCTACCTAACTGTATAATCTTGTACAAGTTGTGGAATCTCTCAAGAGTCAGTTTTTGTTTGTTTATTTGTTTGGTCAAATGAGGATGGTCATGTCTACCTCATTAAGTTTATATGAAGATTACATGCCATAATACTTTACTTTTAGCAATTACAATAAAAACTACGGCTAGTATAATACATTCCAGGCACTGTTTTACATTCTCTACATTAATTAATTTATTTGTTTCTCACAACAGTGCAATGGAACATTCTCCCTGTTTTGCAGATGACAAAACTAAGATCAATTATCTTTTTAAGGACACAGAACTGGCAAGATGTAAGAGTCAGTATCACCCCAATGTGTTGGCTTCTGCATTAATCACTTTGCTGTGTAGCCTTTCAGTGCTTGTATGTTGTTCTCTCCTTGTTAAGAAGAGTCATAAAATCTGAATTTTACTCCTAGATTATCAACAGCTGTTCACTCATGGAGAAGCCACTTAATTCTCTTTAGGTCTTAATTGTGTGTTCTTATCTATCAAAAAGGAATTGTGAGGCAACCAACCTCTGACTGTCTTCTCAGCATCCTTTTCTTTGGAGAATTGCCCCTCCTCCAACCTATTCTAGAGGGACTGTCAGTCAACAGTGTCCCCACTGCAGGGCCTCCAGCGTTTTCCGTGTCCCCAGACAGGATGATTGGTCCAGGTTTGATCATATAAAATAAGCAGGGTTAGAACATTTTGTGTGTGTAAACTGTATGGAACCAGGGGCAAGCTAGCTTTTTTTAATTTTCAAAATATGTAAGCCGAAATAATCATGAAGGCATAAAGCAGCCGGGGGATCATCTTTCCCACTGGGTGGAGAGAATCTGTTTAAGATTACATCCAGCATAAAGGAAGAAGAGCTGTGAAATTGGGTTTGGAGAGAACTAGAGAGAGAATATGAATGGCAAGAATGAGTGTTATGGTAATTATTTTGGTACCTGACTCAGCTATATTTGAAGTCAGCATACCATTATACTTTTCAGTTCTGTGATTTGCTAAAATACCTTTTTCCCCTCCTTTATACTAGTTTCAGTTGACTTTTTGTCACTTACTGCAGGGGTAGTTCTTATTCACACAGATTAAAAGGGATGATCTCCCTTCTAGCCATAACATTCTGTAACTGTAAATTCTATTATGTCCTCACAGTCTTAAAGAAATATGTTTTTTAAACAAAGCAGATACTAAATAAATAGTTTTTAAATAAATTGAATTGCTTGATCTGCAGCCCAGTATAAAAATAGTCATGCTTGAGATCAAGAGCATGTATTTCAAATGGCTTTTGTAGGTTCCTGGTGATTGACCACTTTGATAGTGATCTAAAATAATTAAAGCCAGTCTTCTATTGGCTTAGAAAGTGTACCTGAATCAGCTGACTTTTCCTGGACCTTATTTGGAAAGCCAGTTCTAACTAGTGGATGGATGCAAATAAAAGAGTGGTTTGCTTGGTGCAGGATGAAACTGTTCCTGACATTTACAAGCAAACAAAAGACAGAATTGTTGAAAGATAAAGTAGGATGTAAAGGGAAGTTTTAACTATCACCCTTACATAATAGCATAGGGTCAGAAAACAAAAGGGGCTCTTGAAAGAAAAGAACAAAATGGCAATCGCATTTGAAATGAGATCCATTCTATGTTAAATCCACTTATACCCCCTCACACCCACACCTACACACATAGCATAATTTCATATTTACAAAGCTGAAGAGATTCAGATGCAAGTGTGAGCAACACATAAAGTTATTAAAAACTGCTTTCAAGGTGAAAATACTTATACATATATGCCTCTTTCTTCTTGCATCCATATGTATTTATATACTTAGAACCACATGGAGAGATCCCCTATACAATCATCCACACCTGAATTCTTTACAAAGAAAGGCTTTCTTAAATCTGTCTCTTGTGCCAGGAAGTATGGTAAATGCTTTGTGCATTGTCTCATGATCCTCCCAACAGAGATTTGAGACAAATAATATTATCACTTCCATTTTGTAGTTGGGACAGTTGAGATTTAGAAAGTTTAAATAACTTGCCCAAAGTTTCACCCTTAGTAAGTAGTGCAAATCTTTCTGGCTTTAAATGCTAACCTGTAATCACCATGCTATGCTACCCCTCCCAATCTAACTGGTATTCATAATAAAAATACAGAAATATTGCCTGATCAGCAAAAGAGGGAGTAACTAGTTGAACTGAGATAGTGTAATATTGTGCATATGAAAGAGAGGGAGTAGGTGTATGGTATGTGGGGAAAGAGTCAAGTTTTAAACATTTAAGGAGCTAATATTGGGAGAAAAATAAGACTAAGACACACATTCCCTTCCCAAGTGATAAATCCTTTCCATTTACTGTGACTCTCATATTAAACAAATTCTATGTTTAACATAAACTCATAGTTTCATAGCTCAAACCTGCTTGGCTGCTAGAGTCCTTTTTAGGGCTCTGCTAGCCAGAAAGTGAGCAATACTTCCAGCAACAGCAAGGGAGTGCATGCTGCAGCCTGCCAGATGTAGCTGCTGAAATCTAGCAGCAGATTTAGTGTTTCCTGTAGAAGCTTTCTGAGAAGAAAAGTTCCCAGCTTGTTTGTATATGATGAGCTTATGTTTCCATGATGCCTTGAACCATGGCTTTTTAGGGGTCATTTCATTTCATAAACATTGATCTGACTCTATAGGGAATCAGCTGCATTCACACAGTTCTGCTTATGGAAACAATAACATTTGATTTTTAAGTGGAAAATATATCGTTTATAATTAGCTTATAAAAGGGACTTTTCAGAGTCATGCAAAAGATTAGAGCAGTGTTTGGTGCAATGTTCATCCATTTATTGAAGTGATGGGGACAAGGTAATGCTCGCTGTTGAGATAAAGTTTTAAAAGCCTTGGAAATGTGAGAGGTCTTCATAAGAGTGGGCAAGGAACTCCATTTAACACAACACAGAGTATTAGCTGCTCACATCTGTCTGTAACTCAAACAGAAATAGTGATTGAGTCTCTCAGAGCTATGGATTGGTTTCCGATGGCCTCATTCTGAAGAGTTATATAAGCTCTGAGGAATAGCTTCAGTGTGATTGCACATGTGTGTTTTTTTTTTTTTATGACGTCAATTGAAGACCTGATTCAACATTACTGAACCTTGAATTTTTGGCTCAATCATTTTTTTTAAAGTTCAGAAGATATAATATTTCTTTATACCTAGCTTTAATGTATTTGTTACTTTAGCTTTTATAATGTATGGGGTCATGTGAAAAATACTTCACACTTTTACCTAGTGTTGATATAATGATACATTATATATTTTTTATCAATGGCATTTACTGAGCTTTCTGTATGTTAGACATAGGATATATTTTACTATTTGACATTTAATACATTTTATCTCTTTGCTTTGTTTATTGCTGTCTCCCTTTACTAGAGTGTAAGCCCCACAAGGGAGCAGAGTTTTATCTGTTTTACCCACTGCTCAATTCTAAGCACTATAATCATGCCTGGCTCAGTTAGGTTTTCAATAAATGTGTTTCACATGAATGAACACAGCCTATGCTAAGGATTTTATAGGCATAGCTTTTTGAATCTTCCTATCAACCCATTAAAGCATTAAACCATTAAAGCATGTTATGTTTCCATTTACATTTTACTGATGAGGAAAATGAGGCTTTGAGAATTTAAATAAATTTCTCAAGGCCATATAGCAGATAAATTGCAAAACCTGGGTCTCAGTATAAGACGGTCACTAAACTTCATGTTCCTTACCTCTGGCTCATTCTTTTCCCCCGAGAAAATCTACATAAAGTCTGAGCCCATGTGACTAAAATATCTGGATAAAGAAATTCCCAGTGGGTGAGTAGGGGGTTGTCATAGTTCCCAGAATTTTAGTTGTGCCTGTCATTAGACAAATTGTATTCCTGGGATGCATCACTTGCTTTTCCACCTTTCTGGCTGTCACAAGTCTGGGAGAGAGGCCACCAGTTAGGAGTTTCTCCCTTACATACCTGATAAACAGTGAAGCACCTACGTAGAAGAAAGAACCAGACACATTGTGTAGCATTAAGAAACCTTTCACAGCTCTGTCTTTGAATTTCTTCATCTGCTTGGATATGTTTCCTATTCTAGAAAATGCACATTTGTACGGAGCGTGTTTGTGGTTTGGGTTTAAAGGGGAATAAGAGAAGAAAAAGGATTGAAGAGAAAACAAGGTAAATAAAGACTATGAGTGCCTCCAACACCAGAGAGGAATAAAATTGTAAAAACAAACACTTAAGCCTGACTATTCATAATAACTTATTCTCTGTCTAGAGCAGAAGAGAAGTTCGCCATAACACTGGCAACAGAAGGTTCATGCAGTTCTTCCTGGAACCCTGGGGTCCTGGCCTTTTACCAGCCATTTGATGCTGTCATTCCAACCCACACATTAGTGTGTCCTCTTGGTCATTCTCCTCCATCTGCTAGCCTTTTGTTCATGGTTTTGCATCTCTTGTAGCATAAGTCTGAGAGATGATTCAGACATATACAAGACATAATTTGTGGTTTACAATTTTAAAAAATGATATATAGCCACTAACCACCATGCTTTTCCTAGGTTTCTGCCAAAAATTACTGAAGAAGCTTCACCAATGAAGAATTGATGGCCAGTACCCTAATATTCTCTTTGGAGGCCAAGACTTAGCTTAAATATTATCCATAAACTTTTAGTCTATTCTATCTAAACTGACTAATTAAAATTTTTTTGTTGAGAGTTGTGATCTGAAAATGAGGTATGTGGTAAATGGTGGGGAGGATGAAAAGAGTAGACATAGGTTATTTTCTCCTTTCAATTTATATTCCCAGAGATCTTTAACACTTGGGTGGTAGTGAATGGTATAGAAACTGGGACTGTTAACACTAACTGCCCACTATACATACCAAGGGAACTTTTAAAAAGTCCACATGCTCAGGCCCACCCCACACCAATTAAGTCAGAATCTCCAGGAATGAGGCCTGGGCACTGAAATGTTTGTGGAAGCTCCCTAGGTGATTCTAACATGTGGCTAGGGCTGAGAGCCACTGGAGTAGAACAAGGACTTTCAGGCTTTAGAGGCTGATAGGCCTGTGATTGAATTCCAGATATGCCACTTTTTGCCCTGAGTAACATTAGGAACATTTTTTAAGCTTTTTAAACTCATGTTCTTATCTTGTAAAATGGAGACAATTTGCCTTCATTTGTCAGAGGATCATTTTAAAGCTAAAATGAGAAAATGAGAAGAAGAATGTGATATAGCTAGCACAGTGCCTAGCAAATAATTGATATTTAATAACTTAGGGTCTTTATCACTATCATCATCATTATTAGGTTTGGAAAAAACATCATTTCTATAAGTAAACATTGCATGGTACTAGAGCAGAGCAGGTACCCACTAGAGACCACTCCAGCCATGTGCTCTTTGTCAGATGGAATATTGTACTATGATTCATTATACTGCTTTATCCAATCTATTTATGAACCCCTGAAAAGTGCTGCAAAGGTTAAAACTATCCTGATGGATTTCTAGTAAAGGATAAAGAGTTCTCAACATTAAGACGCTTCTTCCAACAACGAGATTTAGTTTATTCATATTAACTTTGGTTCCACTATTCTTTTATTTTTATCCTTTCAATATGCCGAAAAATTTAAAGCATTTATATGATTCTATTGTGGATTGCTCTTCATCTCTCTTTAGGAAAATCAAAAGTCAATTTTTCTCAGTAATTTTTCAAAATAAATAAGAAGCCATGTCATGATTTTGGTCTTTGATTAGCAACTGGCTCTTAAATCCATTGCTACAGATTCTACCCTCCTTTATGGAAATCAGGCATTTCATGAGCTATGGAATTGCAGAATGGATTAAACCCATCATTAAAACTGATAAAAACATAGCATACAAAGTACTGTTCACTGTGAATGAAACTCATGTGAATAACGAACAGTCTTGCACAAAATAAATGCTCATGTGACCATTTAAGTGAAAGGTAATGCTTGACTGTTTCACAGAAACAAATGATTTTCCTAACAATGACTGTATACTTTATAAAAATCTATGAATGTATCAAGGAGACATTTCCATGTTCTAGGAAGGTATCTACACTATGACTGTGACAGATGACACTAACATTCTTACAGGCTCTGCTCTTTGAATCATGACTATGCCTAATAAACCCAGTGGATTAGCTATGTAGGGTCCACATTTGAAATAGCTTGCCAATGTTGTTTTCTTCAGTTACTAGCTTATTCTAATTTTTATTACCCTTTGCCACGTTTTACCTTTAGTTTCTGCACTTGTCAATGTGTCTCATATAATGAATCTAGGAAACTTTCTGGGTTCTTTCATTCCCCTATTCACAAATCTTTCATAATTCCCTGCATTTCTAATTAAGTTTAAATCATGTGGGGCAAATAGAAAGAGTTTACTTAAATTTAGAGGCAGACAGATCCAGGTTTGGGTCCTGGCTTTGTGGCTTTTGGGCTTTTAGCTATGTAAATGTGGGTATATTATTCTTCTCCTCTAACCCTGTTTTGTGATATGTAAAATGAGGGTAAAAATAACTACCTTAGCGTTCAGTGAGCATTAAGTGAAATAACTTCTGCACATTACCTAGTACAGTGTCTGTTTCCTAGTGAAAGCTCAATTAACATTTGTTACCTTCTCTGGCTCTTGATTCTAGAGCTGACCTGTATTTCCAGTTCCATCCCTCACAGTGCTGGCTGTCCCTCTGTCTTTTACATATCCTCATTTCCCTTTTCCACTATCACTGTATGCATATGTCTTCCATTCCCTTGCTTCTATGGCTTTACTCATCTGTATATTTATGTGGTTCTCTTTGCCACAGATGCTTTTTTCTTAGTGTCTAATCTGCTCTTCTAGTACTTTCCCCCAGAATTGCCAGTCAAATTTAATCTGCAACCTGCTACTCATAGCCCTTGTCCTACCTTTACAATGATCTTTCCATCCTGCCTTGGTTCCATTCCACATTGGTGTTTGCATCCACCTCCTCCACCTAATTATGAGATCCTCGAGTACAGGGTGAAGTCTTTCCTTACTTTGCACCTGCCCATCTCCACCACACCTTCCTGAGGTCCCAGCAAGGTCTCCTAAAAAGGAAACATTCAAGAAGTTTAATGAGTATATTAATTATTTAATTCATTGTATGGCTAAAACATTGATATATATGAGATGCTAATGCTATTGTTATTAATTATATAACTGAACCATTGTTCATGTCCTCTGAGTTTAAGTAACTTTCTAGAGAAATGCCATGAATAAAAGAGCTCATATTTTGGGAGCTGTGATTAAAGCCCTGAATAAGGCCTGGACACTAAGATATACCCAGCAACTCACAGCAACACAGCATGCAAAACACTAAGATTAAGGCAGCAGAAGAACAAAGCCGGGATGTTGAGATTCTGGGCTAATGTTCTCACAACTCAAGAATATGGCTAATTTTAGGCTAGTTGGAGAAACCTCATGTTTATTCTGGCCTATAGAAGCCAGCAGAACAATATTCTCTTTCCTCCCACTGTTCCTATTGGCAAGTAGAGAAATAAAGTAAATAGAGGAGGAGAAGACTGAATTCCAAGCTTAACACAAAGCAATAGTCCATCTGCCTCTATAGCTTGTATTAATCATGCCTTTTTCTTTCTCTTGTTTATATCTGTTTCAAATGTAATAGATCTATTCAAATAGCATATACTGACATTTAATGTGTTTCTCTGCAATATTTTAATTCAGTTAATGACCACCTCTGGTTTCTTCCTTTAATGAAAACTTTATTCAGTGTTTTCACCACCAATCGCAATTTTTTCATGTATTTTTAATTTATACTTAGCTGATAGAATGACCAGCCAGCCAAGTTTGCCAGGGACTGAGAAATTTCCTGTGACTTGAGGCTTTCAGGCTTAAAACAGGGACAGTCTCCAGGAAACTGGGAAGTTCAGCACCATTCTAAAGGATTTTTCAACATTCCTGAGAGAAATATAAGATTGTTCTTTTCCACAGTGTTTGCATTCTACTTGAGGAAATGGGATGCAAAAAGCCAAATGTAGGACCATTTAAGAGAGGAAGAACTCAAGCCTAAATGGGTGTGCAGAATATTAAGGGATGTAATATTTTAGATCTGGTAGTGGGAGGGTTATAATGATACCTTCTTTGCAAAAGTGAGCCTACAGTGGGGATGCTCACACGGGACAGGGGTTTAGAAACTCAGGAGGAGAGGCGTGAGAGGCAAGTGAGGAAAAGAAGAAGTATGAATGTGAAACGGCAAGAAATGAATGCAGCACCTGATCCGGAGTTGGTAGCAGTCAACCAGGATGGTACAGAAATGTATATTGTGAATGTAAACCGAAATGAAGTCTGACAAGTGGTAGCTTTTGTCTGACCTTCCAGCATTTGCTTGAATAATTGACTATTGATTGCAATTAAGATTTACATTTGTTTGCTATACTTCATCAAAAGGAGAATTTATGTGTCTCACAGAATAAGCCAACATATGTATTACTAATGTTCACACATCTTTAACTGGGATGACTATTGTGCAGTAAGCCAGGGAGAGACAACATCCATCATGAAATGTTTTGGGTGGTGAAATACTCTGTAGCAAAACCAAAATGCTAGATTAAAGAAGTTTCAGCAAAGAAAATAAATAGCTGCTCTTTTCACGTAGAATTTACCTGTTATCTGATATTGGCAGCCCCAAATGTTTGGATTACAGGAAGCAACCTTGCCATTTGTTTTATTGCCTCTCTGCAAGTTATTTGCCTCCAATTTTAGCAGCTAAAGTATTTTTCTAATCCTTCTCAATTAACATACCTTCTGTATCATCAAGGAACTGAAATGAAAGAGGAAGTTACATGGGAATGACATTCCATCTTTCCTGAAGAACAATTTTTTTTGTCAAAAATTCAAGAAGAATGTGAGATTATTTTTCCCCCTCTTCATTTGTTGCCAGTCTCTACTTAAAATACAGATGAACTGCATTTTCTCTGACTAGTTTGGCTTTAATATGAACTCTAAATATTCTATTTTCTTCTCATCACCCTTTTCCTCTCCTCAAAAGCAAGCACTTAAATAAAGAGGGAAAGAGACTCTGCTTCTCAGAGTAAATAGGCCCTGCGGAGCAGAGCCCTTGGCCCCTAGAAAAAGCCCACCCCTTCAGAAGGAAATAAGATCCTTGGGTGAAATAGGTGAAGAAAATAAGGCAGCTGTTAAAACATTTAGTCTGTTTTTCTCTTCAACCCCTGCCGGTCCCCTGGCTTCCCTGCCCCCATCTCCACATGATCTTTTCTGTCCTCCTGCTTATGTGCTGGAAAGCAGGACCCTCAGCGTGGAGCAAGTCTGTGAAGGAGAACGGACCCCAGCCTCCACATCCTCATAGCCATCTTTCTCCTCTCCACCCTCCATGCCACATTCCTGGAGGATAGGCAAAAGATTGATTGGATGATTTTTTGGCAGTTCTTTGCACAGCCTGCAGCCACAGCTTGGTTTAATTAGGGAATCAGCGTTTCTTTTATGTAGGTCACATCAGGTTTTGATTCGCGATCTCATATAGCTCTAACCTTTCTAAAAAGTCAGAAATGCATGTGCAATTGGTAGGTTTTTAAAAAAGATTTTTCATAATTCTCACCAGAGTTCTCTATGCCGGCATACCTGTGGTGTCTCCCTTTTCGTCTAATTATTGATTGAAAGAAGGATGGCATTCTATGAAGCCTTTTTTTTTTTCTATGAGGTTTCTGTTATCTGAAGCACAAAATATGCCCATATTATAAAATTATTAGTAGGAATCTGGGGACTGGGGGAGGGCTGATGGTCTCTTACTTTTTTTTTGTGCATTTGCACCTGAAAAGTTAAATGGATTCCCTCTCTGTGGAATCTAATACTAAATAATTTATTGGGGTGAGTACAAAAATATTTAGCCAGTTAATCTTTGAGATGTAATTAGAAATAAATACAAGGTAGTAAGAGAGATTATAAGGCATTATAAGGACACTTCATGAACTGAAACCCTGTAATAAATATTCTCAGGTCATAGGTGGTCCATAGGAAACCTCGTCTAAAGAATTTATAATGAACAAAGTATATTCCTTGGCAGGTAGCCATGTAAGAACCACTGATGATTACGGAAGTCTAAATGATTAATATGGTTCTTGATATTACTTTTGAAAATAAATCTAAAGTAAAACTACTTGCATTTCAGAAATTTGTTATAATTGGAGTGTGATTCTAATTTAAATTGTTCTTCAGGTACTACATTTTATGTTTACATTTGCTTACAGAAATTTTCAAATCTCAGAGTCAAATATAACATGAATACTACATATTCAAACATTAAAGAGTAAGACAGCCACCTTCACAATCACCTCCAAAAACACATGTATTCAGAGTATCTGTCCATATAGGCTAATGCATACTAGGTGACTAATGTGACCGCATGTAGTCTGCTGTCCACAGATAATTAATTATGCTACTCAGTGAGTGTCATGCAAACAAGTGAACATTGCAAGCTCTCAGGAGTGTGAAGCAGTGTCCTGTTTACATTGCCTGGATGGGTAAATGAAGAGAGGTGTGAAACACTGAAATGAAATACCAAGAGCCATTTCAAGTTTTGCACCTTTCAAAATGTTAAGAGGGGCTATTAATCCCTTAAAGCCTGTAGGTTCGATCAATTTCAAATAGCTAAAAGCAGCTGGAGGGAGATGTCCATCAAAGAAGGAGGTGTCTGGTCTGCTGGAAGAATTCACAGAATCCAGCTCATTATTTTCAGAATGAAAAGGGAGCTGCAGCTGTCTGTTCTGATGCATATGATTAAACTGTTCAACCAAGGGTTAGAAACAGATTGAGGAACCTTTGGTTGAGTTTCACAGTCAGTGGTTTCAGAGCATGTATTGACTTTCCAAACGTCGTAAGTTGTGCAGGAAGTATCACAATAATAGGAATTGCCTTGAGATCTCTGGAATGTTCATTGTTGGAACCACATCACTGAGACTGCCTGTCTCAGGATATTTTACTTTTGTTCACCTTGCCTGGTACTCTCACACCCATGAATAATATCCAAGAAGAATAAAATGAAATCATTATGGTTTCAGATTGCCAAAGGCAGAAATTTTGCTCTCACCTTTCAAAGAATTTAGCACTGATACCAAAAACACAGAAAGGATGGAGTTTGTATACATCCAAATCAAATTTAAGTAACCACTTTTGGCTGCTATCTTAAGTCCTTTAGGCAAAGATTTCTTGACATGGCTTTTTTTTTTTTTCTGTTTTTACTAATTCATTCTGTAGTATATAGAGGTTCATATTTTTGTTATGGCTGGAGTTAAACCACAGACCCTCTCAAATTTGCAATTGGTGATAGCTCATTAAAAAAAAAAAAGAAAGAAAAATCTACAGTGTATTCTACAGAGCTGCAATGCCCCCTCCTGTCTGCTCTGTCCTGGGTAGAGAAACTCACTTGGGTATATGGAGTTGACTGTGAAGAGTGAAAACTGTCAACTACTCTTTTCTCTGCCACCATTCTGCTACACACTTGAAGGGTTGTAAAAGCCATATCTGCCAATAGCGACGTTGATTGTACAAATTCTATTTCTCATTTGACCTCCTATAATATACAGGAAATAAAACATAACAATTAATGTTGCTGCCATTTTTATTAAATTGTTAAGCCCAGTTATCTTTGTGGCTAAGAATATGGGTTAGTAGCATCTTGTTTACTCTGACATGTAGATAATCTTAACATATGTATACCTAAACAGCAACAAATCTTTTTCAGCCATTAAAATTTTGATGGAAATGAATTGGAGTTACCTGACCTGTATTTCTAACTTCAATAGGACTTCATTTATTTTTTATCTATAAAGCCCATGCAATAATTTATAAAATATATTCAACATAGATTATGTCTTGACTCCTAAAACCTTTTCAAAAAGAATTGATGAGACGCTTCGCCAGGACTAATCGAAGTAAAAAATACCCCTGGTCCGGTCTGTATCCTCTTTTTCACCATTGGTTTGATGTTGCTTACTCTGTTTTTCCTCATCCCTTATGCTTCATGCTCTCACAAGGTCTGGTTGTTTCCCTGGGCAAGGTTTTTAATGAATAGTGCAGAAGATTCTCAGGACCTCTTCCTGTATTTCTTCAAAGTTCAGATTTTCCATGGCGTCTTTATTAATGATATTTTTAAAACAGGTTTATATGTTTCCAATATATTCGGAAAAGTAGTTCAAGTTCTTATTGCACAAAAAGAATATAATTAGTCATTTCTTAAGAATTGCAGGTGCGTGTGTATGTGTATATGTATATGTATGAGCATGGATATGGTGTGTCTGTGTATGAATATGAATTGTGGTTCAAAGATGGAAAGAATTTACAAATGCAGGCTTTGTGTTGGGAAGAGAAAAGCTTTTTCTGTGAGGCAAAATGTTAGGGCTAAAAAACAATTTTCCTCCCACCTTCTAAGTTCTTCTAGCTGGGCTAATAATTAAATTAACAGAGAGAAATCAACAAAGTTTATTATACGAATACACATTCGGAGTGCCATGTAAAAATGAGACCTGAAATGCATTGGGCAGTTGAAGTTTATATGCCATATGGACAAAGGAGAAAGAGGGGCACAGATCTGAGATTTCAAAAGATATAAGTTGGGGAAGGGTGGAACATACATGGGCAGGTGAATTGTTGCTAAGCAGCTCAGAAACAATGGGACACAGGGTGTGATCTAGTGAACAGGTTCCTGCTTGGAGCATTTCTGTCTACCATATCAAGGCGACCAGGCTAAGATTCCCTCCTGAGCTGGTCTTTCTATCTGAATCTGTTAGACAGGAAAGCAAAAGGCTCAAAAATTCTTTCTGAGGCTTTTGTTTCTTAATAACCAGCTTAAAATCAATATCTGAAAAGGTAGTTTTAGGATTGCAAAATTTGTTCCCCTTCTATAACCCCCCAAAATTCTTCCTCATAATATAAAAATAACAAGTGCTATAACTTCTTACATACCAATATTAACTTCTCACATTTTAGATTTTTACATGCCTTTACTTGTGTTGGTGACAGTGATTACTAGGTTGAACCACTTTTAACCTACAAAATGAGCTACTTGATTCTTTTATAGATTTGTTTCAAATCAAGTTAGGTATAGAGTGTCCAAGTCACAGCTTCAGTTGTGGGGTTTGGGGATGCAACTTAAAGCTTTCTTCTGGGTACAGGAAAATGTGCCATGTGGGGTGATCAGAGCACAGAAGGTAAGGCATGCTTCATAGTTTCTTTTCATATCACACATTTTGGGGCCTCCATAATATTAGTGAATCTTAATGTCACTTGGCAGGTAGCAGAATCAAATCGAAAACATTGCAAATAGAAAGAGATGACCTGTTGATACCATATTTTCTTTAGTGTCTTTATTTGATAATCATTGATATTATTATAACCTAGACATGAAACAGTAAATACTCTTCTTTGGCTTACTGTATATCCATAAAAGGCTTTTTGTTGAGTAGGGCCTCCGGAGGACGCCCATCATATTGACATGACTGTGTTCTGATACCACTGATGACTCAGCTATCTCTCTAGCTGGCTAAGGGATCTTTGGAAAAGACATTAATTCCTGTCAAATTTTCCCTTTGGTTTTCTAACTTGTAATCAATAGGAAATAATGACTTATTATTCTTTAGCATCTGGTGGTAGAATTCCTTAAGATGCCTTAGTAACTGAATCTTAACCTAGAAAGTTGTAACTTTTGTGACTTATGATGAGGCTGAACCCAAAGTTGAAACTGTAAGTGGGAGAGCTTGATAAATATTTAAACACCTATCTGACTCTGTGACAATATTGTTTTTAGAAGAAAGAAATTTTAGCTTGCTCTACTTTTATAGTGTTCCTAATGGCTTATATTAGGCAGGTACAGTCATTCATACCATATCTACTATTTGGGGGTAGCTCTCAGGCAGTCAGATTTAGAATACTTTAGGCACAAAATTACAAAGTTGGAAAAGTGACACTTTGAAATGGATAAAGAATATAACAGTGAACGTACTGGCTCTGTCATATTTAAGGTCTTAATCACCGGTGATCCTTTAGAAAATTCTGTACAAGGGAAAGGATATAATAGGTAAAGAAGAAAACTAACTAAAAGAGTTTAAATGCAAATTATGCCAGCTATCTTCAAGGTTAAAATAAGCTATTTCCAAGGTGGTGGAGGGGATAAAATACCTACTTTCAAGATACTTGTCATTCTTTAAAATATATTTTCACTTCTAATTAACTGCTTTTGAAAACTGCATTTGCTTAAGATATTACCCCATCCTCCTGGATATTTTAATTTTTAATTTTTGAAATACTCTAAAAATATTGCAATATGTGCAAAATGGTGAAAAGTAAATATTTTATAGCAATTCCAGGGTGCTGGGAAGTATGCTCTGAGCCTTCCAAGTTTTCCATACAGCTCTCCCAGGAGGTGGGTGTTATAATTGTATTAGAGATGAGACACTGAGTCACCATGAGTGGTCTTTGGATTCGAACATGTCTGTTTAACGGCAGAAACCAAAGTTCTAAGTCACAGGCTTTGCTGCCCTAGAAATCATTTAGTGATATGATGCGTATGATTCAAATACAGGGGCTATGTCTAACCTTTATAAGGTCATCCATTGGAGTACTAGGAAAAAAATATCCCAGGTCTTTATTTATTCTGAAATGGTTTGTTAAACTAACCAGTGACTTCTCGTTACCATATTTTGGATAATCAGTCATTCAGTTAGTGAGTCAGTCAAAAAACAATTATTGACTATTCACTTTTTCCTTTCTTGATTGTTCGCTTTTCTCCTATAGTCTTGATGAAAGCAATCAGGAACTTTAGTGATTGTAATTATCATTAAAAATCATCATAAACATAAGAAACTCAAGTTGTCAACCTCTTTTGGCAACTCCCGGAGGTGGAACATAACTTCCCTTTTCTTACATGTGGTCTGTGCATAGTGACTTCCTTCCAAAGAATATGTTAAGGAAAGTGAGTGACTTTATGATGGAGAATCTTGACAGACACCAATCCAGCCAGGTGATTAAGCTCAACATCAGTGATAAGTCATACCGATAGTATGTACTCTTGGTATGGTGTGATGAAATTGGCACTCTCCCTCTGCTTTTCTTCTGAAAAACACATCACTCCAGACTAATCATGAGAAAACTTCAACTGAGGTTTTCTGAAAAACCTCAAATTGAAAAACTGCCAAACAACGGACTAGTACACCTCAAAACTGTTAAGCTATTCAAAAAACAAGGAAAGCATACAAAACTGTCATAGTCAAGAGGAGCCTCAGGAGACATTATGAGTGAATGTGTTGGGAAGAGAAAAGCTTTTTCTGTGAGGCACAATGTTAGGGCTAAAAAACAATCCTCAATGGGATCCTGAAACAGAAAAAGGACATTAGGTAAAGACTATGGAAATCTAAATAAAGTACGGACTTTAGTTAATAGTAACGTGCCAATATTGGTTCATTAATTGTGACCAATGTCCCATAATAATGTAAGAAGGTAATAACAGGGGGAAGTAGAAGTAGGGTATACGGGAACTCTCTCTACTATCTTGTCATTTTTTCCTGTAAAAACAGAAAACTTATAAAATGTTAATTAAAACAAAAAAGTACTTGGAAAAATAATAACACTCATTTAAATATCTTTTGATTTTGGAGCCTGTGCAGTCATATATTTCTTTAATTTTTTTCAAAGTGTGATAACGTCATTAGACAGTTTGAAGAAAAAATTTGCTTATTCATTCACCTTAACAAGCATTATTGAATAGTATTAATATTAATAATAATAGCTAACCTTTATTACCTATTTATTATTTCTCAGATAATGTATTCAAAACTTAGCTTTATATTATCTAATTTAGTTAGTCTACCAACATTTTGAACTAGCTGTTATTATTGTCTTTATTTTGCAGATGAGGAAACTGAAGCTTAGAAAGCTAAACATCTTGTCAGAGGTTGTTTGGCTACATTGTAGAGCCAGGGTGTGACTATGAGCAGTCTGTCTATGCTCTCCATGCTTTTAGACACTTTCTCAGGTAGAGTTGCATTCAGCTGCATATAACAAAAACCCAACTACAATTCTTAGTTTTATTTTTCTCATGTAAAAAAGACCCAGAGCTTCTATGGCTAATTTAGGAAATAATCAAGGACTCAGACCCCTAGATTTCTCCTCCATCTTGAGTGTGTGGCTTTTTCTCTCATAATCCAGCTTCAGATATGTATTCTCAGATATTTAGGATAAATGAAGGTAGTCATAAAAGAGAAAGGGTATCGCAAATATCAGAAAAGCAAAACATCATCCAAATTTCCACCAGTCTCTTGTTAATATGTTATTGTCAGAATGCTGTCATCTAGTTATAAGAGGAACTAGAGATTTTGTTCAACATATTTTTAAAAAGTTTAAAATAAAAATTTTAAGACAGACTTGCTTTTCTGGGATGTCTACCACAGTCATTGAGCTCTGCTAGGCTTCTTGGATACAAATCTATTCAGGGCACAATTTCTACTCTTAAATCACTCCTAGTTAACTAGAACAGACAATTTTATAGGCCACGTGGAATTACAGAGATAGTCACGGGGAAGAAGGAACGGCATTGAACAGCTTGAGAAAAGTAGAGAGGTCTTTGTGGAGGATGAGACATCTGAACTTAAATAAAAAGATGAGTAAAATGCATGCAAAGAAAGGAGAAAATTATTTCGGAGACTGAGATGAAAACACATGGTGCATGTTAGGGACCAAAAGCAACTTTGCATTGAGGACGCTCTGTATTCATCCCCTCTTATGCACATCTCCAGACTACACTGGTAATTCTCTTCCTCTTTCCATTTCCTTCATTGCTCCTCCTCAGCTGTTAGGTCTCAGTGTAAGTGCCTTCTTGGGGAGACTTCCCCTATTGCCCTGCCTAAAAATACATCCCTCCAACCCTGCCCTGCTGTCAATCTCTGATTTAGCTGTTGTTTATCTCTTTCTTAATACCTCTGTACTAAGTATATAGTACACAATCAATAAATATTTGTAGAATAGCACAAGTGATATTATTTAATTTAATTTTTGTGGTATGAATCTCAAATTATTTTTTTCTGGGTATAATTTCATTCACGTCCATGAAATACTTAATCTTTGATTATTCCTCACATTAATCATATATATTTTTTCTCTCCTGAGAATTGTTTTTATAGTTTGATTTATTAAGAACTAAGGGCATTGACATAGGGATCATGTCTAATGTATCCCTAGATTCTTCAAAGTATTTAATATAATGTTTGCCCATGGTAGATGAACAATTTGTATTGTTATTGATGCACATGTAATATAAAACTAGGATTCGTGAAAATATATTAATTGTAACCATCTCTATTGTGAAAAGAATTAGAATGTTCATTTCTACCATCACTTAAAGCTTTTCTGGTCCTACTTATTAGTAGATCAGTTCGTGTTTTGGGAAGTTCAAAGTGTAACTACTATTGATTGCTATGACACAGTAGAACGGCATGCATGACATATCATTTTATGACTCAGATTTCTGTATGATTACAGAGAAATCCTTATGTATACAATTCCTCTGCCTGCTGAGAACCTATCAACTGCTAAGAGATATAATAAGAAAAATAAATTTATTTCTTAGAAATTCTGAAACAGTTGAATGTGATCTGTAGAAAATTTTTCTTATTGGATACTCTTCGTTTATACTAGCATAGCAAGTTTCCCAATAGTTTTATTCTTTATTTATGATGCTTTTTATGCCTTCACCTCATGCTGCATTACAAGTAATCTTGTTTTGAAATGCAGTATGACAAGGAGCCATAAGACCAGAGCCTTGAAATAGTCCTTTCCAGGAAGAAATCAGAACTCGTGTGGGGGGCTCAGGACCTCATGTAAAGTTGTCAGAGCTGAAAATGTTATCTGGAAGAAAAAAATGCTTCAAAAGAAGTGGGAGAGATAATCTAGGAGGGAACATGCATAATGGGAAGAGGAGAACAAGGCTATAGCTGATGTATTGTCAAAAAGTTAACATGCAGAGATCCCTGAGAAAGGCCTAGATGTAAATAAGCTTTGCCATAAGAATCAGAAAAATAAAATCTAGCCATGACAACTGTGCAGCTTTATTCAATAAATATAGTATAAAATCATAAAATTATAGAGTTAACCTCTCAAGATTAAAATAAACATTTCAGTGGGGAGGGTTATAGCTTGAGATTCTACCAATAGAATCTCACACAGAAAATAAATCCAGGCTAAACAAATCATAACCTATGCTCTTTCTTCCTGAGAGCTTCTCCCTGATTCTGTCTAGGGTCTTTCCATAAGGTTCCTTTAGCGAGGACTGGTCACAGTACCTCTGTCCAGGGCTGTTGTTTAAAACTGCTCAGTCATGAGATCTATCATACCTTCTGCTTCGAGCATCATTATCCTTTCCTGTCACAGGTTCTCACTATCTCTGTTTCTTCTTCCTCAATGATATGCAATTGTAGGTTTGAGGAAAAATTATGAGCTACCACCTTTTAATAAAAAGGTGACACTAATAGCTTTGAATGTGAAAGCTTTCTCAAGGATCCAAAGCTTTTTATTTTGGACATCTTTTTTTCCCACAAGTCAGAAAGAATCAGGCATCTTATTCCTAGTTTCTAATGCTTAATGCATCTTATAGGATTACCTCACAAAGTTTAATATTCTTGAGTAGTAGCCTCCACATATAGTTGATAAACTGTCAATCGTGGTTGGAAGTCAGGTTCCTTAGACTTCAGTAGAGATATTTTACAAAGCATATGGCAGAGTTGACATAATGGTTGAAGCATGCTAGATTTTATGGGTGTTAACCACTAGTAGAATTTAGTCTTGCCCATGGGATGGGGGACAAGTTGAAGATTAAATTCATGATGATGGTATTTCAAGAACATTCAAGGTACAGGAGGGTTTGAGAGATGCTCAGACATTGGTATTATAGGTGTTACTTCTGGGGTAGCGCTATCTGGAGGAAAAGCTACTTAAACTGACATCTGGAGAATATATAGGAGTTAACCAGATTAAAGGGATGGTAGAAAATTTGAGATGGATGGAGAACATTCCAGGCAGACTGTGTTCACAGGTTGAGAGGTCTGTGTCATGTCTGGCAGAACTGCAAGTTGTCAATATGACTGGGTTACAGTACTGAATGGAAGATATGCAGAGATGAGGATAGCAACATAAGCAAGGTGTTATTGTGAAAATAACCTGTGAAAAGGTTTGAAGGGTTATGTAAAGAGATTTGGAGTTCATTTTGAAAGCAGTGGGGACTCCTTGAGGCTGTTGATCAAGAAAGTTTTGTAATCAGAGATATGTTTGGAAAGATTCCTCTTTTGTATAGAAAACAGTGTGGAAACCTGTAAGGACAAAGGGCCAGGAGAGTGGTTAGGAAGATCTTAGAGAAATACAGGCAAAAAGAATGGTGACCTGAACTTAATCTGTGTCTTGGTTATCTATTGTTGCATAACAATTTCCCCTCCCCTGAAAATAAAACTAAATAACAGTGGATAAAACAGCAACATAAAATAGCAAATGATTACAGTTGTGGTCAGTAAGGAATTTGCAATGGCCACAGGGGGATAAAATGCTTGCACGGCTCACTGAACCCTCTGTCTGGGGCTTTGCTCTTACTGCTGGGGCAGGAATGTCCAAAAAATGTTTCCTTACTTGACTTCCTTACACTTACATGCACAAGGACGAATGACCATCTTCTTTAATCTGCATTCTCATAGAATATGTCATTTTATTATAGATCTCATCTTATTGATTGCATTTTATATATAAAATGATATATGTAAATCAAATATTACTATGCAGTTTCCTCTTTATCATTGTTAATATAGTATCTAAAAATTATTCAATATATATTTTACTTCAGTCGAATTTGATAATTACAAAATAAAGAAATGGAATGATTTTTATATGAATATTTCAGTATCCAACAATAACAATTAAATTGGCATCATTGTTTAATTGTAATTAGGATATCAGTTTAGTATACTACAGAGGTAAAATCTCTCAATCTTTTCACATATGAAAACTAGTGTTCTTTTGATAACAAGTGATAAGAACATTCTCCAGCATCAATGTGCCAATCTAGGGAAGTCAAATTTTATGCCCAATTATCAAAGCAACTGAATTCATCCATGTTAATATTTACTGTTTCTTTTAATGACCTTTTTATTTATTTTAATGAACCATATAGTAAATATACCCTAACTCATGTCTCATTTGGAAGGTTGTGGGATATAAAAAGTCAATATATGAATAAACTCATACAAATGTTTATATCATCAGCTAGAGAGAGATTTATGCCGTACAACATTAAAAAGTTTATTTTTTAGTTGATTTATTAAGGAAACACTATTTGTAGCTCCCTTCCACACATTTGCCTTCATTTAATGGTCTAGAATAGAAAGATTGTAACACAGCAATACAATTTTTAATGACTTTAAATGTGGTGGCTTGGCAAGCAACTATACGAATAGAGGAACTACGTGAATGAGGCTAAAAAATTTAGCCTCAAAAGAGAAAGCTAGATTCAAGCAGGAATTAAATGCAGATTAAGACATCTGGAGAGAGATATTAAATGCAGACATTCAGGAGGCAGGTAAAAATCAGAAAGGCTCTGAGAAAGCAATGCTGAGGTAATAGCACATCAGCTATTTCATTATAGTGGCAACATAATGACTAATTCACTTTGTGTCTCCAATTTTGAATCCCTCTACAGAAAAGTAATAGATTATGTTTCTCTTGGAAGAACTTTAGCATTCTAGAAGCTTCAATGGAATGCCACAAAATTACCAGAACAAGGAAACTGCCTAGTATTATGTTACAAGATCTCCACCTTGTTTCTCCCATTTATTTCACACTAAGTTCTCTATCAAGGGAGCCACTAATGTGATGAATAAGAAAAGCATTAATTTATAGTCACCCAGAACCTCAACTACCTTAATTAACTATGGGGTTCTCATTCTCTATATATTTACAAACATCACATTGCAAGATAAGTATTGTGTCTATGTCCCACATTTGATTATAAAGGGAGGACTGACTGTCCCATATTAATTTTATAAACTTTATTATTGTGAAAATTTTAAATACATATAAGAGCATAGAAAATTAGTTTGAAGGACTGTAATGTACTTATTATCTAGCTTATGAACTTGTCCAATCTTGTTTCTTCTATATACCCAGTCACCTCACATTCTAGGTTATGTTGAAGTATATCCCATATATCTAAATGGTATATAGATCTAAAAGTTATATATTTATATACTACACACACACACACACACACACACACACACACACACACAGACACATTCCTAACAGCATTACAACTATATCATTACCATTTCTAAAACATTATCAATGCGTCCTTAATAGCATTATATTCATTTTTATATCTTTAATGCCCAGCCTGATCCTTACATAGTAGTGCTCAGTGAATGTCTATATGAATGGATGAGTGAAACTTATTCCCACTATTCAACTTGTTGATTCAAGAACAAAATATCATTACTTCCAGTTATTGCTACTCCTCTTTATCTCTCAAAACCATTCCCAAGGGTCTCTTTTTTGTGTCTAAAAATGCCATAATATTTCTAAGTAAAACTTATTAGTTCTAACTTTATTTCACCCCTGTAAATTTTGAGCACTGACAATGTACTAGGAACTGTGCTAAATGTTTAACATAGATGGATATTTTTCTTTTTGACATTTTAATTATCTTTGTACTGAGTTTACTAGCAAAGTACCTGATAGCTAGTAGAAACTCAAAAAAAGTCTTGAAGGAGGAAAGAATAAAGGAAGCAAAAGAGGGAGGGGGAGGGAGGGAAAGAAAGAGAGAGACAGGATAGGGAGAGGGAAGGAGGGAGGAAGGAAAGAAGGAAAAGAAGGGAGATGAAAGAAAGGGGGAAGGAAGGAAGGAAGGAAGGATGGAAGGAAGGAAGGAAGGAAGGAAGGAAGGAAGGAAGGAAGGAAGGAAAGAGAAAGAAAGAAAGAAAGAAAGAAAGAAAGAAAGAAAGAAAGAAAGAAAGAAAGAAAGAAAGAAAAAAATAAGGAAGAATAAATGAAAGGGAAGGAAGGAAGGAGAAAGATGTATATTATTGAAACTGCTTGAGACAGTTATACAGATCTACATAGTTTCAAAAATGTGTTTTCATTCATTTGATTTGATTTTCTTAATAACCTTTGAGGTAGATATGATAGCCATCTTGAATATTTAGAGAGATGTTGAGATTTGTTGAAACTGGCAGAACTGGCTCTGTATTCTCAGTCTTCTGACTTCATATCCTATTCTTTTCAGAAACTGAAAAATCAGTAATATCTGTCTATAGATATGACTGGGATCCCATTGGAAAGAACTATGTGGCTTTTGTCCAGAATATAATACTTTAGCCCAGGGGTCCTGCAAAGCTTTTTGAAGAGAAGCATAAAGGTTGAGCAACTGAAACCTCAGAATGACCATTATTGGCTTGGTACAGGGTGGTGGGAGAGTGTCTAACAGCCAGGGAGACAATAGATGTGATATGGAGAATGTAGAGGTGGGGTATCTACAAGGCAGCATTCAACTTCACCTCTCTCCTTTGCTCTCTGTAAGCTGCCTAAAACCATGGCCCTGGAATCAGTAATAAAAATACTGCCAACAAAAAAGTACCTCTTACAAGGTGGTCTCAGTTGCAAGGTGGTTGGTTTCATGTGGTAATTTATTATGTCTAAGCTAGGACCCATCTAATGTAACACCCCAGCCTCACCTGTAAATCTCTCTAAGAGCTCTCTTTGATTCTTTATAGCTTTTGCCAGACTTTGTACTTCACTATTTAAAAAGTTTTCATTAATTGTTACCACAATTAGATGGTAAACTCCACATGATAGGAGCCACATCTGTTTTGTTTATCACCATATATATCACATATACTAGTTCCTGAAACATATGGATGAATGAGTGAATGACTAAAGCATGTGCCATTTTTTTTGTAACCTAGAGAGTACTAATACCATTTTCTCAAAGTGTGAAAATGTGACTATATGAACATGTTGCACTTAAAATTGTCCATTTTTAGTTGACTATTTACTGCATATTGCCTTTGTATATTATTTTATATTTTATTTTTATAACTTAGGTATAAATTGATATTAAAGTAAATATTAACTAAGGGAGGAATATAAAAGCAGCTCAAGGAGCAACTGCACATGAGCAGTGTAGATTATTATTTTTAGTCATAAAACTTCTGAAGAAATCTTAGAACCTACATAATCCAATTCTTCTTTTCTCCATCATTTAAGAAATTAAGCTAAAGGTTTTACACAAGATCACAGTTAAGGTAGTGAAATGGACCAGATTGAAGTTTCTTCTCTTTTAACCCAATAATTTTCCCTTAATTTGTCCTGCCTCATGTTTCACAATCAATTCAGCTTTAAAATTTTTTTGGTTTATGCTCGCTGAAGATTTAACAATATATTTCCAAGTGTAACATTTAACCTACCCTCACTTTTCCAGACAAGCATTCAATGTAAGTTCCAACTCAGTAAAGGAGGTAAACGTGAGTATTTCTTCTAAGCACCATTTAAACCCACCACTTGAAATCATGTGCAATAAACCATTTATTCATGGGTACAATCCTCCTGGTGTCCAATTTCTCACATGTGTGATTCGATTTCAAAAATACAACTTGAATATTTTCATAGTAATGTAACGTTTCAATATTGCGAATGTTTCAAAAACAGAGGAAAAATGCTGTGTTACACCATTTGAGGATTCACACATAAATCTGGGTTGCAGATCTAATTTCTGAAATATTTCATTATTGTAATAGACGCTCCAAATTAGGAAGCATTTTTCTTTGTTTGGGGGAAAATCAAAGCCATACCAGTTAGCACTAATGAGAAAAGAACTCAAAATAGCTTGACAATTGAATAATTCAAATGTTATGTAAAAGCCAAATTTATTTAAAACTAATTTCCCCCAATAACTTACTACACTTTTAACTTTGTAAAACACTTTAGGAATGACTTCATGGGACTTCACTCCTATGCCTTAATGCTTAGGAATAAAATATTGTGCCCAAGTAGGGTATAAGATTATGTCATTTAATCTAAGAACTTTAATGATTAAAATAAATATTTTAGGTTTTTCTTTACAGGTCCATTCTTTCCTTGCTAATAAATTATGTCCTTTAGGGAGACTATATTAATCCTTTAAGTTTACTAGTGGATTACTACTTTAAGTCACAGAGTGTAGTCAAATTTTATGTATTCTAGCCATGTCTACTAAAGTTTGCATTTTTTTTTTGCAACAAAGTAGGTTAAAGGACGTGAAGATGAGCTAATTAAACCAGTTACTGTCTCTTTCAGTAGCCCTCATAATCTTAGCTGAAGCTCATGGAACTCTGGTAAGAAAAAAGCAAAAAAAAAAAAAAAAAGATGATAAAGAGAAGTTTTTATGTCACACAGAGTTCATAGATTCTCCTGTTGGAGGTGATCTCAGAAATCTCTTCTTCCTGAATCTCCTTGATACATTTTTCAACTAAAGTTTGCCTCTACTTTAATTCTTTTTGTGAAGACAACTCATTTCACAAAGCCCATCCTTCATTATCTGTTAGCTTTCACTGTGAGGGTATTTTTTCACAGTATTTTCTAAATATCAAAGTTCTGTTCTCTGGGACCCCACAGCAGAAGCCATCCCCCTTTTTTATCTGACAGCCTGTTGTGTATATGAAGACTGCTGTCATAACTTTAGACATGGTTTTGTACATGACCTCATAGGTGATTCTTTAAAGGATTTGCTATTACAAGCAGGGGTGGCGAGGTGAAGATTGTTGCTGGTGATTTGAAGGTGCTTTGGGACCTGGTTGCTCTCAGGTTAGAGGCAGTGGGTAAAGAAGAGAGCAGTGCTGCCAGGCACAGGACCCTGGCGCATCATCCCTGAGCTATACCCCTGTGTTCTATTCTGTTCTCTATGGATTCTCTCCTGTTCCATTCATAGGCAATGTGGGTGCACATGAATCTCTGAGAAATGGGAAAACAAATATTTTGATAGCCTCAGAAATGGATTAAGAAGGGCGAGAAGAAGGGAGAAAGGAGAATAATGGAAGGAAGAAGTGAATAGATCTTAGGGAGAGAATCTATCCTATAACAGAATTGAATGAGTACAGCCCACTATTCGCTAAATAATTGGAATCAGATTAACAAGTGGTTTAAATTGGAGATTGATCATTTCCAATACACAAATGTTTCAACAAAGCAAACTTAACTGCTGCAACTACATTTTTTTCCCTGTGTTACTATGCCAAGTTATTCATTTGAGAAACATTGGAGAGACACTTAGAAGGAATATTTTGCCATTTCAGGCAAAGGTAAGGAGACATTTTTTAAAAATGAAGACACTGGCACCTCTACTCTTGAGGTTCTCATAGTCTATTTTGGGTAGCCAATAGAGATAGATGAATTATAATATCATGGGGTAATAATATTACAGAGATATGAAAAAAGCAATATGGGAGCAGAGAGACCAGTGCAAAGCATTTTTCTAACAGTACCAAAGAAGTTTCACTGGGCACCTAACATTATAATACTGTTCTGAGTAATGGATTGCAGTTTATTAAATTAAAAAATGGGGTGGGAGGAAGTTTTTAGGAAGTGTGGTAGGGGGAATTTATACATGGGCAGCACTATGAAAAAATCTGATGTGTCCAAGACCCAAGAGAAGACTGGTGAGGCAGGAGAGGGAGAAGGGAAAGACAATTAGAAAGTACAGTCAAATGGTTTGTGAAGAGCTTTGCTTGCCAAAGCAAAAAAGTTGTAACCTTTATTCAATAACCTATAAGAAATGAGAGGTTTTGGAGATTTTATATTTGGGAGTGAGATGATCAGCTTTATTTTCTAAATTAAAAAAAAAATTAATGAAAATTTCTTTGAAAGCAATGTAAGAAATTTAAGTAGAAAAAAAATCGGACTGTTGCAACAGGTCTGGGAAGACTTGATGCAGGTTTGAATTAAAAAGCAGGGGCAGAAAAAATAGAAAAAGAATAGATTTCAAGAATCATTCTGAGACATAACTTAGATTTTGCATCAAACTGGATATGATGATGACAAGAAAGAAAGATGAATGAGCTTGTTTAGGCTTCTCAATGGGAGACTGTGTAGAGGGTTACAGTCTTATGGTTAAGATTATAAGAAGCTAAAGTTTTTGAAGAAGTTACATGCGAGGTATCTGTGTATACCCGGGTACATACGTGGGTGTGTTTCCTTCTGAGTCCATGGGAAGACTGACAGTTCACCGGGCAGGTCCTTGGGTGAGCAAGATTAGTCTCAGGCTTGCAACTGAGAGGAGGTAGAACTGATTTTTTCAACCATTTACTAATTTATGGATAGTTCACTAGTATGGCCATATCAACTATTAATTAGGCACTTTGACCACAGTTTCTATTGAAGTTTTATGTTTGTCTCCTTTGGGGCTGTGTCTGAAGTGATGGGCACAAAGATGACAGTGGTCATGTTGGCCTTGCTTTCTGGTGGCTTGATTGGAGGTTGTATACAGATTCTGTCTGAAAAATAACTGTGGAGAAAATATGCACATTTAACAGCCAGTCTGTGACTATTTTGCCTCAAATACCTCCATTAGAGAAAAATACATCTTTGAAAAGTAAAACCATTCCAAATTTCCTTATGAAGCATCCATAGTCTTCCTTAAACTCATAACGTCTTTAACTAGGCATTCTAAAAGATTAGAAGTTCTGCTAGGTCTATATTATTTCTTACAATTTGGTTTAGAAGTAGAAAACTATCATTTAATAACATCTGAGCGAAGATGGTGTTAACAGTTAATGCTTTAAAAGATTTACCACTATTAACAATGGAACAATTATTAGTTTTTTGGAGTTGACAGTGGGATATTGAAGGACTCTTACTCTCGAGGGATAAATTATAATCATCTGGAAATACATATAGTCATGCACCACATAAAGACATTTCCGTGAAGAATGGACCACATATATGACAACTTTTAGTTCTGCATATTCCATTCATGGTAAGTGCCCTATACAGGTGTACGATTTTTTATCTTTCATATTGCATTTTTACTGTACCTTTTCTATGTTTAAATGTTTCGATATAAAGTTACTTAGCATCATATCACAATTGCCTACAGTATTCAGTACAGTAATATGCTATACAGGTTTGTAGCCTAGGAGCAATAGGCTATACCATACAGCCTAGATGTGTAGTAGGCTATACTGTCTAGGTTTGTGTAAGTACACTCTGGCTAAATGATGACATTAACCAATTTCTCAGAACATATCCAAACCCATCATTAAGCAGTACATGACTCTGTGTGTGTGTGTGTGTGTGTGTGTGTGTGTGTCTGTGTGTGTGTGTGTATGAATGATACAGTATCCTAGAACACCTATCACCTATTATGGCTCCTTGAATACTCTGTTGATTGATATTAACTTCAAGAAGACCCATTGTAACTTCATCCCTAACCCCTCCCAGATATTATGCTTCAGGCAACTCACGTAATAGCAACGCCCAGCTAAAGAGATACCAAATGTAAGAAGAAAACCATCACAGACATTTTTATTTTTAATCTAGAAGCAAAACAGTTGCTAAAGATAAGATTCTTGTGAAATCTCAAATGGCCATTTTTTTTTCCGTCCGTATGACTTCCTAAAACTAAGAAAATCAACTCTATAATATTTATAGAACTGAATATAAGGTGATATAACAAAACTAACTGTACAGGTCAAATAAACATATTTCTTTATAATTGGTTTCCAATTTTATTTGCATGTCAGAATCATTTATCAAGCTTTATACAATTTTTTCAATGATATCTCAGTAAAGCTGAAAAAATGAATCATCTGTGAAAATTGTTAAAACATGCTTCTCTGCCACTTACTTTGAGCAAGTCACCAAACCTCTCTGTCCCTTGAAACCTCATGGGGATAATAGCTATCTTCTTCATAGACATGCTATGAGAATTAAATGAGTTAGTATATGTAAAGCCATTAGGACAGAAAACAACCTCTCATGTAGTTCCTAATACTGTTATTCTATGTCTAGGTAACTGGGATCTTTTGTTTCTAGGTGTCCTGGTCTGACTCTCAATCTGGGTTAATTCCTACAGGGAGCTCTGTTTACCTAGTCTGGCATTGTGATATTAGAGAGACAAAGTTGTGCATGTTGCTCTGTCTATTAGGGCAATACTCTTATTTGTCATTAGTAGGGTCCGGGGTACAGCCATGAAAAAGAGAGGAAGGAAAGGCATGCAGAGGCCATGTTTTAGAACTGGAAGCAGGTAATCCAGCACCATAATGATTCTAGAATGAGATTTAGCCTTGCTATTTTCCCCAAATATCCCACAATCTACTGAAATATGTTTATTTTTAAAAAATGAAGAAAGATGATGAAAACAAATTGCATTGTATAAACTTTTTTTACATTTATTTAAAGCATAGATCTAAAATTTCAAACTAGGATAGTAAAATGTGGAACCAATCCTGACATGGTCTAGAAAATTTGGCAATGATAGTACAAAATAAGTACCACCAGAGCGGAATGGCTCTGTAGACAGATACCCTGGAGATTATCCATGGAAATCTATGTGCACAGACAACTGGAAGAGATCAGATGGTTTCTCTTTCCCAATAAGAGAAATATGCTGGCCTTTGGATGCTTGACACAAGCTTGGAGAGGTCAGGTTACACTAAACAATTGGGGCTTCAGTTTATTGCCAGCCAGCAATGGGAGAAAGAGGGAGTTGAGCAAAATATTTACAATTTTAGAAAGTCCACCTGAAATTATGGCTTGAGATGCATACATGTTTCATGGTAGGATTTGTCTGGTATTACTAAGAATTCTTATGCATTGTAACAGTTACCAGTTTCTTACCTATCAGCTCTCAGTTTACCTTTTTGTTACCTGCTTTGCAGCAAGCATGATGCTAAACTTGTCAGTAGAGGACACTAGAGGGACATTGCACGAGGAAGGAACCTGTCTTTCTGGTGTTCCCTTCTGTGTTCTCTTGTGGGTTGTTGTTGTTGTTTGTGTATGTGTGTTTTGTTTGTTTGTTTTTGTTTTTTGCTTCTAGAGGCACTTTCTTCCATCTGTATACCCTGTATGCAGTCTTCCAACAAACTCATGTCCTCAGTCTCTGCCTGGTGACCATCTCACGAGTAAGCTCCTAATGTGGACCCCACATGCTTCAGGCCTCCCACTGCCCTTCCAGTAAGTGGGCTCCCAGCGACACACCTAGCAGGCTGTTTTTGCTTGCCCTGAGACTGTGAATGAGCTCTGGCTGGGACACTGCAATGCACGTCACTATCCAGTGGGCCCCAAGTCCAACTATACCATCTGCAAGTGGTCTGGATCCAAGTCTTAGGGAGCTGGCCCCCTTTCCAAGTTGTTCTTTCCTTGGATTCTCTACCTCAGCCCTGTTAAAGAACAAAATTCAACTGCGTATATTTGAAGGTCTTGTTGGCTTTATTGAGCAATTCATGAATTGAGCAGTATCTCATCTAGCAACTAGGTAAATCATAGGGGGTTATGCAAAATGGAGGGTTTTTAAAGGAAGAAGGGTGGGGCAAAGGAGCTATTAACAAAAGAAAAGAATGGATTATTTTGGGACCAGACATCTTTTGAGGGGAAGGAAATGGTAAGCTAGGGTTTTTATCATGCAGGTTGCTGCTGCTTTCTGTGGGAGATGGAGAGGGCCCACTGGACAGATTACCTTCCTAATGCCTGACCAGAAAATTCCATGCTGATTGATTAAAGTTATGTTTCTAGGAGAGTTGAAAGAGCAATTAGGTCATATACTAAATCTAGGTTTGCTTTCATGGGCTTTAGCACAAGTGACACCATTTTAGACCTGTATTTTTCTCATTAACAGTACTAAGGTATCCTTTAGAATGGGGCTTAACATCTTTGACTTGCTTGGTTTTTATAAATAAAGATTTACCAGAACACAGCCATGCTCCATTTATTTATATTTGTTTCTGGCTGCTTTGACACTATAAAATAGCATACTTGAATAACTGTGACAGAGACCACATGGTCTGCAAAGCCTGTAATATTTACTATCTGGCCCTTTAACGGAAAAAGTTTGCCGACCCCTTTCTTTTTTATAGTTATCCTATGTTACGGTTAATAATTCTTTATATTAAAATGTCCTTGTTCAAATTATTATGTGGTTTTCGGCCCCTAATTGGACCTTCTGATACATTCACTACATATCTATACCCCTCTAGGGGTTACACCTCATAGAATTGGTACCGTGTCAATTTGGGAAAGAAGCAGTTACTGCTTTACCCTCGACCAACAAAATCCCCAAGGCAAGGAAATACTATGGGTCTGGCTACTCCCCGCAAAGTGGGAAAGAAAGAAAAATAAAGAGAACAATCATAAGTTAATTATATTGTTAAATTACCTCACCTCATCCATACCTTATTCATTTGTTACACTTGAAAGCAATCCAGATGCCGAGCACATAGTAAGAATTTACTAAACGATTTTGAACAAATGAAATAAGCATATGAAGGATACAAGAAAAACTGAAAACACACTATAAGCAGAAATTTTTCTTTCAGTGCAAAGAAATCACAAATAATAAAATGTAGATAAGCTATGGGAACTTTTTTCCTCAAATATTTACTCTATGAAAATCACGGCAACTATATAAAGAAAAGATATGTGCCTGTGAATACATTATCTTAGGCTATACATGCAAATGAAGTGGAAAACACAAAAAAATAATTTTCTCCTGAAACATTCTGATAATTGAGACAAGTATTGCATTTTTGGTTTGAATTAACTGAGCTGAATCAGTTTTCGACTTCGTTTTAGAGGCCGCAGCCATAGAGATGTTCGTACTGGGTTCACTTCAATAACCAGCTGTGGACTGGGTGCAGTTATTATTTCATTTAGCATTATTCATTAATTTAGTGTCTATGTTCAGCTAATTACTTGCAGGAACAGTATTTATTAAGAAGAATAACTCATTTACATGGAAGGAGACTACAGTTTGCCCTTTTGCTTTTCTCTCTCTCCCTTCCCTTTGCATTTATTCTTCTTTCATATGGAGCAACGTAAAGCACAAAAACCAAATCAAAGCACTCTGAATTCTGATTTCTTGTTTCCCAAACATTCAGACCTTTTTGTAAGCAGAAATTAGCCTTTGCCAGGTAATTCAAACAAAAACTACATTTTATTTTACCTCTTCAAGTGAGCATTTTACCATGTTTATTACATCTTCCTGTTGGCTCACAGACCACTTTGCAACGGTTAGCTCTGCCTTTCTTTTATCTGGTGGCAGGGCATTTGGAGGGAAACTTTAGATGCCAGTGATATTTTCCCTACTATTTACAAAAGCAGAAAAGAATTTCACACTTTTTTGAGCACTGCAGGTGTTTCAGCACCTTTAAATGCCATTTATAAGCCGTTCTAAACAAACCAGCCTGCCTACCAGGAAACCAAAATACCTGTTAGCACTTTTTTTTTTACCATAAAGGATGAAGAGTTTTCTTTAATGCACTAAATGAATTCAAGGAATGCATTTTCTTTCTAGGCCTTACTCAAAGACAGAAATGTTGGTAGCCCAACATTAAAAAGATAAAAAAGTGGTTTCTGTTGTTATTGGCAGTAAGGACTAGAGAGAGGGGGAAAGTGGTGATTATTTTTTAATAGCAATTGTATAGAAAAATAATGTCAGTAATCCTGTCGTTTTGTTTAAATCACCCCCTAGGTGATCTCAAACTTGTTTACACATTGTAATCACTTGGAGAGTAAAATAATATAATAATAATAATAATAATAAATAATAATGCCTGTATCCACCCCAAGACATTGTGACTTAACTGGTCTGGGGTGTGGCCTAGGCTTTAGAAGTTTGAAAAAGCTCCTCCTGTGATTGTAACATGCAGACCTTGTTTGGGAACCATCGCTCTAGGTTGACCTTTGAGTTAAAGGACTAGTATAGAGCTGTCTAATAGAGCTTTCTGAGATGGTGGAGACAGTAACTGCAGGGAACACTAGTACCATGAGAGGAGAGGAACAGAGAGAAGAGGTTGATGTTTCTGCAACTGGGAAGCTTATAAAAAGATCTTATGGCACTGAGATCCAGACCTCTGAGAAGAGCAATTTTTCAGTTGGTGCTGGTACTACTGAAGGGAATTCATTATTCTGGTAGTGTGGACAGAGAATGGAATCAACTACTGCTGCCGGGAAGGAAAGCCCAATCTGGGAAGGCTCTCTGATGGCAGCAGACAAACTGGAAGGAGAAAGTCTTTTATCTCCCTTCTGCTTTGCAGTGTCCCTCTAGTATCCCCTGCTCTCAATATCCAACAAAGAAACTGCCAAAGGGAAATAGTTTGCGGGGTCCAACCCTAGTCAGCCTTTCCAAGCCAGGTGTCAAAGGGTAGATCTGGAGCTGAAAAACCATATTTAATGCCCAAAATAATTGTAATCAAAGGAATGCATATTTACATAAAAGAAACATTTTAATACATATCCAATTAGTGAATTTTTCAGAACTGTGTTACTATAAGTTCTGTGAGCATGCACTATTATATACTGTTGGTGGATATGTCAAGTAACATTCTGGAAATCAAGTTGGCAAGTCTTAAAAGTGTGGATAACACTTGACTCAGTAGTTTGCTGTCAGATATTTATTCCAAAGACATAATGAAAACAGTCATCTAAGATTTATGTACAAAATATTTGTTGTGCCATTGTTCATCCTAATAAGAACCTTGATGACCCAAATAGGAAATTGTTAAGTACATTAAAGAGTATAAATATTTAATTTTATGAAATGATTAAAATGTGGTTTACATTGCAACTTGTGGAGAAATCATGATTATGGTATAATGGTTGAGATATCTTCTAATTTCATAATTTACCATGTGCATTATTATTGATTTTTCATTTTCTTCTCTCTATATTGCTGTATTTTCTGTTTCCTACAGTAGGCCTATGTTAATAATAAAACAATACAAATAATAAAATAAATAATAAAGGAGTAGATTCATTAATAGGATTAAAATTAAAATGTTTATATGTGAACAAAAACAATACATTGGGAAAATACCTGGAGCAACTATAAAATTTTTTTTTACTATGTATTAAGTTTATGTAGATTCATAAGAAAAATATCAAAATTGTGAAAAGATGAATGGTCATAATTTATAAAAAGAGAAATTCATGTGATTAATGAACTCATAGGAAAATAGTTACTGTCTTGTAAGTACGTATCACAAAATTTGGAGGGATTAGTATTCCTGGGTATAGTGTAAAATTGTGGAACCATTTTGGCAAAAAAACTAGAGTATTAATAGATAGTTTAAAGACACATATTCTTTAATCTTATAAAAACAATTCTTAGAATCTATTTTAAGTATGGATAGTAAATATTTTAGGATTTGCAGGTCTCTGTTACATGTTTGTCTTTGTTTTTTATGACCCCTTAAAATCTAAAAAAAAAGAAAAAGAAGAAAAAAGCATTCTTAGTTCATTGATGATACAGAAAAATTCACAGACTGGATTTGGCTTGAGGACCATGCTTTGCTGACCTCTGTTCTAGATCACATATATAGTGAACAGGCTAGAGTTTCTGTGTGATATTTTTCTTATGAATTCAAATAATGGGACAGCTAACTAAATACTCTGTTCTCTATATCTTATGTGCTTCTATAACCATTAGAAAGAGGGATAAAAATTGATATGTAAATGTGTCTTTTAGCTACTGCATCTCCCCCTCCCCAAAAAAAAAAGCAGCAAAACAGATCAAAACTCAGAAGGCTATACCAACAATTACTTATTCTCACATGCCTGGCTTGGTCAATTGCTGATCTAGGCTATGCTCAGCATCTGGTGCTGTGGAGGGAACCATGAAAAGAACATACCATTTTAACCTAGGCCTAGAATGAGATCCATGGATCAAGTCTATAGCCTAGAACAGAGCAGCCCAGCTGAGTTCTTCCAAGATTGGGAGAACCATAGTTTGTCAGAATAAATGCTACTGTAAGTCACTGAGTTCAGGAGTGGTTTGTTATGCAGCTCATACCTTTTGCTCCTTGGTTGGTTTAAAGGTGCCTAACAAACAGAGCTGTTTAATAAATAGCTAAGAAAGATCATAATATAACAAATATGTGAAGGTTCTTTTAATTGTGGCTAGCATGGTGGTATCTCAATAAATATTTTCTTTTGCTTTTTTGGGCAGTAATAAATTTGTCATTGTTGTAGGAAATTGCAAAATGGTAGATAACCATTATCAGAGAGTAGTTGAAAACACTCTCTTTTCAGCAATTATTTCTCATAAAGAACTTATTAATAATGTTTAATGTAACTGTAATATGTTGTTTTAATGTAGCAATTCTTTCATTTCCATGCACCTCATTAAATGAGTACTTCCTATTTTCCAGGTATTATATACCTATAGTTTCATTTAAATCTAATAAAACTGTATCTTATAAATAAAGGAATTAAGTCTAGAGAAGAAGTTAAGCATTGGAGAACAAAGCTATCTCTTAAGGGGTCACAGACGAGGTGGTGCAAAGCTGGATCTAGAATTGTGAGTAGGATATGAAAAGAAGGAGAAGAGGGTACCCAAAACTGGGCAGAAACTGCTAGAATAAGGATTGTGGAAGGGTGAGGATAGCAGTCAGTTGGGATTCTAGTATACCTGGAAGAGAGGATTTGTTCAGGAACTGGTAATACATATGTTAGAAATGTGCAATAAGAAATATCATTAAAAACATTCAAAGGATGACAGAGAGAAGTTCACACTTGATGGAATAGACAGTGGAGAGTTTGTACAAAATTACAATGAAAATGATTTATGAGGCTATGTCTTATGATGGTAATCAATTAAAATCTTTAAGTTTGAAAAACATGTTTTAACTGCCTACATTATCTATTACATGTCAAACACTGTTTGGTAGTTACAGTCACATAAATGGAGAATTAGGCATTGTGGGAGTTAAATATTTGAATAAGATGTCCCTTTTTTAAGTAAAGCAGATAAATATTTTTTACAGCTGTAATTTAAGTTATACATTAATAACTGCTATAATAAAATTAAAAGGATTAAAAGAATATAGATGATAGAGAGATTAATTATTATTAGGAGGACTGAGGCAGTTTTACATAAGGTTTCAAATGGACTTGCTAGCAAATTACTCATAATGGGCAATAAAAGGGCCGAATCAAAGATGAAGTCAAAGCTTTTAGTGCAGGATACTGGAATGGTGTTGACACTGACAGAAACAGAAACCTGGAAATTATAATAATACTAACTATGCACCAATTTCATAATTGATGATGAGCCAAGTAAACTTTTTTGATTCAGTTCTAAATTCTGTGGCATGTTATAAAACATAACACATTTGTTTTTAAAAATTAACCTCATTTAACTCAAGATGTTTAACTTAACATCTTTTAAATGAGTAAAGATATTTAAATGAGTTAAAAATGAGGAAATGTATCCCCATTTGGTCCTTCTTAGATGTAAATGGTGTGTTCTGGGAAATGTGAACAAACACTTAGCTTTGCTAAAAATATATCATCTTACAAGCCATCTGTAGTATCTTACCCTTTGGAAAGTTTTGGAGGTGGTATAGAGATAAAAATTTAACTATAACCTTGAAAATCTTAACTATAACCCTGAAAAGTTTGATCATAATCAAGACATCCATGGAAACATAAGACATATGAGGAATCTCATATTGTACTGCAACAGAACCTCAGCAAACATGAGCTTCGGTCTAAGGAAAGAAAAATCTAAGCCAACTCCACGAAGTCTTGGAAAATATGTACAAAGACCTTGCCAGTAACATTACATCCCAATCAGTAACACATGCTTTTCTTGAGGTTAAAATTACAATTTTAAATAAGTCAGCAAAGACAGTAAAATTTCTGCAGATGCTATTATTTTTTTAAGTTTCTTATTAATGCTCTGAGTCAAACTCTCTTCTCCACATAAGATACTCTGTCCTGGAGGCTCTAACATGCTATTTCTGTAGACTGGAAAAGGCACTTTTATCTCTTAGGATCTCTGTTTCCTTGTCTGAGAAATGAGGGGGTAAGACTTGATTTCCTCTCTCCCTTTTTTCTTCCCAAGCTCTTTCTCTTTCCTTTCCTTCTTTCTTCCTTGAATTTTTATTGAAGACCTTCTTTGTGTTTCAGTTTAGACTCATACATTTTACTTAGAATACCACAATCTGTAATACATCTCTGTACCTCCAGTATGGCCCTCCCCAAAGTCATTCTCAAAAAATGGCCCAAGTAATGAATCTAAAATGCCAGTGTGCCTGTGTCCTTTCTCAGTCTACTGTAAATAATTCTACTTAATGTGGCTCCCATGGACCCTTCCCATAGCTTCATCTTAAGCCATGCCCCTCCATTCTCTCATGCCCTAGTTACTGTAGCATTCCCTGAAGGTAGTGAGATCCCTCTCTGACTTTCTGCACAAACAAGCTCCTACTCATTCTAAAATTGTTAGCAAATCTTTTCTCCTCTGAAATATTTTCGGAAAGAGTCGGTCTTTCCTTTTCTCTGGTCACCATGCTTGGTGTTTGCTGTTATTGTAGTACTTATTCCATTCTATTACACTTAATTTTTTTATATGTTTGTCTCTTTCAGCCCTAGGCACAGTGCCTTGAACATAATGGGTGGTCAGTAAATATGTGTTGAGTTGTGAGCATTTTAGTGATTTTTATTTGGGATTGAACTACATAAGTGTCAATTTTCAACATCTTTTTGATAAAATCAGAAATCACTGAAAAATTACAGGAGCAGGGAAATGTGAATTTGGTGCCCCTTAATCTATAAAAGTTATATCTGCAACGTGATTCTTTATCAATTTTAGTGACTTGGTAACTAAATAAAGTAGTACAATTTGTGATCATTTTAAGTCATGAAGAAGGTATTAAGAAGGCATTGGTCAGTTGTTCATATTATGCATGCCTGAGCTATTTCTATCCCCCAAATCAACACATCTGTTTCCTGCTCTGGAGAAAATTCTTTGCTCACCTGTAGTTTGACTTCATGTAATGTCTTCTGACATGGACTTGGAAAGCCTGCGTGACACATTTTCCTATAAATTTGGCTACAGTTTTCATTAAGCCAACTTGACCACTTTGCCTTATAAAAACACTGTAAATTCCAGGATCTAATTGGCACAAGTATTACTTTTCCAGAGATGAAGCCAGATGCAGAGCAGGTCCCTAGTTATGTTCTTTTGGCTAGAATTTCTCTCTCTCTCTATTTTTTTCCTAACAGCATCTCTTTAATATCAGGAAATTGAGCAAAAGAAATATTTTCGAGGGGTAGTTGAGCTAAAATTTGAAGAAATACATAGAAAATGTTATCTTTACTCTAACAGCCTCTGACTAATTTTTTCAGCACCTAATTAATATCTGTTGCTTATTTCATGTATTTTTAAGTATTAACATCTCAGTGCAAAACTTTAAATCTTATATAAGTTGTTAAAAGAACTATCTTTTAGAAAAAATAACATCATAAATATTTAGCTTTATTAATAGTAAAAAATAAAAATTTTAAAGGTGAAAGTTGAAGTTAGAAATTTGGAGCTGACCCAGTTAGCAAAAGTCAAGCAAGGTCAACAATTTTATATGTAAATTAGAGTGAACAGGTCTTTTTGACCTGGTGAGGAATTACTTGTTAGTGACTTTTACATGAATAGTTTTAATAAATTGGTTGAAATTTAAGCCATCCTATGTAGATGAAATAGGGAATAGATGGCAAGAAAAATGTGTTCACTGAAGTTAAAACTTATTTAAACAAAACTGAAAGTGAAAAATCAATACTGACCAAAACAGTAGGGGGGCATCACAGTCAAATAAAATAATTTTTCTTTATAATTAATTTATTTACTAGAAGGTACCGAATAACAACCAAGAGCAGGCAGAATCTGGGAAATGCAGGTGAAATTTATGTTTATATTTGCTAGGGTCAGTCTATGGTATGGGGTGGGTAAAACATAATCAGAACACCATAGTCTTATTTGGCTTGTGGTATCAGAGGAAAGGACATAAGTCTTACAGAGTGGCTGGGGATTAAGGAGTGGATTCTAAAAAAGATGAGTCCACAGGTGAGAACCCTCAAATCTTCAAGTAAACTGCTGCTGAATTGCAAAGGCACTGAGGAGACTGTGGAGCTCGTGGACAGCTACATGGCTGAAAATAATGAAGGGATTTTAGCTGCTGCTGATTAGATTGGTTAAAAATAATAGAATTAGTTGACCATACCAAGTGTTTTGGAGGAACTCTAAATTTCATACACATCTGATAAAAATCCAAAATGGTATACCACTTTAAAAAAGTTTTGACAGTTTTTTTTTATATAATGTTTAACACACCCATCTAACAGATAACTAACTCAGCTATTTTTCTCAAATATTTGCCAAGACAAAATGAAACATATGTTCACGTGAAGACTTGCACATGAAAGTTCATGGCGGCTTTGTTTTTAATAGCCACAAACTAGAAACAACATAACTGTTTATTTTTTTAGGTGAAAAATTGTAAAGAAAAAACATATACTTTTTTTAAAGAGACAATGTTAGAGTCCATCTCAAAACTCTAGAATCTTTAAATGATCGGATCATTGATACACTTTGTCTTCATAAAAGATAAATGGTTTAATAGATGGAACCAGGAACTAATGCATGAATTTAATGGTGCAAAAATCCCACCAAATTTACAAAAATTATGCATAAGAACTTGGTTTGCATTGTCAGTTATTTAGTTCTTATATTTCATATGATGGTATTTGCTTAGTTTGCTTAAAATGTTTTTACATAATTTACACAACATAATCCTAACAAATTCTCCATAAAAAGGTAGAATGAGAAACATTATGGTTAATTTTTACAGACAGAAAAATAAAGCTTAAAAATGCCTGGTGAAGCTCATAACATTTATTTAGTAGCAAAGCTTCAAGTCTTCTAATTTACAAGCTATTAAGATGTCAGTTTTTAAAGCATCTTTAATTTTACTTTGAAGGAAAACTTTGACATATATTTTTAACATGTAAGGAACAAGCACGTGGAAACAATTATTATTGTAACCTCTGTCCATACACTACTTATATCTAAACATCTTGGAATTATTGACAAATTAACTTCTTTCTCCCAATCTTCCTGCCAAGTACGTTAAATGAAAAGACAAACCTCATTTTAAAATGTGGGTATTCAAGTCTAGGAAGGTGATTTATAATTTATTTTCAATCTGAAACTTGGCCTGGGAATAGCCTTGAGGGTCAGAAGGTTTGAGAGAGCAGCCTCTGCAGCTGTATCTGTGTGTCTAATGGGACTGCTCACAGAGGTGGGACCTTGAGGTAGTAAATTGCTGATAAGAGTCCTCTGCTAACAATACAAGGTGGTCCATACAATCCATTGAAGAATCTGTTAGTTGAGCTTGGTTCTCTAATTTAGTGAAATATAAACAAGTAATTTTTTTAATATGTCTTTTTTGTAGTTAGCATTTATTATTATAGCTGGAATCCAGACTTACAAACTTGCTCAAGATTTATTTTACTTTAGTAAAACTAGATATAGTTTTTATTAACATCTAAAGAATAAATGTATATAAGATTAAAAAATACCCGACAATACAAAAATAATATAAAAATGGACAGGGTATTGTATTTATCTGGGGTGAGGGGCATGTTAGAATTAGACATTAAGAAGTTAATATGCCATTTTTTCAAATTAATTTGGTCTTTTTTCATTGGACTATTTTCTGTATTTCTAGGATTTGAGCAAATATGGAGGAGAAATTTACATATATATGTTATTTTTTTGTTAGATTTTTAAAAAAACTATATTACTAAGTTTATATGTCTTGCATCTAGTGGGGAATTAGGTAGGTAGTTAGTTGCTGGGAGTAGCTGGCTTAGTTTGGCTTAATTTGTTTGGTATTGCAGATACAACCTTGTGAACTTAGATTTACTAAAGTTAGGAAAAGTTTAAAATGGAAGAACAGGCACAGAAAAAGCAGTGCACTTTTATTTTTATTATAAACAATTAGATTTTAATGTAAACTAAAATGATATTTTGGATTATTTTTTTGAGAAATCCCTGCCATTCCATGTTTACAAGATCAACTTATTAATGAGATAGTTTAAATTGTTCCTTGAAGAAGGAGTTGGGGAGAGAAGAGTTGATATTTTTCACAGAGCAGTTGTCAATTTATCAGAGAAATGTCTGTTCATTGATATTGCCCTGAAAATACCAAAGTCTATGCAGAATATACATATTATATATTCTGCATATCAATTTCTTTCTGGAACTGTTAATTTTTACTTGTAAGTATAAACTTCCTAATTTAGCATTTAAGTTGACTAGATTAAAATTTTGTCCCCAAGAATGTGTGTGTGAGCGTGCTCGCATGTCCCTCAGGATCATTCTAAGTTTGAACTGCTACATAGGAACGAGATTTTTCTCCCTATTCTCACACTTTAAAACAGCTCACACAAACCAGGCAGGGCCTGCCAACTTTTTGGTTTATAATTCTCTGTGCTAATGCTGTTAGGGAGGGCAAGAGGGAATTGGCCATGAGGAAACAATAGGCCCTTTATTATCTTCTTTTATCATTCTACATAAACTAGAAGAAAGATAAATAGAAAGAGAAAGAAAGTGAGAAAGAAGGATGAGGGACAGAGGGAAAGGGAAGGGAGAAGGGGAGGGAGGAGAGACAGAGAGAGAAATCTTTTTCTGTAACATTTAGCACCTGAGAAAACACCCACTGAATTGACATTTTTTTCATCCTCTGGCAAACCTGCCTGTGGTCTTTGTTTCAGGTCTCCTCAGACAAGGCTTTATTTATCTGTGCTAATTGGCCACTTCAGCTGTGACAATTTAAAAGTAGGTCACTGTAATTCAAGGTATGTATGAGAAACAAATTGAGATTACTCTGAGAGGTAAAAACATTTAGTAAAGAAGACAAGGCAGAGATGGGTTTCTTGAATAAAATGACATTTTTAGTTATTTTTCTATGTCTTGAACTATTTCCCCTGAGATATTTTTTGGGTCACCAGTAAAGAGGAACTGAAAGAATCTAATACATACCCGTGAGTCGCTATTGATTCTCCAGATGTGTCTTTTCATGTAGTTTGTTATTTGTAGAAAGCGTGAACATAACTTATTCAATAACTCCTAAAGTTTTACCCAAACTATGTATCAAATAAATAATTTTTTCTTGCTTTAATTGTATGTAGCCTTCACTTGACTATGAATTCTCAACTTTTTTTAATTTTAAGGTTTAAATGGCTGGCTTCTTAAGTTATTCTATTGTATTGTCCCTTATTATTTACCCCATAAAATACTTATTACCCTTAAAGAATATGCATTTGTTCCCTTTGTCTTCAGATGCCCCAGTATTTATGCCTGTGGGGATCCATGCTCTAATAACTTGGGATACCAACTTGTGAGATAAAAACTCCAGACATATAAATATGGTAGATTCGCCCTAGAAGTAGGATTTGTACTATAGTATTTACAGTACAAATAGATCCCTTTTTTCCTGTTTGTTTTGAAATGAGAAATTATAGTTTCTTGAGTTCTAGAGTTCCTGTTAAGAACAACAGAAGGAACACTCAGCTAATGTTTAGTATCCATATGCTTCATTAAAGTGACCAGATGTCCTGCATTTGTCAAGGGGGGCAGAGAATTGATTTTTTTTTCCTCTATCCTGATTATTTCCTTCAAGAAGTCTATCATGGATACATTTCGTTCCTTTACTGGCTCTCCTTGCAATTCTTATCCATGCCTTGCTCTGAGAACATCATAATTGATGACCTACTGTTTTTGTTTCTGGGACTTAAGGTAAATAAAAAGTTTGTTGATCCTTTGTGGCTCTGAAGTTTATTGTATGAAAAATTTATATCAGAATTCTCATCCTGCCTATGTAGTCATATAAAAGTATATTAATAATTTAAAATGGGCGGGATCCTGTTTTTTAAAGGCTTAGCTTTGACACACATTTTAAATCTTCTTGTAAGTACTGAATTAAAGTAATAAAACGTGATCTCTTTACATAGTAAATACTGTCAGGAAAAATTGTACAAGATTTGAAAATGGGAGAAAGAGATTACTGGACATCCTTCAAATTATGTGTTGGGCGTTGTCTGTCAGACTCTTTAATGATTATCAGATTCTTAGTGGTCTTGTACCTTTGAGTAACTTTCTATTGATTAGGTCAAGTGCTTGTTAACATTTTAGTCTTGGAATCCCATTGCATTATTAAAGTTGAGGACTCTATATAAAACTTTTGTTTATATGGCCTTTATCCGTTGTTATTTTTCATATTATATATTAAAACTAGGAAATTAGAAGATATATTTGTTAATTTATTTTAAATAATGATAATAAATCTATCACCTGTTAACATAGGCATCTGCTCATTTTTCTGAAAATAATTATATTTTTCCAAAATAAAATGTTTATGGGAAGAGTAATATGTTTTATAATTTTTTGCAAAGTTTTTTAATATCTGGCTTGATAGAAGATAGCTGGATTCTCATATTTGTTTCTGCTTTCCATTGATTGTAGTCTGTTGTTTTGATTGAAGTATAAAAAAACAATCTAGCCTCACACAGATATGTAATCAGAAAAGGGGGGAGTATTTTAAGAGCCCTTTCATATAATTACACATGTTCTTCTTTGATAATGTACCAGTGCTTGACAAGTGGTAGTTTCTTACAAGGTGGAATCTGAAACCATAACAAAGAACTTTTTAAGTTTTTCCCTTTAAAGTCATTGTTTTATCTTGTACTTTAAATAGATCATTTATCTATATTTGATTATATAACATTGTGCATTGGCCATTTTAAAAATATTGTGTTGTGGATATGGTAGGTAGCTAATCAGATATGAGTGACAATGGGAACAAAGGAATAGAGGCCCAGCTAGAGACCACCCAAAGAACACCCGATGGTAGAGAATTCCTCCTGCATCCCCAGAGACAAAGGAAAGGAGGCTATAGTCTTAACTGGCCTAATCTGGCTACATACAGATGCCTTCGCAGAAAGTCATTATAATACTATGTTTATGCCTGGAAGTTCGTGAATCTAATTATAACAGACTGTATATTGGGTAAGCGCATACACACTAGGCAAAGAGTTATATACCAACCAGGTGTCAATCAAAATAACCTCACCTGCTAATCACCTCTGAATGCTTTTGGAACCACCCATCACAGCCCAAATAAAAGGCAGACATTCTCACTTTTGGGCCCTTTTTTTTGCCTTCTTGTTGTTGTAGTTACTACAGTCCTCTATTGCAGTTCTCATTTCTGGGACCATGTGCCTCTTTGGGGCATACTTTGTCTTTCTAAAAATATTTTTAATAAAACTGTTAAATCTCAATGACCTGTGATTCTTCACTGCCTTCATTTGAGGAAGAACCAAGGCAAAATTCTAACTACACTTCTGTGCCATCATTATCCCTCTTCTGTCCCACTACGCTTGGGGTGACACTGAACTCTAGCCCCAACGGTGACAGGTCTAAGCAGATTTTCTAAATGTTGACACATTTGATATCCAATATTTTAAAAAATGAAATTTGTTCATATTACTCAGCCATTTTTGCAAATCAGATGGTCTAAGGGAAGCACATATTTATTGTTTTTGGAGAATAACTTTAAAATATGTTTATTAGACACAGAGAGCACACTTTTTTAAAGAGATAATTTCACAAGATAAAAAGTATGGAAAAATATAAGCATAAAGGTATTGGTTACAGGATCATTTATAATAAAGAGTGGGAAAAAAACAACCTTAGATTTTCCTTAATATATCACTTGTTAGATATAGTGTGTGAATACAAAAAAAAAAAAACACAGATTATTTTATACCCATTAAAATACTGTGTATATGTATTTAATGTCACGAAAAGATGTACATGCTCTGTTGTGGAGTAAAAAATTTTGTTATAAAGCTGCATTAGAGCATGTTCATAATTTATAGAATTCTTGTGTATACATATTGGCATAGATAATATGACAAATAGACAGTTTTGAAGGAAATTTTCCAAACTGTTAATCAGAAATATCTCTGTATTGAGAGATTTGGGGGCTTTTGTTTCTCTTTGTTCTATTTCTATTATTTAATTTTTGTGAATAGAAGTATGTAAAGTTTTGTAGTCAGAGAAAATAATAAAACTTTCTTTTTGGAAAATGAAAGTCTGTTTTGTTTCTAAAACTAGAAAGTATACATGTGTTTTATTTTGACAGTCAGTGTTGGCAATAGTTCAAAGCAAGATATTGGTTATGGGCTACTAATAGAAATATTATGGGCACTAGTAGAAGTGCAATCTTTCCGACAAGCAATTTGGCTTAAAATTCTTAAAATTTTTATACTTGTTAATTTACCCAGTTTGCCTCTATTAATCAATCCTATAGGAATACTCAGAAATTTACTCAAAGACTTGTGTAAAACATTAATGCCCAAAATAGGAAATAATTTGAATATATTATGGTGTATTTATTTGATAGACTACCATGCAGAGAGAATGCTGTGAATCACTCTTAAATGTTGCCTGTTCAAATATCTATAGTTGCAAGATGCTGTAATTTGGGAAAGGAAGAAATAGGAAGTAGAGAAATGGTATGTCATAAGCCATCTTTCCCACTTTTTGGTCTGTTCTGTGAGATTTGTTGCCTATCCAGTACTTTTTTTCTTTGCTCTTACTATGACCTCTATGTCATCTCCACTATTTTTTTTGTCTCTGATTGCCACCACTCTGATTTTTTAGTGGTCTATGATTCTGGGTTTAGAATTACAAGTCCACATTCTTAAATCTTTCATATTTTATTTCCGAGATTCAAAAATGCTACCTCGAAAACCATTGATACAAAGAAATAATAGCTTTTTGGTTATTTTTATTTTTAAAATTTATTTTTAATTATAGTTGACATACAATATTATATCAATTTGGGGTGTATGACATAGTCATTAGACATTTATTTATATAACTTACGATGTGATCAACCTGATGAGTCTGGTACCCATATGACACACCATATATAGTTATTACAGTATTATTGACTAAATTCTCTGTGGTTTATATCACTGTGCATATATCTTTTTGAATTAGTGTTCTGGATTAAGAAAGAATAGTTTTTAACAATTGTATATTATAAAGAAATATACAAATGAGTACGGGTATGCTAGAGATACTCATAAATGTCAAAGTATACATTTTTCATTCAAAGAACAGAAAGAATTAGATATTTAATAGTTGTATATCTTTATTTTAGGATGGCATAAATATTAATTTGATTTTTGTTTTTTTCTTGTAAAACTATTAAAAAATATTTTAAGATATATTTACTAAGTACACTTCAGACCTTTTTTGAATAGGTTTTCCTTTTTTTAATATTAAATTTTAGTTCTGAGCACTCAAGAGCAGCCATAATAGAATCTAAAAATCACTCAACTAATAATACAGCAGACCTGGGTTCTCAGGGCTAACAGCTAGAAAAATAGCTCATGATTAAAATGAAACTGCTGATATACAGGATCTCTGAGTCTCTCTCTAATTTCATAGTAAAAAAAAGAGGAATTCCCATTCTGTCCAAAGGATTACTTTTCTTTTTCTTTAAAGTAAAATTCTGTAATCCCAGGCTGCTCAAGATAGAATAATATGCATATTTTAATATATGTTTGTAATTTTTAAAAACAAATAAAAGGTCTACAGTGAATTGCTAATAAAAAAAAGTCTATGTATTGTAGAATGTATTTTTGAAGCTAAACCCAGAGTTTAAAAGAGATAGGTATTATTGCATCCACAGAAGTCATGGTTTTTTATTTGGCTATGCCAATACAGGAAAAAAAGAAAACAAAAGACTTATGACATCAAAAAAACCCCAAGTAGACAGTCACAGGGATTTAGACCATAATATAGGGAATATAGTCAATATTATAGTAATGGTTGTTTGTAGTGCCAGATAGGTGCTAGAGTAATAGGGGAGATCACTTCATGGGTTGTACAGATGGCTAACTTTTGAAAATTTAAAATAAATAAAAAAGAAAGAAAAAAGCCAAATAAAAAAAATTTATATTTTAATCATAACTTTAAATCTTAATTGTAAATAACTTTTCATTTTAATTATGAGATGATTATTACTGTCCAACTATAAAAGGCCAATTTCACTATCTCTGGACAATGTCAGATTTATTTTTTATGTATTTTCATTTTAATGATTAAATTTAAAGAAAATTTAGATTGATCTCTCACTGAAAGCAAACACGAAAAACAGTAGTAGCAGCAAAAAGAACAATAAATCAGTTGTCTCTTTCTAAAGGAACTAGTAAAAAATTGTTTTAATTTTTTGGCATCTGTGATGTTTTCATTATTGTTTTAATCATATGCATGTCTGGGGAGCGATTTAAATTGATGTAAATTTTGGGAGAGAATTCACAGGGTTTGGGGTTTGGGTTCATCTGTATTCACCCATTCTAGTTTTATGTAGGTTAGATTTCAGATGAAACCAAAATTTCTAACAAGGTGTGATATTGGTGCCAGTATTTACATGGTTTAGAGTGTAAGCTATTATCTCTAATGATAACAAAAGCAAGAATAATGCATTTCTAAGTACTCATTGCATACAAAATGCCTAATGACATTTTCAGATTTTGAAAGCTGCTTTTAGCGTTTATGAATTTGAACATACTGAGCTAAAAGATTGGTTTTGTAAAACTTTAGCATTATTAAAATGGAAACAAACAATTTTGGTTCTATTGAAAAAATAAGACTACCTATTATGGATAAATGAAAATTATACATTAGTATCATAAAGCATTAAACATACATGTATTTATTCCCTAAAAGAATCTGAACGCTATTGAAGAAATTTTTTCAAAAATTTGCTTTATGTTAATTCATGTGCATTGGAGCATGTTTTTTTTTTCTCCAATACATCTTCTTTTATATTTTAATATTGAACTACTTTCTTTCCAGCCATATCTCTTATAATGTCTCACTAAGAAAAGTTCATGCAACCATCAACAGAGTATGATGGGAGGAAGTGGGAAGGGAGTTTTTACAGTGAATTCATTATATGTACATAGCACTTTATATTTACAAAGTTATTTACATATACTGTTTGATTACTCATTAAAATAACTCAGTTATGCAAATACTATCTACAGAGATCAGATGATAATATGAAGGCCCAGAGAGATTAACAGCTACTAGTAAAAAGGTGAATTTGATAAAAGCATCCAGCTCTCCTGACCTTTTATGGAATGCTCTTTTCACTACCACACAGAGTGATGGGATCATTAACTCAGATACTAGAGGCTATCATGCTGACATAAATCCTTGATCATAATTGACCTAAATTGTTCTGATCTACAACTGTTTAAATTAAAATTCAACAAATAATTGCTCAATTTTATTTTATGCTCCAGAGACCTGGCCTTGGAGGGAATCTATTGCTCAGAAAATAAAGAGAAGATTTTACTGAATTGAATTGAGGTGATTTATTTTATTTTATTCTTTAAAGATCTTTTTATTGATTATTTTTTAAAAATCCCTTAGGAAATTCTTTATAAATGAATAAGGTTGATTTTGTGATAAAACTAAGTGCTGCTAATTTCTTTTTTCTTCTCTTGGAGTGCTTGGAACTTTCTCTTCATATCTACTTTTATACACCCCAAGTAGCTTTGCCTCATTCTTTCCACCCTTTAATCTCTTTTCAGCTCACTTAAATTAGGCTTGCTGCAAAGATACATTTCAACTGCGTGGTGGGATTTTTAAAAGCCAAAATTTAAAGAGCAAGGTAATGTATTTAACATTCTTCTGGTATTGATTCTGCCTTTATAGTATATATTGATTTGAAAAATATTTTATTTTACTGGTTTTTTAATTAGTTCCTTTATGTTCTTGACCAAAATCTTTTTAGATTTTACTAAATGTATAAGTCTATCCTAAGTACTGGGAATTAAAAGATGATTAAGACTCTGTCCTTGATCTTGAGAATCTTTGAGTAAAATCTTCCCAGTGAATAGATTGGCATGTTTATTTTTGGCTTCTTTCCAGATCTCTACCAGAATTTTGGTAAGTCTTTGATTTAGTCATCACTCTGTGGCTCAGACACTCTACATGACGGAACTTCATTAGCTACATTAAATTGGAAGAGAAGGGGTGGGTTAGATAGATCAATAGCCTTCTTAGGTAATAAAAGCAACCTTGAAGAATTGATTGCTTACACTGATCAAGTATTGTCAAATGTGGAAGAGTTAGAGTTTGGAGAGTCATAATTAACTGTATTAAAGAAAAATTACAAAGTATTTTCTGACATTCCATTTGACTGGTTTAATTTCTATTTTTTCAAAATTGGTTTGAATGTCCTAGCTACTATCATAACAAAACCTATCTCTTGTTAGTTCAGAGGGATAATATTTTGAAGAGATTTACATAAAGCATATCATACATGTATCAATACTAAGTTTTTTATAAGCATTTTCTTAAATTAGCTGATTAAATATTAAAATTTTGTCAGCTATAAAGCAGGATTTCTCCCCAAGATTTTCAAAGCGTAGTTACTGAAAACAGTGCAAAGAGCTACAAAGATTTGAACCTTTAATCAAGAATTGCTAAATGCTTTAGTTTATAAGTTGTTTATTAGTTAACTAGGATTCTCCACCCAGATCTGTTCTGCTTGAGTGTAAGAGCTGGTTTCCTGCTTATAGTACCCTCGACAAAACACGTTTCTATGGTTTGCATGTGACTGAAGCCAAGATGAAATGAGAGTGATCTGATCATGTATAGAAATACTTAAACATTGTTGGCATGCATCCACTCAAAGTTACTGAGTTTTTACCTGGAGCCTGGAAATTGTTTTAAATGATATTCTTTCTTCCTCTTTCCTTGTCTCTCAAAACCCTTACCCATCTCTTGTAGCTGATGTAACACAAACTCTTCTAGGAGGATAGGCAGACAAGCACAGAGTTTGGTTCACAGCCAGCTTTGTTCCAACATAGTTGTATGAGTGCCACATTCATGAAGCTAATGCTTTTTTTTTTGGCCCTATTTCAGGATTCCAAGTTTTCTTTCCAGATGGCTGTGCAGCTTCAGCCCCACTAGCAGGCTGCAAGCTTTATCCACCAACAAAAGAGATGTCTGCTTGAAGTGGGCATGCTGGCATGGCCTTTCTAATGGTAATAGTACCAATAATCATGTAATTAGAGATACATCTATAGAAGGCAGTCTCGATAGCTTAATAATTGTACGGAATTTTTTTTTTCTTGGCCACTCATCCTAAGAAGTGATATATCCTTTCTTTCATGTAAGCATTTAATCAATTATTAAAACATTATTTACTAAGTGTTGTTCACTGTGTTGTCTCTGTGCTAGGTGCTGGGGATATGGAAACAAATAAAACAGGTATCATTTCTATAGGCCATAGACTTGTAAAAAAGTATGAGACAGATAAGGAGAGTATGCCTGAAGATGACAAAAAAGAGAATAAACAGTATTGCTCTGGGATAGAAAACTGTGGAAGCAGGGAAGGCTCCACAGAAGAGACAGGGTTTGGGCTGATCATGGGGTGATTCTGATTTATTTATCGGTTCTTAATTTTTACTGTCTTTTAGAGTGAAAGAAATTTACCTTACTCAATTTAACATTCATAGTTTTAAGTTTACATAAATGATTTCTTTTGATTCCCACAACAAACGTCTGGGGTGTGTGTGTTATTTCTTTATATATACATGTGAAAAAGAACCCTGACAGATTAAATGACTTACTCAAGGTCACATAGTTGGTAATTGGAGAAACTGGTGCTAAAAATACTCTTTTGGCACCAATTCTGCTTTTTTCACCAACATGCTGCCTCTATTTGATGGTATTTTGGCTTCATATCCAATTTGATTTTGGTGACCCAAATGCTAAAGAGTTTCCTCTTGGTTTTGATTTAAGTATTAAAAAAACAAAGAAAAATTATACAAGTAATGATGTTTGTTGAATAATTATTAAATGCCAGCCACGGCATTTGTACTTGGTGTTTCAGCTCACAATAACCTTATGATACAGCTACTTCATTTCCACTTTACAGATAAGTAAACTGAATCTTGGAATAATGAAGTAACTTGCCCAAAGTTGCACACTTAGCACATAGAATAGCTTGGATTCAGAGCTCAGGAACTTCACCACTATGTTCTAATATCTGATAAGACACAAGATTAGACCATTCTACGATAGTTTAAGAATTAATGAAATAGATGATCCCAGCTATCTGGAGACCCTTTCTAGACTTTTAAAATATAAGATCATTCTACTATATAAACCTGAAAGGAAAGTAGAAATGATGTGGTATTGGGAAACCTATACTGTGTTTTTTTTCCTCATTCACAATTTTATATCTGTTTTAAAACATACAGTAATATAACAGCTTCATATTTACGTGTAACACATTTACATATTAATGATGGCTTTCTGGACAGCTAAGCAAGCATATATAGGGTGTGTTGGATGTTCTCACATCCATCCCTTCTACCCACATCGTCCGAGAAGTGCTTTCCCAGAAATATAGTAATGCCTTGTTCCTTTCACTTTGACTCACCTTCTAGCTTGGCCAAGAACTAGGAGAATCTATCTCTTCAGCAGACTCAAATTGGTTTTATATTTCTTCTGTCTTAAAAGGGCTTTTGGATTTTTCTCTCCAAGGCATGTAGGAAAAAGAGGAGGAAAGCTGAGATAAAGAAGAAATGTAAGAGAAAATATAATTCCAGTAACCCAAGAACCACTGTTTCTTTTTCTGATTAATGACTATGAATTGGGTTTCATAGAGTCCTAAATCAGAGTGTTGTCATCTGGTAGAGTTACAGATGTTTGAATCCTCAGAAGAATGTAATGGTTGGATGGTATATCACACAATCCTAGAAAGCAACGATGAAAAGAATTTTTGTGGAAAAGTCAGACATTTAGTACAGATACTCTGGTTCTTGTCCATTAAATCAAACAAAAAACAAAATATTAACACCCACTATGACACTTCAAAAGGACTTCTAGAATATCTTTTAAAAATTATTTTTAGAATATATGTAATCTAAAATTTTTATATTAGATAAGTTTCCTTTTTTTAGCATAATACTGATGTGAAATATCCAGGGACAATTGGAGAAGCTGAAAGGAGGGTGAGGGATCTCGATGTGCTGTGAAGATTCTTCAACCAATTACTAGATTGTTTCTCTTTGTTTATGTGATGAAGGTCAGGGGGCTAACTATATCTGAAAAACTAGAGGGACCATTTGTCCCAGTTGCAGAGTCAAATTTTGTAGCAATTATAATACATGGGTTAAATAGAAATTGAAGGACAGAGGAAACACCAAGAAGTCCATACACCTGTTACAGATGAGTGTGGCAGCCTAAGAGTGTGTGATCTATTTCATGAATCGGGAACAAAGAACAAAATTTAAACCTAGGAAGAAAAGAGACCATCACTGGCTTGGAGTGGTGCTTGATTTAATCAGACACCTTATGTTGAGGACATATATTACCTTGAAAATAAAGTATTTGAGCAGTTCTGATATGCAGTATATGGTTCCGACAATGACATACTCTTCCAAATATTAAAGTTCTTCCCTGCAGACTTGATTTTCCTAATGGTTATATCAATAGCAGCTAGCTTCCTAACCACATAATTCAGGGGAGTCATGTTAGCATAGAATAAGCATGCCTCATACATTTACTTGATAGTGATCAGATGTCCACATTCTTAATCTCTTATTGGGAAATTAGTTCTAAAAGTTTAGTTGTGTTTCCAATTGCTACAGGATATGGCACTAATTGGATGTTATGTGGGAGTACTATTTAGCCCAATTAATTCTTTTTTTCTGCTCATCTGGATTGGTTGAGTACTTCGTTTTCTAAGGCTGGCTGGCTCTGGAAGAATGCTTTCAGAAAGGTGTATGGAATATAACATTGTATCTTGCTCCCCCAAAACAAAAAATGTGTATATATTAAATTGAACCTGAACAGCTGGCAAAAGAGCTACTTAGAAGTGGTTTTTATTATAAAATAGTCATTTTAAAATAAAACATGAGAATAATTGGATTACTGTTTATTTTAGTTTAGTTCTTTTGGAATACAGAATTCTATTTTTTGTTGCCATTGTAAGAATAAATTTTAAAGTGTTCTCTTGAAATAGAAAATTGTATTTTAATGCTAGTACAAAATTAAAAGAAGAGCACTTTTAACATTGAGATAGAGAGAGCGAAAGAGAGAGAGCGCGCGTGCGTGTGTACAACGGGGGAGGGATAGAGAATGACAGATAAATCAATAAGCAAAGGGAAACCATTTATATAGCACCTGATTTCTGAATTATTCTGCTTTGTTCTTCCATAGAAACAGGAAGTCCTATGTCACATGAAATCACTAAAGTCATAATTTTTCATATCTTCTTGAGAAAAAATTACATAGAATCTGATTAAAAAGTAATGTGATGACCTAAACAGATTAGCAGAGAATATCATTGTTTTTGATTGTCTTTAATATCATTTCTGATTCTAAGGTTATTAATCACTTATTTGTAACGTGGTATCTCATCTCCTATGTCAGTTCCTAGGTTAAAATCCCACAAGATTAATGCTGCTTCCCAGAGCACCAACATAACATAAAGATTGACAGGCTCTTGTGATCAAGTTGTGTACCAAAAATATAGTCACCAAAAATAAAGTCATTTTAGAACTTCTGTCACTAGATTTAATGGGGTAGGTAACTGACTTACAAGAAAATTTTCTTTGGTGTAGTTAAGGTAAAGTTAAACTTGTGAAAACTGCTACTTGGAGTGAGATGGTAAGAAGATAAGCTTTACACAGAAAATGATTTATCAATCATTTCCAGAATCCATCTCTCTTTCTTCAGATATTGCTGTTGGGTTCAGTATGGTTTTTCTTACCTTATCCTAAGGTGGAATTCATTTGTGCTGATGACATCATAATTAATCACAGAAATTCTTCCACTTTCTCCAGAATCAGGGCATATATGCTAAGGTCATTCCTGTGAAAATTAACTATTATAAATTCAATGTCTCAACAACAACAATAAAGTCAACATGACAAGCACTTAATCAGTTGCAGCCACATGATATCAAAAGTGGTAATGACAAAAACTCAGTTAAAAAACTAGTTATGAGGAAAAATATACTTTAAAAAATACAAAGATATCAGTTGAACTCTTAGAAACTCTATTGGCTTTTTTGAGTTTAATTTTTTTTAAATGGGATGAAGTTTCTTTTGTTCTTTCTGTTTTCAGCATTGAGTCAGAAAAATATCTTATATCTTAAAATACCAACTTAGTAATATGTAAGTAATCAAAAAGTCATAGAATTTTAAAGTGAAAAAGGAAACAGTCATCAGTCTGTTTTCAATAATGACACGTTATAATAATGACAGATCATCAGAAATATCAAGAATTGAACACATGAGTGTATGTACATACAGATATATTAAGTTGTACAAATATAATATGTGTACATATGTATATGAGTTATATATATACATGTATATATGTTGTTGAGCTTACTTTCTAGATATTCAATTCTAACTGTAGATCTGGAGATTGGCAAAGTAAGGTTTCTGATGACCAGCTGGATTTGGAAATTGCTTCCCTAACAACTTCCATAACTTTGCATATGTAGATTGACCTATCTACCTGCTTTTGTACAGCCAACTGACAGTAGTTACGGATAAAACGGATAAAACCCAGGCTTCCTGATTCCAGACTTTTTCCATTAACCCAGATTTCTTCTTCAAGATGTTTAATGAAAAATGGCTAATCCCATCTGTCACTCCACTTACAGCTTTCTCAAGTTTTTGTTTAATGAAGAATTATTTACACTGCTGATTCACTACTTTGTCTTTAAAGGTAACCCAATATTGTGTTTGTACATAAAAATAAAGCTGTTAACACTTGGTCCCTTTGATGGGAAATGATTTTCACGTGTTTTCTCATTTCCCTTTGTTAAGATTTATCTTCTAACTTGTGGTTTTTTCACCTCAAAGTTAAACTGTTTAAATCTAGACGAAAGCAAATTGTTTATTAAATTCATTTGCTTAACAATTTCACAGAAGTCAGCCAATGAACTGTTTATTGAGAGGGTTGTGTCCTTTCTTCTTTCTTTCTCTCCTTGCCCTTTTATAATCCCCAAAGGAAATGACAGATGTGAATAGCTGAAATGTAATGGAATATACTGGCCTATGTGACTGCCCTCTGTTGGGTAAAATTAGATCTGCTCCAATATGTTAGATTGTCTTGCCCTCTAGTGGTCTGGACAGAAGATAATAATGGGACACTGGAAAAATTTGCACAAAGAATCAGGTAATTATTTCTTTACTTTTAAATAACATTATTCAACCCTAAACCTGGTTAATAATAACTATAATTTAGGAAGTAAGAAATCACCTTGATTGTGCCCCAAATTTTATTTATGGATAAATCAATACAATTATTAAATTAAATGAATGTGTTATATAAGGATTGTGAATTTATGGTTACTTCTTATACACAACTTAATTCATTAATTCTTCTATTAGAAACTTCTAATAGGTAATTTTTTGAAAATGGATTTCATTTACTATGGCTGAGTTTTTGACAACTAAAGTAGCATGCAAAAGATTTTAAACAAAAAAAAAACTCTTAGTTTTGAAGGAAAAATGTGACTTAGAATATGAAAATAAGTAAGTTGCCTATATTGAATTTACTACCCTTTAAATTTAGTTTAAACAAACTTCATAATCACTTTATTAATCCTAAAATAGTTAAGTGTAACCTATTTTTTTCCTCCTCTCAGGTGAATAAGAAATAAATAAGACTTTTGATTTTTTGTAGCCTACAGTAATCAGATTCGAAAGTTCTGGCAAGATTGAGTCTTGTTTTTAAGGATAGATTAATTTTTTTCATTTGTTCCATCACCCTAAATTTAACCCTTTCATGGCTCTTATAAAGGATTATTTTTTGTTTATCATCTCAATAATTCATCTCTGAATCCCCAGTGTAGAATATAATATCTGAACCATGATGGGCCTTTAATAAATTTTTGCTTCCAGCACTTCCTCTCACCTTCACCTATTCTCTTGCTTCCTCTGCTGTTCAAGGAACCCTGAGACCTTGCCATCAACACTTCCATTAAAAGGTAAATCAGGCATCTTTTGCCTTAAAATAAAGTCAACATTTTATTTGCCCATTTATAAAGGATATATATATGTGTGTGTCTTATATTTATAATAATGTACATTATATTAAATATAATATATAGTATCCATACACATATATATCCTTTACACACACACATAGATAAAGAATAGATATTCTGGAAGAGAAATAACAATTATTTCTAACTCAATGAAAGAGATTACCATGTAGATATTTCTATTTTTTCTTAAAAAAAAAAAATTTGGTCTTCTCACTTCATAAGACCATATGCCTTAAAACAGCAAAGCTACCTCATCTGTTTTTTTCCCCTAGTGTCTTTATTTTCATTTTTTCCCCAGCTCATATTTGTGCATTTGAAAAACTGTGGTTTGGACACCAAACCTGAACTTTCTTATTAAGCCAAAGAACTTTCCCTTCACTGTCGGTGCCAACAGGAGTGACACTCAGCCAGATATGGTCATACTGGTTGCATGGAGCTGGTATCTATCCTAGGTGATTGCTGAATCTGTTATGTTGAGCTGATGCTTATTAAATACTTTAATGATCAACATGAGGCAACAAGACATTTTCATTTGTCCACTCCAGAGCTTTACATGTGTTCTTCCCTCTTTCTAGAATCACTTTCCTTTTTTTCTTCTAATACTGAATTCTCAGCCATGTTGGACTTAATAGACTACATATATGTTATTTGGTGGCTTCTAAAACCTCCCAGGTAGAGTTAATCACAGCTTTATTTGTGTACTTAGTAAAAACTCTCTTAAGGTGCTTATCATTGTCCAGCCTATTCCTGAGCACTGGGAAACTTTAGCTATGAACATTGATTTTTAATAATTGTCTAACACACCATGCACTTTAAATTTTTACCTTTCATTCTTTTTTGGGAATCGCTTTTTAAAAATCATATATTACCAAGTTTGACTAAGTCCTTTTGTATTTCATCTTTTATATGTCTTATCTTTCTGTGTATCCTAGAACATTTTCTAAATATTAACTTTCATCTTTAAATTAGTTAATCTTCCAATTATTTTTTAATTTCTAAAAGCTGTTTCTTATTCATGTGTTGTTTCTTTTTTATAGTATACCATTCCTATTTTATTGATACTATATTTCCTTTAGTCTGTGAGAAAAACATTTGATTTTAAACATTCTCATCATTATGATACATAAATTATATATTACTATTGTTTTTTCTCTGTCGTGTTGTAGATATCCTCCAAACTATTCTGAACACTGGTTTCCTGCTCACATTTAAGAAAAAATAAATAGAAAACTCTGTGTGTGCATGTGTGTGTAAAGTTCAGCAGACCTCATATTAAAGTGAGTGGCTGGGAGCAGCCATTAAACTATAAAGGCTTCCAAGTCCAGAAAAAGGAAAGTTTTGCTCTATAGTTTTTCATTCAAAGAGTTGTGCTGAGAGAGGTGATATAATTTCTTAAGCGAAGAACCCTGTGATTTGTGTCTATAGCCAAGTGCCTGGTAGCAAGGGTACTGCATGTGGTGGTGGGAGAGTTCTACTCTCTGCTGACTTTGCAGTCTGTACATGAAAGTCATTCAAGCATCCTAGAGCAGGGTAAATCTCTCCTTGACTTTGTGGCCTGTAGTTCTCTTCCCAGTTATTCCAGTCTGTAATTTAGTGCCACTTTTGGTTCACCCTTTTTTTTAGTCTTTTTTCTAAAATGTATGGTTCTTGGCCCATTGATTTCATCTTCACCATATACTTTATTCTGGTGGGCTTTATACTTTTTTATTTTCTTTACTATAAACTTAATAACTTTACTTTAAAAAAAGGTTGTAGGAAAGAAAAGAGTGAGATGTCTGTGATCAGTCCACCATTTTGAAATGTAAGTCCTAAGAAGGACCAAGGGAGAGAACAAACATTCATATTGTCTTTGTGATGAGAAAATAGAGTGGCAGAGAGTAGTACAGCAATACTATTTAAATTCCTTTCATGTTCTTAAAGCCTAACTATTGGATCAAATACCCTATCTTTATTTGAGTCCAATAATAAAATATTAAAGTGCTCTTTGAGGTCATCTGTCAAACTTCAATTTGGAAGTTGAAAATTTTTCTATACCATTTCACTCAATCTGCTTCCAGAATATACATCACCATCCTCAATGAGTACTTTCAGCAGTACCAATCATTGCTTTGTTAGAAAACCCTTGTACTATGTAAATTCAGCTTCTCTCTTAGTTCCACCTACTAATTCTAATTTATCTAACTTATAGGTTCTAATTTATAAAAAAACATGTGCTTCAGGGGACTTTTGAACACTTGAAATTGTATATAAAAATAATTTTTATATGTACATAGAACATTTTTCTGGGAAAAGGTCCATAGGTTTCATTATACATATTTTCAACTTAATAAACAAACAAAAAGCTAAAAGTCATTGGTCTCAAAACTGTACAGAGAAAGTTGGCTTCCTTTAATTTCTGGCAGTTCTTCAAATATCTAAAAAAAACTATGATGCATTTTTATTTTTTATATTTATAAAATGAAAGCTTCAAAGTCATTAAATAGTATGGTACTGTGGCCGTTTGAATAGGATTCAGATTTTTAAGAACTCAATCTAAAGTTATTGTAAATCTGTTCATGCTCGTTACCCATAAATAAAAAGGGGTCAATTAGTAAAACAAAACAATAAATTCACATACTCTTACTGATGGGAACTAGAGGTTTATTGTCTTTCTAAGAAATGGAATGATCAGAATAATACAGGAAATTCTCTGTATTCCTATGCTCCACTGTTAAATCATCACACTTGGAAGCTTTTTAGTAAAAAAGGATGTGATCAAATCACTGGGATTTTTTCTTTCACTGATAAATATACCATCACTGTATATAAAAACCATTGGAAAATCTTGAGCGATTTTTAGAAAGCATACTATTTTGTATAAATTTATTATGTCTTTGTGAAAAGTATCACAATTATTAGGATTTCATGAAAAATTTTAAGTTCTTTTAAAATGTAATTTTTCTTCGTTAAATTGTTTTAAAAATAAATGATAATTTTAATATAAATTAGAAAAATAAAGAAAACAAAAGTCACATGAACTATCACTACCCAGTGTATCAATGTTATACTTTCAGAATAAGATATATTTTTTAATTATCAACAGGTTATGAATATCCTTTCACTAGAGTGAATATAGACCTAACTTTTTATTTTAAATTGTAAGAGTATTCCATTGTTTAGATGCACTGTAGTTTACTTAACCTTTTGAAATGGACATTTTGTTTTCATTTTTTGCTTTTATAACACAGTATAATAGAAACCTTATGCATAGATATTGTGATTATACATGTTGCCAAAATTCCTTTGAGACATATTTATACCCCTACCCACAGTGAATAAGAATCTTCCCTGCTTTGGCACACTGAGGCTAAACCAGGGTATTGAAGCTCATTTTTGTTTTTACTAATCTGTTAGCAAACTGTGGTATCTGTCCTTGTTTTATGATGCTACTTTTTTTGGCAGGGAGGGACCTCACTGCAAAAGATCACTATTACTATCTAGAGGTAATATCAGGGTCAGTGTGAGTTCTCTTGATTCTTGAGACTTGTGAATTCACGAATAGTAAGAGTTGTTGTAAGAAGCCTGTGAAGATCCTGTGGTTTTGAAATAGGCTTTACTTGATAATTCAAAAAGATTAATTCAATCCATCTCTATAAAAAGGAAATACATCTTCATACTCTTATAAGGATAGAAGATGCCATATAAACATAATGTCTATTATAGTAAATTCCAAATTTGTGGGTATGAGGATGAAATAAGGAAAATAATGTAGAGAAAAAAAGGATTGCTGGATTCAGAGATAATCCAAAAGCTTCCTTTTGACCAATAGCTTGTATGAATCTCTGATACTTATCTTTCTTCTCAAACTGCCAATGATGAATTTAATTAAAATAAAAAATTAAAATTATAACAAAATTAAAAGGTATAAAAGAGATATTCTTTTATAATACCCAGTTTAATACACAGTTATTAATGAACAAAAATTATTTAAAAAGCAGGTAGTAAGAGCAGGAATAACCAGGTTTAGATAAATTGATAATCATTTTCTGAAAAGTTACATTATTATTCTTACTCTATTATTTTCAATTTCAAGGAATTTTAAAAATTATTCTATTTTACTCCAGATTTTTTTACCTTAAAAACATCATAAAATGAAGCCAATGCATATATAATAAAGTTGATTTTAAATATGATAACCAACCTTTAGTATTTTAAAAACTGAAAGGAAGTTCTGGTTATCCATGTTTTTTCTTAAGACTCAATTGGTCTTAAATGAGTTTATGGACTTTTTAAGATGAAGTTTAACAAAAAAGGCAATTATGTTTCTAGAATGTCCTAAAATTAACCTGATTTGGATTAATATTTCCAGAATATGGTAATGTTAAGTCCATTTTTTTCTATTTCTACACCCTTATTTAGCTACAAATTTGTAATATAAATTGTATAATTTGATATTCAATGTTTTAAAAAATATGCCACCCTAATCATACAAATGACTGAGAATGTTATACCTAGTGCTTTAACAGAGAAACCACTATGATGCCACTATAGTGATTCATTTTTCTCCCATCTGAGTTGTTTGCATCACAGGGATTGGACCTCTGTAACAGCCCTGGTTAGTTATTTGCAGCCTGGCTAATCATATATCACTATGTGCTGTGCACAATGCCAGGTTAGTTTCCTCTTAGGCCAGTCTTAATGGGTTGCTCCCTTGGCCCGCTACACTGATGACATCTTGGCACTCCCCTTCAGTATCACCCCCTTTGCTTTTAGTATCGTTCCCTTGGCATTTCTTCTGTGCTGAATGCTCCACACACTGTTTTTGGACCTCAGGCCTCCTGGTTTTTGTTGGAGCACATCCTCCCGTGACTTCTTTCTCTGAGAAGCAGGTTTTGAAAAATATTGTTTTGAGCCTTGCATATTTAGAGTTTTTATTTTACCCTTGTTTGTGATTTAACTGTGTCAGAATATAAAGCTCAAGTTAGAAATAATTCTCCTTCAGATTTTGATGTCTTTTTACCATTGTCTTCCAAACTCCAATGTTTATGCTATAAAGTCCCATACCGTTCTGATTCCTGACAGTGCGTATGTTATATGCTTGGCTCCTATTCCTTTTACTCCTTGGAAGCATTTGAAATCTCTTTATCTAAATGCTTTTGAAATTTCAAGATGATATCCCTTGCTTTAAGTGTTTTTCAGTTGTATTTTCCTGGACAGTTTCTGAACTCAGCCTTTCAGTTCTGAAAAAAAAATTTATTATTTCTTCTTAATGTGTTCCTTATATATTACTTTTTTCCTATCATCTATCTCTATATCTATCTGTCTGTCAGTCCATCCACCTATATATCTTCCTTTTGGTCTCTGTCTCCAACAATTTCTATTAGCTAAATATTGGATCCTGGGTTCTTAAAATCTTTGATATATATATATTTTTGTTCTTTGTTCTACTTCCTAAATGATTTTCTCAACATTTTTGATGTTTAACATGCATCACAATTTTAATGCTAATAGTTATTTTTTATTTTTATAACCTGATCACTACTTCTTTAAAAAAAATAAAAAAGCATTCCATTCTCTTTTCATAGATGCAAAATCTCCTATCCAGAAGTAATATTTTAAAAAAATCTTTTATCTACTCCATATAATTTTCCTGAGATTCTCTGATTCTTCTGAGGTTTATTTTCATCTGTTTGTATTGGTTTGTTTATTCATTTTGGAAATATTATTAACTTACCTGGAAATGTTTCACTGTCTAGTAATTTCTAAGAATGAGGTACTAAGAAATGGAAGGTAAGCTGTGTTGGCTCATGGACTCCTGGTGGGCTTAGCATTAAGATTACTGGGATAGAAGCTTGACCATCAAACCCAAATATTGAAGTCTGGAGGTCTTTGAGACAGGCAGTATATACAAGGAAAACTCTCAAACCTGGTTATAAGATGGTTTTCAGCCTCTTAAGGTATAGCACTGAATATCCAAGCACAGAAGAATGCTAGGAAAGCACTGGGGATCTGCATATGGCATATAGACTTTTATTCTCTTTCTAACCCAAGTCTTACACTTGACCCCTTCTTTGTTCCAGAAGTTTGAGATGAACTAACTCACTTTCTCCAGAGAAAATCTTTCTCTTTTGTAAATGTAAAGAAGGAGGCTATTTAAGTTGTGAAGGTAGGGAAGGGAATGTGAGCCCTATTTACTCCTATGCACCCTTCTGCTGGTATTTTTGTTTTTACCTTCATTCTTCATAACTACTGTCTGACCTCATATGATTTGATTATGCATAAATCTTAAGTTTGTTTTGGTTGATAATAGATGCCAATGAATAAATTCTGAAGTGAATGACATTAGCTAACCCATTCACTACTTTACTACCAGGTTGTAAAAAATATAAGTTTCAAACCAAGTTGTGCCCCATCTACACACACACACACACACACACACACACACACACACACACAGAGAACAAAACAGTTCATATGATCTTTTCTGTTAAATCAAGGAAATGCTAGCTCTTGGTTCCTTTAGATGCTTTTATCACCACTATGCTTAAGTGGTAGATTTGGGTAAACACCAAGATTTTAGGGTAGGATTCTGTGACCCATATGGCTGACATTCAGCAAAAGTATCCCAGAGGACCACTTAGGGAATCAGCCTGAAGCATCCTCCAAGTTAAAGGGATTATACCTAACCGGCCTCTCATACCTCATTTATAGGACAGTGGGGAGAGTCTCCAGAATACTTTTTACAATGATCCTATCTTGAATAATTTTAATTATATCTAATAGTTATCAAGCTAATCAACATATTTGCCAACATTTAATATGTTAACCGGCAAGCTTTGGATGCTAATTAACATGTGGATGACAGAAACAAGTATAAGTATTAGCCACATTTAATGTAGGAGCTTCCTTAGGATACCATCTGATTACAAGTCAATTGTACTGATTCTCAATCAGTATTTTAAGTGACTACCCTGGCTTGGACATTCTTGGATAATACCTGAGTTACAGAAAAGCTAAGTATCACACTTGCTATATCACAATGCTTATATTCAACTTTTTTTTATAAAGCATGTTAAGACTGTAACATTTATCTTCAAAGAAAATTATGCTCTTAAGGATGGACCCAGGCCTCTTCAGCACTATAGGCTTCCTTATATTGATCTAAATTTTCTAAGCTTTCTTGACTCTGCTAAGTCATCTACTTTCTCATTGACAACAATTGACATCTGGCCTTTGCTGTCACATATTAACTCATTTTCCTTTTCTTTCTTGATTTATACTCCTTAAAAGATATACTTACTTTAATATTAGTGGGTTATAGAAACACCAGAGATAAACTTAAATTTCTTAAGCTTCATTTCAACCAACACTCCATTGAATTTATTTTCCTAAAAGTGAAAAGAAAAATTTTTATCAGATCATTTAGGCAACATTGGGTAAAAGCATACATTTTCTACCAATATTTTAAATGAAATTATGGAAAAAACTATGGAACTAATAGTTTTTGACATCACCTATATCCTTATTCAGAGAGTGAGAATTTACAAACAAAAGCAATGAGTTAGAAGAAACAATAATTTTTCAGCAGGAACTATAAATATTCATGAAAAATAAAACATAAATAACAATCACACAAAAAATCCTTTAATTGTGTTCTAAATAATAAACTTGTTTTCTGATAAAATGCAGTATTAACTGTTGTGAAATTGAGGAGGAAATTATTGAAGGACATCATTGTGCATGAAAAAGTGACCAGAAAGGTTGCTGTAATCATACACTTAAAAAAATGTGAAGATTCAGTATAGGTGGAAAAATTAAAGACTTCTAGTGGTAATAATTTTTAATGCTAAATTTACAGAAAGGCAATTTTTAAGGTTAAAAATTGAATCCTGTTTATCAATGAAAATGTAGTGAAATATTCAATAACATAATCAGAAGGGTAGTTGTTCTTGGACTCAATAATAATATTAGTTTTCTTAGAACATTTAGAAAGTAGCTTTAAAAATTCAGTTGGGTATTTATGGAAAATTTTATCTGTACTTCTAACATTGTATGATTTGGGGACTTGAGTTGAAATTAGGAACTGTCCCTCTGACTGTGCAACATGCCCCGTAATATATGGCCATCGATATATCAATAGAATAAATCCCTTTTTCTTCCATCTACTCCCCTTTCTCCTTTTAGCAACCACTTTGGGACAGTATGTGAACAAAAATAACACAAGATGTGGTAAAATTAACAAAAAAGCACACATTTACTTGTTCGATTAAAAAAAATAGTTCTAAAGATAGAGTATAAAAAAAAATTAAAGGCATAGATAGGGCTTTACTGTTACCAGGAAAATGTTGGAATTAATGAACTAGAAATACTAAGTATGTTAGTTACTAAAATAGAGATAAATTCTTATGTTTACAGGAATAAGTTTTAGAAAGTCTTGTGGCATAAACTAAAGAACAATGAAATTTGATTTAATTAATTCATTAATTTGTTCTGTCATTGTGCTGGGTCTTGCAAGTAGAACAAGGATGAATAAAACATGTATCTTGCTGGGTGCATTCACAGTCACGGTCTAGTGAATGATAATAAAAAACTAAGTACACAAAGAGAAGGGTTTGTATGATCAATGTGTTGGGAATTAAAGTCTGGTAAGCCATCTATCTACAGTGGTTGATTTATTGATTTTTACCTTATCTTATTTCAGAAAGAATGTTTTAAAAATGACATAGACACAATGAAACAAATTTGAAATCTGGCATGTTAAGGAAAAATAAAAAGTAACCCTTACAAAGGCGGAAATACATATGTACCTCTCCTTCCAAAGTATAAACAATAACTGGACCAAATTTGAAGTGGAGATAGACAAAGAAAATACTTGGAAAATAAAAGATGATGAGAATAACATTGACATTTTTTAAAAAAGAAAAATCCACAACACATATATTTTAAATAATATCAAATTTACTTGCTAAGACTTTAAAAATATCATCTCTTAGTGTCAGATGTTATCCATAAATGTGATTTAAGGCAGCGTGTGGCATTTACTCTTTGCTGTTTTATATCTTTATATCCATATATCTATATATCTATATATCATCTATCATCTATCTATCTATCTATCTATCTATCTATCTATCTATCATCTATCTATCATCTATCTATCTATCTATCTATCTATCTATCTATCTATCTATCTATCATCTATCTATAATTTTGCTGCTTATTATCAAATCTCCATGACATTAAAATTGGAAAATGAAAAGAGATTAAAAGCTTAAATCAGTGTTATTTTCTTGTAGCTTCAGTGGAGTGTTGAATAAAAAATTTATAGTTTGGCATCATCTTGATTCTTGAACTTATTCTCTGATCAGCTACATGTTTGTCCTATGGCCTAAAGCACTGAAACACTACAGAGCTCTGCAATAATTTCCTGTCAGATCAGACAACCCAGTTATTTCAGTTCCCAGGTGTCCCAGTGACCCATATTATTGTCAACAACAGGATTGCTTCAGCTTTAAGTTTAGAATATCTGCTGGGTTTGCAGATTCAGATATTCATTTTACCATTTAGCTGAAAATGTATAATGCATTTTAGAGTGATAGAGTTTGCTCTGCTCATTCATCCATCTATTTGGTTCTTAATGCAAAAGAGTACCACCTACTAGGTGTGAAATAAGAAGAAATAAGTATATTAGTATAAAATGTAATGTTTGTTAGATCAATTAAGACTAAAAAATAAAAATTTTTGTTTTAGTTTCATTTAATCTTTTTTTGATACTCTTTCTTTCTCTATTTAGATCAAGTTTCTGGCCTATATTATCTTCCTTCTCTCTCAAGAACTTCTTTTAACATTTTTATTTTATTTTTGAAAGGCAGGTCTACTGGCAACAAATTCCTTCAATTTTTGATTGAGAAAGTCTTTATTTCTATTTCACTTCTGAAGAATAATTTCACAGAGTGCAGAATTCTAGGTTGTTGGTTTCTTTTTCTCTCTCAACATTTTTAATGTTTTACTTTATTCTCTTCTTTCTTCATGCTTTCTGAAGAGAATTTGGATGTTTTTCTTATCTTTGTTCCTTTTAGGTAAGGTGTTCTTTCCCCCTCTGGCTTATTTCAAGATATTTTCCTGATCTTTGATTTTCTAAAATATGTAATTTCTGTAATTTCTGTAAACATGATTGCCTAGGTGTAGTAAAGTTTTGTTTTGTTTTGTTTGGGTGGTTCTCTGAGCTTCCTGAATCTGCAGTTTGGTGTCTGACATTGATTTTGGGAAATTCCCAGTCATTGTTGTTTCAAATATTTCTTCTAGTCCTTTTTTTCTTTCTTCTCCCTTTGGTATTCCCATTAAATATATGTTACACATTTTAAAATTGTCCCAGTCCTTGGATATTCTGTTCTGGTTTTCTACCCAGTATTTTTCTCTTTGCTTTTTAGTTTTGGAGGTTTCTATTGAGATATCCTCAAGTTCAGAGATTCTTTTCTCAGCTGTATCGAGTCTACATAGGCATCCATTTTTTGTCATAGCGTTTGTTGTTGTTGTTTTAATCTCTAGCATTTATTTTCAGTTCTTTCTTAGGATTTTCATCTCTCTGCTTATATTACCCATCTCCTCTTGCATGCTATTTTAGCTATTAGAGCCCTTGGCATATAAATAATTATTGTTTTGAATACCCAGTTTGATAATTTTAACATTCCTACCTTGTCTGGTTCTGATGCTTGCTCTGGCTTTTTGTTTGTTTGTATGTTTGTTTGTTTTGTTTTGGCATTTTGGTATGCCTTGTAACCTTTTTCTTTATAGTCAGACATGAGATTAAAGGAGATGCTGTAAATCAGCCTTTAGTAATGTGGCTGTGAGGTGGGGTCAGTGCAAGGGAAGAGTTCTATACTCCTGTGATTAGGTCTTGGTCTTTTAGTGAACCTTTGCCTCTAGACTGTGAACATCACAGTGTTTTTAATCTATTATTATATCTTAGATGGGACTGGATGGCTAGAGTAGGCTGGATTGGGGTATTCCCTTTCCCCCATGGGAGCTGGGCTCTGATAAAACCTCAGGTCAGTCTTTTGTTAATTAGTTTCCCCTGAGATCCGGCCTTGTTATGAAGAAAGGAGTGCTCTGGTGTTTTTCAAAATGGTTCCTTTCCTCTCTCCTACTAGAAACACGAGGTTACTTTTCTCTAAAATACTGTGGGAACTTGGTTGAGTTCCTGGAGTTAAGTTTTGCAAAATTGTGGTGCCTCCCTGTCAGGGGACCCCCTCAGTGTCTTTAGCTCTCGGAGTTTTTCACATGAATCTTCAGCAATTTGTCAATTACAGTTCTGGTTTTTCTACCCCAGCACTAGTTCCTCTGGTGGTCTTAGCTCGTGAATCTCTGTTCTCTAAAGTTATTTTCTGTATTTGCGTCTGGGTTTCTCTCTTCTTGGGGACAGCAGTTTGCCCTGTGTTTTCACCCCTCTCTCTCTCTCTCATGGATTCTAGAAGGATTATTGATTTTTCAGTAAATTCAGCTTTCTATCATTGTTTGGATAGAGTAGTGGCTTATAAGATCCTTGTGTTCATAACTGGAAACTGGAGGTCAATCTTATACATTTAAAATATTCATTTACCTTTTCCCTAAAATATAGAATAATGAAATATCCTCTTATGTTATCTGTATAAAAAAGATAAGTGATCTTGACAATCTAATCTTATTTTATAATGTGAAAAAATGACTTTAGGTTGCAGAAACACTAAGAACCCTTATAACTTAATTTCTAATAATTAAAGGTGGTCAGAGTTGAAGAGGAGGGAGCCCCCCTGGTTAAACATAATTAATGATTTTCATGAATACAAAGTCAGCATTTAAGGTTTAAATGGCTGGTATAATTTGCTATATTACTTTTTTTAAGTCTCTGTTACTTATGTCATAAAACACTAGTTATCCTTTAAAAAATACTCATTAGTCCCTTTTGCTTTAAGATGCTCTGATATTTATGCCTATTGGGAGTCTATACCCAAACAACTTGGAATGCCAGACTGTCATAAAATATAAACTTGAGGCATATAAATATGGTACACTTTTCCTAAAAGTCAGAGTCATGCCTTATTCTACCATGGAACATATATTATTATAAATCCATTTTTTCTCCTGTTTGTGTTAAAATAAGGAGTCGTAATCTCTTGAGTTCCAGTGTTTTATAATTGATTATTTAGAATTTATTCATTTTCTAAATACTGTTTGTATTTTATGCCAGTGCTGAGAATCGAGAATCAACACATAGAATGATCTGTCCTAATGGAATTTGCATTGTTCAAAAATTATTAAAACATATTATATAATCTTATGCTATATATCCATAATATGGAGGTCATGTTTAGGAAGATTAGATATAAGAGGCATTTTTAAAAATTGGCTCATTAAATTGGCATCATCTTGACTCTTAAACTTATTCTTAGCTACAAATTTGTCCTTCGGCCTTACTCCTAGATTTCCTTTCTGTACTATAGAGTCTACAAAGCTAAAATTTACATTTTTCGGCCTTCTTAGACCTGGGGCACCTCTCACAAGCTAGATTCCATTTGAAGAAGCATACAAGTGATATCAGAAAGGCAAGAGTTGGGCAATCTGAGGTAAGGTCTGGAGAGATCATAGTTTGGCAGTTGTGGTGCAAGTTCTAGTGTTTCTAATAACATAGTGGACATTGGTTGGATGTGGGCTTTTTCTTGGACTGTTCCTATGGTATGGTTGTATGTTTCTCTGAGTTGTATGCTATATAGCAACAAAGCTTGTTTTCTTGGCCTGAAGGAAACTCTTTGTTACCTGAACAGCATGAAATGAGATTTTTTCTTATTAACCTAGATAAAGGAGATTCTATTTTTTGTATCAAGGACCTCAACAATAGAGTATACATTCTAAGTCTCCATTAAAAGTCTTTCTTCAGGATCTCACATTTTCAGTGATCTTGAATATGATTGTATATGCTAATTTATGAGTTTGAGGTGCTCATAGGCCATAGTTGTATAAATCTGTAATCTTTACCAATCTATGCTGAGAGCCTGGAAATTTATTTCTGTTGGGTAGTTTGTTTGTTTGTTTGTTTGTTTTTAAGACTCCAGACTAATGACAAACTATATTGAAGCATAATAAATTCTATTCTGTTCCCTTTCTATAGTCTATAGAGGTTTTTCAGATTCTGAGATTTGTGAAGCTCCTTTGCCAAATATTGAATTTAAAATTCTAGCCCCATGCCTTTAAAATGTTATATCAGGGTCTGAACTCTTAAGAGTTCTAAGTAACAGCTCTCACTTATTACTCTCTCCCTTTTTTTCTTTCTTCATTTATAGTACATGTAGAATATACTTTCATTATTTTAAGTTCATAAAATGTTTAAATTTTGTTTTAAAACATTTTTTGACTTGTAGTTACTGAGGTCATGATCCACGTCATTTTATTCTTCCATTTTTCTGTAAGCCCATGTCTAAAAATGTCCACAAACATTAATCAAAATGATTAGACTGTATTCTCACTAGATTGTAACATTTATGAAATGATGATTTCCTACAAAAAGGACAATGGTTGACACATAGTTGTGGGGAAAGAAAAAGATATCCAAGGAGCGAAATCTTCTTGTGGATTTCCAGTACCATCTAAGGTAGAAGCTGTTTTGTTTTGGAATACCAGAATTGGTTATTAAGAATTAGGCTGTCCATTTTGATAGCTGCTAGCCACATGTGGCTATTAAAATCTAAGTTAATTACATTAAATAAATGAAAAAATTAGTTCTTCAGTTATACCAGCCATATTTCGAGTGCTCAGTAGCCACATGTGCTAATGACTACTGTATTAGATACCCACTATGTATCAGACACTGTTGTACTCATTGGCATTAATAGGACAGAGACTTTACCCTAAGGAGTTATGCTCTAGTCAAGTAAAAGAGAATAAACATGTAACTAAGAAAAAGAAATTTTAGGTATTGTTATGTGATGGCAAAAATAAAATAGGACAATATTATAGTAACTAGAGGGCTGCTTTATATGTAGATTTATTAGCTAAAGGTTTTCTAAGGTATCAGTTGAATGGTAACAAGGTGATAGAATGCAAAAATCTTAAGAGTACATGAGCAGATGAAGCAATAAATGTAAAGGCACAAGACAAAAAAAAATCGACATGTTTTGGGTACAGACAAAAGGCCAATGTGACTGGAAATCAGTGAAAAGGATGAGAATGGAAGGAGATGAAATCAGAGAAGCCAGCCTAATTGTATGGTGTTTCTTTTGGTTGCACTGAGAAGCCGCTGCAAAATTTCAAATAGAATAGTAACATGATCTCATATATACTTAAAAAATATCATGAATAAAATGAGAGCACAACAAATTTAATAGACGTGACTCTTCAAACAGTTTAAAGTGTTGCTTCTTCATTGTCATCCATTATTTTGCATATTTCCAGGGTGTGTGGAGAGGGAGCTCTTTGCCATGTAGTCCCTAGTAATAGACTTGTATTTCCAGGCCACATAGTGGATTTTTGTGGGGCAGGAATCTTTGTGTGTGGAGAAAGGAGACTGGGTGCTAGGGTGGTGAATTAAGGGTGGATGAGCAGATTACATTTATTGGGAAGAAGTTATGTAGGTATGTCAATTTAGCTAAGGCTGGAAGAAGGAAATAAAAATTATTGCATATAAATTTTCTGCAAGTAAATGAAATGGGCCCAATTGGTTTTTCATCATATCTAACTAATATTATGCAAACTAAAGGTCGATATCTTCTTTTAAGAGTATCAGCTATCTGCATTTTACTTTTTGGGAGCCCCATTAATGCATCTGTAATGGGGCAGATGCAAGTTTAAAGTGCTAGAGGATAATATTTTCAACCCTCTTCATATCGTTTAATGAGACAGTGATTTCAGTTGACTTCAAATGTGTCATGTCTTGTAAATCATTAGGCTATTAACTTTAACAGGGTGAATGAATGTACCACTCCTGTCTCCATTTCAGAGTATTTGTACTCGAGATAATAGTGGGAGAACACGGGGTAATGATCCCTACAGTATTAGCTTATGAGTATGATCCTCTTGTATATGAGGGATTTAGAAAGAAGACGCATTTATATGCATGAGAAAAAGAGAAAAAATTATGACAATTTAGAAATAAACAGAATTTTGTGTTTTCTATTTTCTTCCTATTTAGTTAGGACATCAATAGGAAAGCAAATTAAAATTCATGTTCACAGGCACAAGTTATTGTTCAGTTTAACTTATTTCCCTAATTTTTGGTGGCTTTATGAGTTTTAATTTTAATGTAATAGTAAAAAAAGATGTAGAATTGCTGTACTTTTTTTTTCTTAGAGAGAGTCTCCCAGACTACACTTAAGCTATTTCTTGGTGAATGGGGCTGCCACTAAATAAGTTACAGTGTTCCATAAGTTTGCTCTAGTGGTCCCAAAGAGTTTGGGATATCCTAGTGCCTTAGCTAGTAGTGTGTGCAGGCTTGGGTCATTTAAATTATTTCTATGTAGTTCAGTATATTTTTAACTGATTTGACATTCATAATTGTGGGGCTGGTTAAGGGCATGAACAAATTCTGCATTTCAGGGACTAATTGATGTATCAAGAGAATGTAGCTGTCATAATTAAGAAGTAAAGACATTTAAGCCACCGTAGACACAAAATACTGCCATAATAAATTGAACCTACAAAATGTGAAGTGAGTGGCCCAGTTACGCACATGCAATCTTATTTTATTTAATATCTCTTTCTTGTTAGAGTATGAACCAGCCTCAGGCACCAGGCTAAGGAAGCATTATTACTCAGTTGCCAAATGTCAGGGATTTAAGATTCTTATCCACTCATAGGTCTGTGAGCTTTATCAAATAAAACTTTATGAATAGGTAAAGAAACACTTTTGCCTTTTCTCCTGACAAATTTAATTACATCTAAATGACAAAGTTCCTGCTTCTGAGTCACATTTGTCATTGTGTAGTTAAAAATCATGTGAATTTTCTACATCTAAAAAATGCTAATTTCTGTATCAATATTAGAATCAGAGGAAAAAATGGAATATAAAGTAAAAAATAGATCAAGATTAATATAGTAGTTTTCTATTTCTTGCCAGGTGAACCAATCTTGGTAACTTTGTGCTATGAATTCCTACTTCTCTATCCTAGTTCTATCGAGAAGAGAAAGAAAAGTTTCCTGCCCTTTTGCTTCTCCTGGATTTAAAAATCACTGAACAGATGCAATGATATAAACCTACATTTAAGTTCCTTATATTTGCCTTTATAGACACAACTGTGAATTGTATTCTTCCTGCATTTGTAATTAGAGGGTGAAACAGATGGCAAAGGCTCAGTGTAAAGAGCTGTCCATTAAAATAACTGCCAAGTGACCACTCACTCAATTTCCTCCATGCTTTTTTACAAAAGCAGCAGCACAATACACATTTTGAAGGAACTCTGTTATGCAGGGCAACTAACACAGCTGGACCGTACATTGAAAATGCTAAAACAAACAAACAAACAAACAAAAGCATAAACAAGTTAATTTTTATTTTTTAATGAGTGTCATTGAAGGTGAAAGTTGAGGCTCCGATGGAAGCTCTTCAAAGCACAATTTAATATGCTAACCATATCTGCTCTCAGTCTGCTGTGGGTGTCCAGTGAAATATATTTTTCTCTCTGAAATTTAGTCATTCTTATGGAAGAAGTATAGCATCAATAAATAGTGATTTGAGATATGGCCCTCAATGTGTTAAAATTATACATAGAAACATAATTAAGACATTTTAACTATCACATTATGCAGCAAACATAGTGGTTAGGAATAATGATTCTGGCGTCAGTCCCTCTGGGTTTGAACTGCATCTGTCATTTACCTGCTGAATGACCTTGATGAAATTACCTAACAACTCTATACTTCAATTTCTTCCTTTGTCAAATTGGAATAACTGAAAATACTAATCTCAGTGGTTTCTTGTGCTCCCCAAATGTTATGGAAATTTAATTATTAAATAAATATATAGCACATCATCACCAAAATTTTATTTACTGTCATCCCAATATTTTATATTTACTTACTCTTCCTTTTTCCCCCCAAAATTTTAATAAACCATTAGTTTCCAGAAAGAGGCAACTATGACTTTTCGACCAAAAAAAAAGAAAAAAAAGTAGAAGTGAACTTCCTAAAATATAAGGCAGCTCTCTATGTAACTGCAAGGCTCAAGTTCTAAGCTTGGAAAAGTTTCTTGTCTGGTGCCTGTGTTTTTGACAGCTTTCTTGTCTACACAGAGCTGAAGAATTTAAAATATAAAAATGTTATACAACATGAAAGTTACATAGAGACAATCTTTCGAAAAGGAAACTATACACAGATATTTTAGTAGCTTAGTATGTGAGAATCTTCTTTTTGAGTGGCACAAACATGTTTCCTTATCAGCCAATATAAAAAATAGTTGTGACACTTCTTGCATTATTCTGGGCACTGCATTTTGAGATCAACTCAGATTCGATTTGTAAGGACCTCAGGTTTTAACAGGATGAACACATCTGATTTTTCAGCCCTTTTTTCCCTGCAGTAAACACAGGAAAGGAGAGGAATACTCACAAATTTCTGGAGCCATCAGTGAGGCTACTAGAAGTGACTGGGATTTAGTATGTAGAACTGCAACCAGAATTTGAATATTGTACCAACTTCATGTCTAACCTTGGTCAAGTTAGTTTACCTTCACTTTAAAGATAATATTGCAGTTCTTTAACAGTTGTTATGAGGAATAATTGCATTGATCTAATATATATTTGATTTTCAATAAACAAATTGAGCACTTTTGCCCTTCTCTTTTAGATCCCACCCCAATGCCCTCTATTCAGTGCATGTATTTCAATGCATTCCATTCAAGGTACTATTTGAAGCCTAATGCTAATAATTTTTCTTGGTCCAAATTCCAGATATTTGTGTCTATATCCAAAGGCATCAACTCTTAAACATCATATTTAATGTCAAAAGAGAAATAATAATAGCTAACATTTACATAGCACTTACTATGTGCCAGGCTCTGTTTTAAGTACTGTACCTATATTCATTCATTTAATCCTCACCACAACCCTATGAAATAAGTATTATTACTTTTCTTGCAACACAGGGAAATAAAAACTTGCTCAAGATCATGCAGCTAGTGATTAGTGAAGTCTAGACTTGATTTTGCATTCGTCACTCCATCGATGTACCGAAGTACTACATTTCAAAGTTCAAAGCGTCTCATAAAGTGAGGAACAAAAAGCACTGTGTCTGATATTTGACTCTGCAATGTAGACAACATGAAATTAGATATTGAAGAGAAAAATATAAAAGCATTCTTCTAAGTGAACAATATTATCCTCTAAGAAGAAAATCCAACATAATTAACTAACAAATTATAAGAAATACTAAAATAGATCAGTAAAGTGATCTCATCTTAATCAAAGTAAAAAATCATTTTTAACATAGCAACAGATTAGAAATAGAAAATATTCCTATTCAAAACAAAAATATAAAGTGATAATAAACCTTGTAAGAATGATGTGCAAAGCCTTTATGGAGAAAATATGAAACTCTAAAGCTAGACCTAAAAATATCTGAATAGATGAAAAAAATATATCATGTTTATGGATGGGAAATCTCAATATTCTAAAACTTTAATTTTCCAAATAATCCTTCAAATTGATACAGTAGTCATAGAATTTCCAACAGATTTTTCACGAAACATCATGTTAGTCAATTCTAAAATTTATATGGAGAATACAGAATAGTCAAAAGAATTTTGAAGAATGATAACATATGCCCTATCAGATATCAAAACATAACTGAAAATGTAGAAAATAAAAATTGAGATATTTAATGGAACACACAGGAGTATTCAGAAATGGACAAATAGAAATTTAATATACCAAAAATGTTTTTTTTTTTTTTCAGATGAGTTAATAGGTGGATTTGGGATAACATTCTATCCACCCAGAAAAATAATACTTGGATAATACTTGTAATCCTACCTTTGAAGAGTCGCAAAAAAATGTATTCCAGATGAACTTAAGACCAATATATAAAAACAAAAACAAACAACAAAAATGAAATATATTACAAGAAAAAGATGAAAATGCTTTGTTACCTTAGAGAAATGTAAATTTTTTAAAAATAAAAAGCACAAGAAAACACATAAATAAAAATCTTGCTATTGGTCATGTCAATAACAATATTTCCACAAAGTTAAAGAAAAAGTAGTAAGCTGGTAGAAAACAGCATACAACATATAAAGAAATTCAAGAAATATCTAAGAAATAAAATAAAGCATATAAACAGTAAACATCAGATGAGAAAAATAAGACAACACATGAAAAGATTGATTCCACTTACTTGCATTTGGAGAAATGCAAATTAAAAGAATGAGATCCCATTTCCACACATCAGATTGCAACAAATTTAACGTCTTTACAACTGTGTGGGAAAAAAGTCCTCTCTATATAGCTAGCAATTGTATAAATGTATGTTGTAATTTTGCAGGGCAACTGGATAATTTCTATGAAAAAAGTTTGAACATTTCTAATTTCCAATAATTATGCTTCTAAATATCTACTTTGGAAAATTCCTACATATATACATGGTGGCATGACTAAGAATTTTCACAGTATTGTCGGAAATGCAAAACCGAAGGAAAATGGAAACAACCGAAATAATATCTAAAGGAAACTTAATAAATTGAATGAATTATGGTACATCCATAATGGAATGCTTTGGGGCAGTTAAAAAAAAGTTGAAACTTATGGACTGCTATGTAATAATATATAAAATATTTTGGGTGAAGAATGCAAATTTCATACTGATCTATTCAGTGTGGTACAGTTAATATAAATATGCTCACATTTAGAAAATGATACTATATATCTAATGCAGACATGGGAAAAAGTACTAGAGAAAAAAAAGCACATGAGATACTACTTGGTAAAAAAAGCACACAAGATATTATTTGGTAAGATCTGTGGTTTTCTCAAATTGGGTGTGGTTTTTAAACTGTGGCTTTACACTTTCTTGTAAGACTTTAATATTTTCAAGGTATATGTATGCACATTCTTATGTGTGAACATTATAACATGTAAATATATATTATGTTTTATTTGTATATTAAGTACATTTATATTTTACAATATACAAATATATAAAACACATTTATATATTATATTTATATCTATATTAATTGTAGTTTTATAAGATTAAAAATTCGTAAATTCTTTTTAGTTATGATAATCTTTAATTTATTAATAATGGACAAAAGAATGACATCACTGACTACCAGAGATTAGAGAGGATCTATGAAAGAAAAGGCCTCTAAATTAGGATTTGACATAGAGCTAACATGAAAGAGCAAAAATTAGTTTAGGCAGCAATCATGGAATAGAGAAGTACAGGCCAAGTCCTTATTTCAAGATAGTTGAGCATTTTATAGTACATATTTCATCTTTAGTAACTAACGCGAGGATAAGAGACCAATAAAATTGACTTATATTTTGTTCACTTATTAAATTGCATTAAAGTACAGTAATTGTCATCCCTTCAGTATATTTCAAACTAGTAATTTGGGGACAACCTAGAATGTAATGATTGTGTATAGATAATTTATAGCTTCACCAAACAGATTTCTATTAGTAACACTCTTATCATGATTTTTTTCTTGAGCTCTTTATTTTAGTACTGAATCTGTTTAGTTTATTTGTCACTGCCTTACTTTGATATTGAAATAGCTGTGAAAGTAAGATTATGTCATGGTTCTTATAAAGTCAAATATTACAGTAGTTGGAGAGGAACTACATAATCCTTTGGCCTCTGTTATTATTTAAAATATTTCTCAAAATGTTGAGGTTTAATCGTTTTAAAAAATAGTCATATGAATATAAAATTGTTAAAAAGACATTTTTAGTTAATTTAAAGATTCTGTTGTAAAAGTAATCTTGTCAATTTGGAGATTTTAAGGCTGTGTGGCAAAGTTATTTTGTTAAGATATTAAAGTCTTTGCACTTGGGAGGAATTTTTTACCATTGGAATACTATCAGGAATTTTAGACGATACTAAAATACTGTTGGATGGCATTACACAGATATCATATCTCATTTTTAACAAGTGTGCTCTGGCTTCTTAGATTGTATTGTAATGTTGGGTTAGCACTGGGAATCAACACTAAATGACACAGCTGCTCTCAGTGCGGATTGACTCTGAAGCTTGAGGATCTGATCCAATAGAGGAGTATACAAGTGGCATGAGAAGCATTGGTAAATAAACAGAAGCATATTTGAGACTTAAAAATTTTTTCTTCTTAAAAAAAGAAATCTTTATCTAAACCTTCCTTAAGAGAGCATGTTGGTGAATTGACTAACAACATGAACTTTGCCATCAGACAGATCTTGAATTCTGACTCCATCTTTACTAGCAGCATGATCATAGGCATTTTGTTTTAACTCTCTAAAGCAAATCTGTAAAAAGGAGATAATGTTACCTGTCTAAAGTTTATTATGATAATTAAATGAGAGTGCATGTAAAGTCTTAGTACCTGATACATAATAGATGGAAAAAAATACTTTGTTTCATCAACTTTAAGATAGCGTAATTATAAAATGCACCATTATTTTATGTACCACAGGTAAAGAAAAAGACTGCAAATTATGATACCATTGAGAAGCATCTCCATTTCAGAAATGTTAATGGGAAAAATATGTGTATCAGAAAAGATGTAATACCATGATGACCTCTTTTATCAGACTGTTGTTATATCTAAAAAAAAAAATGTAACCAATCTAATGTATCCTTGTCATGTAAATTGAGTCTTTACCAGGTATTTCTTTTGTTTCTTTCAAAAGAAATTATAGTATACTTGGAGAGACAATATGTATCAGTCATCAGGTAGTTTGGGCTTTTTTAGCAAAAATAGTTTCTATGATCTCTCTGACCAAGAGTCATCTAACCCATATGTGGATGCATTCTGATGCAACCTTGGTTGAATAAGCCTTCCGGTCTTTCAATGTCTAGATAGGCCTAGTCTTTAGAATGTTGTTATTCTTTATGTTGTATTAAACCTCTGTCTCAAAAAGCTATCATGCGATCCCTGCTCTTTATGGAGTCACACATAATATTAACTGTCTTACAGAAGAGTTTGACAATTATTAGGTAATAGCTATTTTGTCTAATTTCTTCTTTTAAAAATTGTTTCTTCTTTGTATATTTGTAATAGTTAGTATTTTGTAAAAGCTAAATATATGTCAGACAGTGTCCTAAATAGTATAGGTGATTTGCTTGATGTAATCTTCCAGTGATCCTTAATGTTTAAGACATTCTACTGATGTCCTGATTTTATAGTGGAAGAAACAGATACAGAAATGTTAAGTAATAACTCTCCTTTCCTTTCTTTGGGGACAGGAGGCAGAACCAGGACTCAGCCCCAGGCCTTTCATTTTTGAGGAATGAGTGTTTACTGGAGGCGAGGTCTGCTTTTAAAAGTCTCATTCCCTCCCAGGTTTCTCATGATTGGTATTATATTTCTTGAGATATATTATAGTTAATAATACAAGTTATCTGTAAAATATGGCATTCCAGACTAGACTTTGGGTAGTGAACACACAATGCAATATGTAGATTATATAGAATTGTACGCTTGAAACTTAAATAATGTGCTAATCAATGTCACCCCAATGAATTTGACTCAATAACACACACACACACACGCACACACACAGCATTCTAGAGAGGAAACAGTTCAGAAGTGGCCTGATACCACAAGGGTGAAGGGAAACTATTACCAGCCTTGGCAGTGAGACAGTAGTACCCCGTCAACAATCTAAGTTTACACTTGCTTCTTACGCATATACAGCATCATGAAGGAGGCTCTTTGTGAAAGAGTGTTCAAGTGACAGCCTGAGGATCTTATTCTAGAAGTATCTGTCAAAATTTGTAGCTTTTCTCTTTTCATAACAATAATAATGGCACCTGACATTAATACTGTAATGAAGACATGATGATGCTTCCAGTTATGTGGGAAAAGTTTTAACAATCCCTAGATCCTGAGATAAGCTTTATATATCATACATTTTTATTGTTCTGGCTTACATCATTCTTGTTGATTACAACTATTTAAAGTAGAATCACCACACATTAATAGTAAAATCCCTTTTCTAATGGATGTGTATATTTTTGCACTTCTATCTTGGGCTGGTGCTTTATTGAATTAGTTATTCTGTTGAGTTTCTCCCATGGCCTGTCTTTATCCTGTACACATGACAAACCAGATATGAAACACAGTTTCCTCTTCAAATTCTGTAAGAATTTCATCAACTTATGTTCCCATGTGATGCCTAAGCTGAGGTTAAGGAAGCTAACCAATAAAAGAGGGTGAGGGTTAGGCTGTCCAAGCAGGGGAAACAACATGCGGAAATGCCTGGAAGGGACCTTCCTCCCATCTGGCATCCATCCAAATGCTCTCTGTATTTATGAGTTTGTTTCTATTTTGTTTGTTTATTTTGTTCTTCAGATTACACATGTAAGTGAAATCATATGGTATCTTATACCTTTCACTTCTAAGATCTGGGCTTGGTCAAGTCTATCTTCTATAAAGTCATATACTTTGTGATTTAATAAATATCATCCTGTCACTAGGTTTTGCTTCTTTGTACTGAAAATTCATCTATTTCTCTGATAACTTAACGTTGATTTTCTGAACATGTAAACTAGATTACATACTTTGCTAGCAAAGGGGAGCAAAATTTTAGGAAGTAGTAGGCAGAGGTGTCTATAGCTGGGTTTCTTCTAACCATGGAATGTCCTGCATCTTTGTTTTATGTTTTTCTTCTTACTAAAACCTAGTGTTTAGTTACTACGCTTTACTTCAGAAGCATATGCATATCATTTTTCCAGAGAATAGTTTACAATAAATTTTCACTATGAAACATAACCGATGGTACAAAACCAATCCTCCTTCTAATTCTTTGGTCAATTTTCTGAAAAAGTATTATTTTAGTTTTTCCCAAAGTGACGCTCACATGCTCTTCTAGGTTCCTGCGTTTTTCACATTTTGCCATCTGGAAGGGCTTTATAGGATTCTGAAAACATATAGATTTCATGTAATTACTTTTTTAGATCATACAGAAGGTATATTTATTTGTCAAGGATTCTGTTCAGAAAACTGCCCGTTTGTTTCAATTTCTTGTTATTTTTCAGGTTTAAACAAATGTTTTCCCAAGAATATGCATTTTTTCCAAAATTGTACTAATTGATCTTAGGACCTTAGAAGTCCTTTGTTTCAATATCTACCTAATGTTTGAATTTGGCTGAAATGTAAGGAAACCTTGTAGCCTTCTGTCTGAGGCAACACATTTCACCTTCAGACAGTTATTGTCTGCTAGGTGCTCTTACTACAGGGACATTACCAAAGAGTTCACCTTAGATTTTCTTTAGTTAAATTTTCTTATGTTTTGGGAGAAAATATAGAAATTAAAGTTGCAAACACTTGTGTGAGTTTTAAATGATGTTATCTGGTGCCATGTGGTTTATGAGAAAATTGCATTTCTTTGCAGGTATACAGTATATTTCTATTCAGGGATCTTTTATGTCCAAATGACTTTCTATTTAATGAGCTAAAAACAGCATGACAGGATATAAAGAACAGGGGGTCCAGAATAAAAACTAACTTTATATTCCATTTTTTGCTTCTTGCCATTTCTGGAAAATTGGTTAACCACTCAGCCTCAGTTTAAGAGAAATTTTAAGAATAATAACATTAATATATTATCTAGTTCTCAGGATAGTTGTGTGGATCTTGTATCTGAAAATTCTTTGGAAAATACAAAACACATATTTTCTTTAATAAAGAAATACCAATATATTTCTAAAATACATGCTGTGAAATGGATTCACATGAGACAGAAACAGGTTATATATGGAGTTAAAATGCCTTGTATCTTTCAGATCTCACATGAGGACATTATAGATCATTTTAAAATTTATATTGTTATTTTTGAAAATCGGGTGTAATCTGGGTAACCTAGCCATGCTATATATGATAACAAATGATAAATTGAAAACAACTCTAGTCTGGCATTATTTTGTCTGGAGTTCATTTTGGAAAGTGTGGGGACTAGACAATAGCCAGTAATTGGACCATGTCTGTTAATCAGTTTTATTTCTGATAGAGAGTGCTGGAGATTGGGTTTGATTATTTTAGGAAAACAATAAATGACACAATGTTTAGGATAAGCAAATGGAAACACATATGAAAATTACTTAAAGAGCTCTGCCCCAGCCTGAGTTCCTTAGAATTAGAGTTCGTTTTATAATAAAACTGTGTTTGGGTATGCTATCCCAGAAAAACAGAAGTGATTGAAAAGTGAAATAAGACAAAACAGAAGGGACAACAAAAATGTGGTGGAGCATTGCCAAACTGACCACAGCTTCTTAAGAAAACAGTTGATTCCCAGGTCACCCATAATATCTCAGGAGAGAAAGTGAAATTTACTTGCTAATTTCTCCTCCTTCCTGTCATTTGTTTTTCATTAATTAAAGTTTGACTTATGAGATGTTAACACCACTGCACATCTAGGTTATTCTACATGGATTCTCAGGACAGCTGTTAGGGAAATGAGAGACTGATGGAAATGATCAGATCACTCCTGAAGAGACTGATGCTATAGTGCTGATAGGAGATGAAGGGGTTGTGGTCACTGGGGCTTTGTGACCATGAGAACACATTGAACAGTCACTGGGACTCTAACTGGGAAGCTAACCGGGAAGCAAGGCATCTGACATTGGATGGGAGGTGGACACTGCATTTGGTATAAGCCCCACCAACTCCAAGAAGAATTACATAATTTGCAAGAAATTTTTCCAGACCCATAGAACTAACTAATCTCATCTACTTAGAAGATTGTAACCTAAAAAAGAAGTATCTTTTGATTCCATACGAACTCTATGCCATACTTACACAAAGTCATTTATACAAACGACTCGGCATGTTGTAAATGATCAAGATCATTATCATCTAATTGCAATCATTATCATTATCTAATGGTATTTCTGAAGGGGACCACCTGCCCATTTCTAAGCAGATGTACCAAGTGATGGATTGATAAGTAGACCATTACATTAGGATATATTAAAACAGGTTAAGAATTTAATTGGAATTAGACCAAGATAAGCTTGCCACTACTTTTTTTGAATAGAAAACATATTTAGAGGAAGTGTTTTTTTTTCTTTTTAAATTTAGGGTTGTTGGATTTTAAAATAGTTTTTCTTTTAATTATTTAAGAGAAAAAAAGAAAACATATTGTAATAAAATACTATGTTAATTTTGACTAAGAAAAGTAGTACACATAGAGATGGAGAAAATAAACAGAGCTGATTAGCAAATACTTTAAAAGTGAAAATTTACTGTTTGAAAATATTTGCTATTAACACATAGTCTCCCTCTGAAAGAGATGAAGAAACATCAAATTGAAAGACAAAGAAGGATAAAGACTGTCTAGCTGGATCATTATGGGAAAGTCAATAAACCAAGCATTCAGAGGCCAGCTTAGTGACATAACTGCTGACTTGATAAAATTAATTCTTCCTTAAAATATTTGATTAAACTGTATAAATGAGATTTTAATTTAATCAAACAAAATAAATACTTTCTTGAGCAGTGTAAATTATGCTTTGCCTAACTTGTCATAATATGTTCTCAGGATGTCCATTTTAGAGTGAAATAATATGTTTAACTGCTTGTATCATGCCTAATGGAAAATGTACTGAACAAGATTCTGTATCATCTATAGCAGATACTCCATTGAAGTCCATGCTCAGGATGCTATAAAAAGCACAGACTGTGAAATAAAAATATTTTTCTCCCACACACATATTACTGTTAAAAGAAATTATGAAGACTACATGATACTGACAATTTTCATGGTAGATATTTCTATAATAAATACTTCTAAATTTATGGGTATAGAACACGTACTAGTAAGACAAATTTTAACATTTAATATTTAATATTTATTAGTAATTAAAAAATATAAACCAGTGTTAATATTATTAAATTAGTAATTTATTTGTATTCAAAGGTGAGAGAACTGCCTGTTATAGCCTACTGGATAATCAAGAAGCATAGATAGACAAATTGAAGAAATTTATCATTAAAAAATCTTAAGCATTTGAGCAAGAGTAATGTTTGCATAGAATTTAATGAAAAGTTACCCATATCAGAAGTATAAATGGCATTTAACACCAATTTCCATTTGAAAAAAACCTTTAGACACCTAATAAAACAAATTATCATAATTTGCAAAGACAATGTTAGATAGTTATATAAAGTAAAAGATCAAGATTATAAAAACAGATTATGCTATAAATCAAATATTTGGAATATAAAATAATAAGACTAGTTGGTCCAAATAAAAGTTATAATAATGACCTTTTTGGGTTGACAAGATCCTTTTGAAGCATTGTTACCTCTTCTACTCATCTCCTTCCATTTCAGTATCCTGAAACATGCCAGCCTTTAAATCATCTTTGACTTTAAATGATTCAATCTTCTTATGATCTTCAAATATGCCAAATTTGCTCTGACCTGTATAGAGAGTAATCTTTCTCCTAGAGAACAAACATATATTATGATTTTAGAAGGAAGATGAGGACAGGGAAAGAATAAAAGGCAAGTAAATAAAATTGATTTGAGATAATGCACGTGAAGAAATGAGCACTTTCTAGAACACATTTTAAACCTCAGAAATGAGTTATTATTCAGATTAGATGAAATGAATTCATACTTAGACACTTCCTTAACCTATGTTCTAAGGCCATTTAAAAAGCATTGAAATAATATTAAAATAAATCTTATGAATATTTATTAGAGGAATCACCATTTGAATATACATGTTTGAGTTAAACTGATTTCAATAAATCACTTTTATGCTTACACCATCAACTTTAAATAGTTTCTCCCCTCCTCCTGAGATATTAGTACATCTTCAGTATCATTTTAGGCATCCACCGACAGGAAGACTATTGCTGTAATGTTTTTTTCTTTTGAATCACAAGGTAAAAAATGTCTAAAACAAGCCAACAAATAAAACCCACACACACAAAACCAATGACTATGGAAATAGCTTCTGCTATTTTAATGAATACATACATACCAAAGCCAGAGCATATGTGTGTGACAGAGAAGATAATCTATCCCTGAGCCACTAGAAAAGAGCATCAAAAACTTTAAATGGAAGCCATTGAGGAAATATATATGTATGTGTGTATCTTGGCAGAGGAAAATGGCAATGGAGAATAGTCTATGGGGTGGCGCGGGGTGCAGGCTTGTCATTTTAGTCATCATAGGACGTAAGAGGGACGTGGCCATCTCATTACCAAACCAAGAAAATATGCAAGTACCGTAGTCATTGTCTCTACATGTAAACTGATTTGATTAAATACACAAAATAGATTTCATCTAAATATAATTTTTTCTATCATTGTTTAATTTCTGCTTGAGTTATTATAATAGAATTTCACTCTTTAAAAACACGTTATTTGAAGTGAAGTTTTATTCTAAATGTCTATTAACTTTAATATACAGAAAGGTAGATAGGATAAAGGTAAAGGTTTTTGAGATATAGATCTCCTGAGAGAAATTGTTTTCACATTTTCAACTACTCATGTGGTAACAATGTCAAGTTGAGATTGTCAGTGTTTGGGGAAGGCCGTTTTGCAAGTGCTGTTGCTCCAGTTCCTTAACGTGTCAAAACTGATACGGTAGATAGATTTTAGCATTTGCTTAGGCGTGTGTTAGACAAATCCTCAATATGGTGGGCTGATATAACCTCAGTTCAAGAGCTCTAGTGTTCCCATTTTTTTGTAGTTTTTTACCTTTGTGAAAATTTGTTTCCTCAAAAACCAAAGCAACATTTTTTCTTTCTGCTCCCTAACATTCTTGACAGTATGAAACTTGCCATTTACTTCAAGGACATTATTGCTTTTAGCTTCAGTGATGTTTTTGTCAGTCTGTGTATGCATGTGTGTTCTCCAGGATGGAGAAGAGGGTGGAGAAGGAGTAGAAATATGTAATTTATTCTGAAATGAGTTATAATTCACAAGTGTTTCAAGATGTGGGAAAATGAATAACTTATAAAGTAAATGGCCTGTTTAGTCCACACTACATATCTCATCTGAACACATGAGGAAAGGGATTTGAACAGATAAAATACTCATTCTGAACCTAGTGGAACAAGAAACTGTACGGCATCCAACCAACACCTGACTGAAACTGCTCTCTATGACTAAATAAAGTTTATTCTCAGTCAGGCTGTAAATTTTATTTTTTTCAGATCCTAGTAAACCAACAGCAAAACCCAACTCTCTATTTTATGCCATATCTTCAACAGCACATATGTTAAAGTGTCAGTTCCTTTTTTAAAAAAATTACATAGTAGATGGTATTTCTTGAAAGTAAATAATTGAGCAATGTTTTACAATGAAACCCTATGGAAGGGTAAATTTTTTGTGTTTATTTAGTTGACTGATTTGAGAATTTCAGGAGTCAGTAGATTTTTTTTTTGTCATTAAAAAAGGTTTCACAATAAGACTAGCCAACTCTTTCCCATATCAACAAATTCCATAAAAAAAAAAAAAGATTTGAGATATTTTATATTTCTCTATTTGGATTCATTTATAACTGGTATAATTGAAGCAAAAAATTGCAGGTTGTATGATATAAAGAGACTTTAATTTTAGGATGACTAGTATTTGATTTTAAGTTCAGAATTCAATAAGAATTATGAATGAGCTGTAAACCTTGCTAATGCATTTTCCATCCTCAACTACGATTTTTTTGTAATAACGCACATCCATATCTCTTGAATGCTCATTTAAGGGAAATTTCTATTTATAAAGAGGAACTTGAAATAGCTCATACCTGAACAAGTATCCTCTACTGTTTTAGACAGACAGTTAAAAAAAAACACATAACTTTCCCATAATCTCAATCTGTGATAGGTTTGATGATCATATATTATGATTTTAGATGATTATCAAACCTATCACAGATTGAGGTTATGGGAAGGTTAAGTAGTAAAATGGGAGAATATCATCTTGTCAGGATAAGGCTGGGAGGCTGGCTGGCACAAGTTGTTAGGCTCCTCCATATGGCTGCAGAATACTGACTCAGAGGGTACCAGAAAGGGAGGAGATCTCAACCCATGAGACTGGATGACAATCAACCAATTTAGCCACTGGCCTAGGGTCAACCTAGTTTTACTAAGTAAAATCTTAAACTAGGAATCGTCTGAAAAAGTATGTATAGGAGGATAAATTCCAGTCAAATGCATCCCAGGGATATGTTCTTTTTCTGTTCTATTAACTGCAGAAGACCATGGGCATGTGTTTAACTAGATAATGTGCAGGGAAATACAAGAAAATACTTGCTGTGGAACAGTCATGGAGAGAGGAAGAAAATTATTTGCCTTTCTGTTTATAAGTACACAATGGTGAATTCTCTTCAGTTAAGATGATAACTTATTTTCATGTTCAGTATTTAAATGTGCCTGTTTGAAGCACAAGACAGTTTTATAAAACAACTGATCTGATTGGCAAGAAAGCAAAAGTTTGACAACTAATATATTTGATAAGACTGCGGAAAATAAGCAGTCACAAATATTGCTGGTGGGAAAGCCATATATCACATCAACCTGTGGAAGGGAATTTAACACTATCCAGAAAAATTATATATGAATGTGAGTTCCCAAATGCACATGAATGTAAGCTTTAATTTCTGGAGATCTATACCTTAAAAACAATGGCCAAAATACAAAGAACCCATAATTATTAAGTTATTCACCGCATGCATAGTTATAATAGCAGAAGAGTGGAAACATCCAAAGTGCCCTCCATGAAGTTCTAGTTGAATAAACAATGATGCAGTCAAGCAAAGAGGTATGCAGTTGTAAAAAATCTCTGAATTCATAAGTAAAAAAAGAATATATTGAATGCATTTATTTAAGAAAGGGGATAAGATATAAAATACGTGTGTACTTCCTCATATTAGAAACATAAAATTATCAGTGGAGGAAAGAGAAAGCAATACACTGGACAGAAATAAAAGTCAGACTTCTCTTAATATAACTTCTTTTGCAGATTTGGTTTTGCAACTACGGGAGAGTTTTATGCAACTAATTAAATTAAATTTTTTAAATGTAATCTCTAAAAAGAGAAAGCATATGAACTTAACTCTGTATTGAGGTGGTGATATAATCACACAGAAAATAATCATTTCAAGTGCTATTAAAACACAAGAATTTGATTATATATCCATTGTGACATATACCCAAGAAATAGAATTTTGAATACAAGAAATTTGGGCATAAAAATGATTTTCAGTAATTTTATTGTGGGTATTCATTCTGAGATGGGTGCATTTGTGGAATAGAACAAATGCATAATTATGTTGGTATTTTTGGGAATCAGGATTTTCTGCATGGGAGAAAGAAGATAGAGGTAAAAGATCAAATTGGTTAATAAAATCTCTGTGGTTTTGAATTTGAATTTGAAATACTAGAAGGAACTCATATTTTTACCTGATAAAAAGTAAAATAGAACTTTTGGAGAAATGGCTGGTTTTAGTTTGAGGATGAGAAATGTTTAAAGTAAGCCTGGAATATCATGCTATACCTGAAAATAAAGACTTTCAAAAACGAATGGAATTGTGCTAAAACAATGAAGAAGTCCATTTAAGAGGTCCTCAGTTGCCAAAGATGAATGAACTCACATATGAATGAAAATAATGAATTAGAATACATCAAATATATTTCCTTCCATGAGTTTGTAATACTAACAATAATAATTGATTGGATCAACTTTGGTGGATGTTGTAACATTTATTTATAGCAAAAAGGATAAAATATAGCAAATTGTATTTTTTAAGATGATGGCAGCAACATCTATCATCCTAGGTGATCTTGCAATATGACATGGACATTCCTTACATTGAGATGTAGGATCCATGTTCCCTCTCATCAATGTGATGGTCCTGTGACTATGGTATGTTATTTCCAGGTCTAGGTCATAACAGATGATACAGCTTTCACCTTTAGAACTCAACCACCATGCGAGAGAGAAAGCCCAGGCCACGTGGAGCAGACATATGTAGGTATTCCAGGTGAAGGACCTTCTTGACCCATCACAAGTCCCAGTGGTTAGCCATCATTTACCACCATACATGTGAATGAGGATATGCTTTTAAAATGATTCCAGCCCCAGTCACTCACTGTCTGACTTAATCACACAAGAAATTCCAAATGTGAATCAAATAGCCGAAAGCAACCAACTCCTAGAACTGTGAGAGATGGCAATAAAATAATTATCATTTTAATGTACTAACTTTGGACTGTTTTGTTATGTAACCACAGGTAACTGTAACATAACAGGAAAGAATCTAGCATTTATTCAGCTTTTCTGTACAACGTGCATCTCAGGGTAAATAAATCTTCAGAAGTTTTTAAGTATATGTGTATTTCAGCTAATGAATGAAGAAGAATCATAGAAGTAGAATATCATTAAGAATGGATCTAAGCAGTAACCATTAAAGACTCCAACCTCATGAACAAAGACAATGTGATTTCATGTGCCTCCTGATGGAAATGTACACTGTCCCCTATGAAGCACTCTTGCCAGAAAATTCAAATCTGAATCTGATCATATATACAGATAACTACCATCTTACAGGAAATACAGGGACAAAGCAACACATTAATTATGGAATATATTAGCAAATTCCAGACTATAAGAAATGCCATAGGACAAATTACCTGATCTTTTAAATAAATGTATTTCTAAGGAAAAAAGAGAGGGGAAAACCAGTAGGTCAGAAGAGGGAAAACCAATTGCAATAGTTCTTAATCCTGATTAAACTAAACAAGCTATTAAAAATGTATGAGACAATTAGGTAATTTGACTATTTCAAGCAATTATTAACATTCTAAGTGTGATAATGATATTGTAATTATGTTATAAAAAGAAAACAGTCCTCTTAGAATGTGTACTGAAATGCTTTGATATCTAATATTTCTTCAGAACAATAGAGGGCAAGGACATAAATGAAATAAGTTTGGCTGTGTGTTGGCAAAGGTGGAAGCTGAGTGATAGGAAACTTGAGTGAGAGCTTATGGAACTTTCTTATTCTCCTTTGTAACACTGTACATGTTTGAAATTTTCTATTATGTAAAGTTCTTTAAAAAATGCATTTGAACTACTGAATGCTAATCTTTGGGTTTCTTAGCCCTTGGGCAGAGTCTTCTTTCCCCATGTTTGGTACTCTCTGTTGGTGAAGCAGAGCAGCCAAGCCCAGCTATGCAGATTTATAAAGGAATTTACTACTTGGGGTGAGAAAAATCAAAAATTTTTTTTGAGAAAAACTATCTCTTAATTCTTACATTGCTTCTTCCCTTGCTGATTTCTGTCATGAAACTAAGTGAGGGTGAAAAGTCTAGGCGTAAAAACAATGGAACTAGCAACAAACAAAGGAAAACATTGTTTCGGAACTGAGCAAATGATCAGAGGCAAAACAGAAGGGAGAGTGTGTTGCCGAGGTCAGAAAATCTGATTCTTTCTCCAAGTCTTTCACTTAATAAAGAGAATGACCTTGGGCAGATAATGTAATCTTGAGGCTTAGTTTTTCCTATCTGTTTAGGTAGGCCATCATGTGATATGGTTTCCCTGGAATCCAGCCCAGGCCATTTCTACTCCAATTATGTTCTGCTCTATTCCATTTGCTTCTACAAACTATTTGTTTGAAAATACAAATTGCAATAAACAGATGACTCTATCTTGCCTTTAAAAAGCATTTGCTGGCCAGAGTGGGGAGGAGATTCTTTCTCTTAAAAAAAAAATCTCATTTTCCATGTCAATAATTAGGCTAAGAGCTAATTCATTATATTTAAATATTCTCTCAGATAATTAGATTAGACATGAAGTAATGCATGAATCTTTCCCTTCTGTGAACAAATATAAGAATTCAAAGGAAATTCATACTGACATTATATTTCCTTTTATTCAGTGTTATTAAAATGTTCTAGTTTATTCATATGACAACCGAGAAATTTTCACAGGATAACTCTGAATCCTCTAGTACTGTTTCAAACATTTGTATGGGGTAGTCTTTCAGAAGCATTTTTCTTTATTTACTATGAATATACAATGTCTATATATCATTGAGGGTGATATTTAATTTCCACTCCTTTCCATGTGAAAAAATTTCCATAGGAACACTCTAGCCCCATGTGCTCCTTGTGCCCCTCGTGCTCGTTGTGCCCCTCACTTACTCCTTCTGAGAGAAACGAGTCTCTTCCTTGGCTGGTGAGTTTGCAAGACAGAGATGGACTTACTTAGCTGGCCACTTCTGCCTCACTGTGGTCAATAAGCCTGACCACAGAGTTGTTCTGAGTTGCTTATGTCCTCTATGGGAGGCCGACAAAATGATCAACTCTGCCTGAGACTGGATTAATCTGTCTTTTTCTTTTTGTGATGAAGAAAATTGTCCATATTGCCCAATTGTCCATAGATCTAAAATTATTCATATTTAGTAATCTCCTAAATTTTGTTTAATGCTCACTACCATGCAGTGAAGACGATTTTATATTTTTAGTTTTACAGATGTGCAAATTACATTTCAGAGACATGGCCAGATCTTATTACTAGCAAATTATAGAGGTCAGTCTCCATCTTATTGGGAGTCTTCAAGAAGATCAATTAAAGAGTATCACTCCTTTTTCTGAACCCATTTCTGTGAAAGCTGAGAAATAAAAAGTGGCAAATAGCAGATAACAATCAATATTTATATTGAGTTAAGTGAGAGTTCATGTGTTTACTATTAAAAATTCCTAGGTTTGCCTGTGTAGGACTAAGACAGACCTCCGAACCTGATTCTCTTAGCACCCTTCCACTTTCTCTTATCTCCTCTCTCCTACCCCTGCAGCAAGGATAGAGCCTATTAATTAGTCTGTATTCTAGAAAAACTAAGGAAAAGCTTACTTCCTGCAAATAGCTCCCTCTCCCAGTCAGAGTCTCTGAGAGATGAGCACCCTAAGTTTAGCCTTCTCCAGTTTGCCAGTCAGATAAATTACTCAGCTTCCCTGCAAATGGAGTAAGAGGAAAATCAGAGAGAGGCTGGAGGATAACTCTAATAGTTCTGCATCCACTTGGAAGGAAACATCAGAATTGTGGAATAAGCTTTATCCCCAAATTCCCCAGATTAATTTTTCTCTTAACCTATTACATTCAAATAATAATATCAAGCTTAGCCCTCAGAGGAGGAGATGCACAAGCTATTAGGACAGTTTCACTCTCATATTCATAAAGTTGTTCTCCAAATTCTTACTTCCTGTCCTTTTGGATTCTACTGGGACCTGTAGACCACTGTAAAATATGCCTCTAGAATGCCTTGAAATGGATTTAAGTCAGTCAGCTTTAAGGCCAGTCTCATTCCAAAGTCAAAAATTCATTCTCTATTCTATTTCCATTTCCAAATTATGTCGTTATGTTTTCCCACAGCATATTAAAGGGAGGATCTTCAATGATATCTAATGACAGCAAAAAGAAAGCATAAAATTTCTCTACTAAGGACATGCCAACACCAAAAAAATCCCCAAAATCTGATTATAAAGACCCCCACTATTATAAAAGTCCCAGGACAAAACTAAAGTTCAAAGATTAAATCTTCTTTCAAGTTAAAGTCAAAATGTATTCAAGTCCAAATGAATTAACGTCTGATATCAAATTATTTCCACTGTGGAATTAAATGTTTGAGGTTTAAAATTTCTAAGCTATAAGTAAGACCCAAAGTTTCCTTGCAGATTTGTCATTCAGCTCAGTCTCAGCATAAGGATGGCTGGGTAGAGTTGGTCTCTCAGTATCTGTCTTCTGAGATGCACTTCACAGAAACAGGTGTAGTTCTTCATGTAGGCCTTCAGAATTTGTAATGTCGACTCTCCGATATGCCCCACTTTAAAGAATCCAAAGGATTAATAATAAACAAGAGGTTACTACAGTACTGCCTCCATACCCAGCAGATTTCAAAAACAAGCCGATTTCTAGTGCCTGGAGTTCTTCCACACAGAATGATGTTGCCAGAAGCTAGGGTTACCAAGTCTGTGGCAGAGACTCAGTGCCCTTTGAGAGAAAAGAGGTGGGATGTTGGTCATTCTGTGCCAGTTGCCTGCAATCCACTACCTATAAATTTAAACTCCATTAAGATAAATATTTCAGTGACAGCTAATTTAGGCACTATCAACGTACATGTCTGGGAGTCAGGAGGATCTTCTTGGGCATAGTGCTTTCTCTCTGAGAGAGAAACTTGCATTGTTGACGGTCCCAAACATCAGGATTTAGGTAAGATATCTTTTAGCCACTCAGGAGTGTATTCAAAATCTCTTGATTTCTACTGCTTCCAGTACTGAGTGAGGACTCTATTATAAAGTGCCATAGTGTCTTTCATTTGTAAGCAGGCATTGATTCCTGGGCCACTATTCTTGATGCCCTGCCTTTTTCTTTAGTCATATTCAGAAACCCCAAAGTTGTTTCCCTGAGAATATTTGTCATTTCAATTATAATTTTCCAGTCTAGAATTAAAATGAATGTGGACAAGCTTCATTAATCCAAGGCTAATCTCAACATGTTTCCCTTTTTGGTCCCAGAAAACAATTCAAAATATCCAAAAAAGAATAATTTGGGAAGCTACCCAGGCCTGGCACTAAAAATGTCAAGCCAGAACCTCATGAGTGCTCTCTGTAACACTAGAACTCAGCTCTCTTTTACTCTAAAGTGGCAAATAATTCTGTCCAATAGTGCCTGTAAGACCTGTAAGACTTGTAACAATGGAACATTGCCTCAGTCATACTATTTTAGAAAAGATGTGCCTGCTTTTTATGGTGAGCTGGGGCCACCTGCAACTTGCCGAAGGCTTCCTAGTAGATCTCTGTTACTAGAGCCCCAGGTTGCCAGGGATTTGACTGAGGCCAGATCTTTACTAAGGCCAACTCTGCGTAAGTTCCAGTTTCAAAAAACAAAACAAAACAAAACAAAAACCAGTCATTTGTCATTTGCCTGTGGGCAAAGTTGCCATAACCTTTTTAAATCCTGCAAGTTGAAAATAGGTTTAACATCTCTTACTCATGTCATAGCAATTAAAATCTAGCCCCATATGTATCTCAAAAGAAAGAAAGGGAGGGAGGGAGAGAGAGAGAGAGAGAGAGAGAGGGAGAGAGAGAAGAAAGAAAAAGGAAGGAAGGAAGGAAGGAAGGAAGGAAGGAAGGAAGGAAGGAAGGAAGGAAGGAAGGAAGGAAAAAAATACAAGTTCAAAGAGTAACCCCAAACCTAACATCTTATGTGTGGGCTCTTCCAACAGCACCTCCACATGTACTTTTAGTTTGCCATTCCTCACTTCTGTTTCATTTCTCAGAGTTCATGGTCCAAAAGAAAATGTGAATCTTTGGGCAAGAGAGAGCAATGCAATCCTGTTCCATAACTAAGTTCTCAATAAATTTAGAAATAAAACAAAGGAATGCAGGGGGATGTAATATATGTTAGCTTGTTTTTGGTAAATGCTAAATTGGAGTACATGGCTTATGCATATGAGCATGCAAGCTTCCTAATACTGCATCTCAAAGTTAGAACTAGCTATCTGGTTACAGATAGCAGTGAACTGGTGAGCCCCCTGCTACGGAAGAGTGACAGAGATGGTTTGCTCCCAGCTCCTCAGAGGCTGAAGGGCAGAGCTCCGCTGAAAGTGCTCCATTTATTTTTTACAAATTTAGGGATCTTGTAAGTCTTTTCTCCCTACCTAGGGAGGATGAGGAAGGAAGTGGAGACATCTTAGGGAATAATTCCACCCCTCCTTTTATGCCCCTTAACAGATCCAAATCTTGCGATTCCCAATCTTTCTATTAGAGAGTACCTAATAGAAAGACAAAGGGTCTGTTTGTGCCGTTGTTCAGATGCATATCTAATATACAGGCAGTTATTTTTAAATAGGCTATTATCTCTACTTTCTTATCTCTGGTCTGTATGCATGTAAAACTATCTACAGGTCTGGCAAAACTTGCCCTGTCATAAAGCCTAGTTAAGGCCACTAAAGCAGTGGCGAAATTAGACAAAATTAAACTGTTTATGGCAAAGTGCCCCAGAATGTCAAGGTTTTAATGTAGCCCATGGGGACCAGTGACATTTTCCCTTTTCCCAACCTCTGGAATTAGAATACAAAGCAAAGTTCTTGAGAGGCCATGCTTGTGAAAGGGACTGCCATCCAGTTAAGTGCAGAGTAACTGTCCCCCTCCTTTCCTGGTGCAGAGACACATTTTTAATACATTTGAGAATGGAAACAAAAGAGTGGAACTTTATCCTTTATGTTGAAATGACATCATTTTTTTTTTTATTTAAATGCTTGATGGCACCTTTGTGAGCATAATAATTACAGTTGCAGCTGAGAATAAGCCATTTTCAACCTTCTCTGTTTCTTAACAGAGGAAGAAATCGTGAGAAATCTATCAGAATGAGGCAAGCAATCTATGACTGTACCTATTGATTCTGATTTGGGCCCCAGAAATTCTCTTCCTTTTTCCTTATTTTTTAAAAAATGGCACCTGCTGGGATTATTAGCACTAGAGAGTTGGAGAGCAAGTAATTCGATAGAATAAATAATACATCATTTATTAGAACCATTCTTTAGGGATTTATACCAAATCACTTCACTAGCCTTAAATAATATTCAGTAAGCCCTGACAAGTTTCAGAGAGAGATATTACTTTGTCCCTCAATAAAGATTCTTGATATATTGCCTAAATTAGACAGCATATTAAAAATTACTGGTAGGCCAACACCCTACAATTATACTTTTAGCCAGGGAATGGACAACCTGGTTTGCATGATATTAGTATCTTTTGGATGTGCATCTTTACAATGTCAGTTGACTGAGTTTGTCAGTGAATCTTTTTCATACATGGGCATGCTGATAAGCAGACATACTTAAAGGAGTATGGAATATAAGATGGTAAACATTTTAGAATGAATTGAATTTATTTGTCAATGGTAGTAATTGAAGAAGTTGGCTGTGTGGTGGACGCTGGGATGTGCTGCCAATACCCTCATCCAGGAATGAAGGACTAATTCCCACAGCTGCTGAGAATGATGCTAGAATTCAGCCCTTACTTGCCAGCACTTTTCAGGAGATTACCCTGAAAGAAGAAAATTGCCTCACCCAAGATCATACCTTCTTCCAGAGGCAGCCCACATCTGATGGCTAATCAATGCGGGGATATAATGACTAAGTCCCCAGTGCCAAGTCAGGATAGCTTTTAAGGGCCACCTCACCTCTAGAATTCCCAAGGGGCTCACCTGAGAATTTGACTGGGGCTGAATCATAGGTCAATTTATTTCTTTGCTCAATCCCTGTTCCTCATGCTAATGTCTGTCTGTATCTGCTTTTGGGGGGAAACTGAACTGTAGTGGGCTGTCAATACAAAATTATATTCTGAATCAAATTTTTTCTACACACACACAGACACACATTTAACACCTACTAATCTTTTACATCCATCTGTTGGCCCATGGGTAAAAGAGATACAGCCCTCTCTTTTACCTATCTTACTGTACCTGTGAGCAGGAGCAGAGTTGCTATAGATTACCAAATACGGGGATATTTTATTGGGTACAGTCCCAGGGGCTATATGCCAATTAGTTTGACAACTTTAAGTTTTTAAAAGGTACAAGATATCAAATGGCAGAAGAATAAATAGAAAGCTGAATAGGCCTATTCTTATTAGAGTTATTAAATTTCTAATTAAAACATCTCCACCAAGTTAATCCAGGTCCAGATGGCTTTCCTGATAGATTCTGCCAAATATTTAAGAACAAAATAATCCAAATCCTACTCAAAATTCTTGAAAAAGTAGTGTGAGAGGGAACATTTGCCAACACATTTTATAAAGCCAGCATTATACCGATAGTAAAATTATACAACTTTATAAGGAAAGAAAACTAACAAAAACATAGGCACAAAAATATTTATCTATTTAAAAATTAAGCATATGTATTTAGATATACATAAATTATGTACTTAATTTAAAAATATATATTATATATAAATAATTACCAAAATAATCTATCATGTCTAAGTGCCATTTATTGTAGGGTTGCAAGGCTATTTAAATTGAAAAATCAATGTATTTACTATATTCACAGAATAAAGGAGAAATATATATGATATATCAGTAGATGCTGAAAAGGTGAATAGGATTATATTCAAACCAATTTTTGAAAAAAACCTTTAACAAAGCCAAATTAATTAAGGGCATCAACTTTTCAACCTAATTAAGAACATGAATAAAAAACCAAGGGCTAATATACTGAATGCTTTTCCACTAAGATTGGGAACAAGGCAAGGTGTCTCCTCTCACCACTTTTGTTCAGCATTGTTCTGGATATACTTTACAGTGCAAGTATGGCAATAAAGAAAAAGGCATAAGTATTTCTGAGAAAGAAATGAAATTTTGCCTTTTCACAATCTGGAAAGTTTGTGTTATTGTTTTGAATATGTTTGTTGTTTGTAGTCAAATTATACAGAGTTTAGATGTTCTTTGCCTATCTTTCATTATCACCATTCCCCGACTTCCCCTACCCCGCCCCCAATCATTTTTACTTCACTCTTTATATTATTTTTGTTTATTTGGTTGTTTTCAAGCCTTTGTTCAATTTTTATTATTATAAAATTTTTACTTAAATCTAGTATTTGTAATTTAGCTTTCATAAAATCCTTTTGCCATTTTCTTTTTTGTTTGTAGCAATGATGGTTTTTGAATTTTTGACTTATTCTTCAATTTCTTTCTGAGTTCAGTCAAAAAAAATATTTTTATACCTTTCTTGGTTTTTACCTATTTCTATTTTGGGTTTATGAATTTCTGATTTAGGTATTTCACTAGTCTCTGCAAATGCTTTATAGGTATATTTTAACCAAGCTGGTACACTGTTTTACAATTTTAAGTTTCTTCTGCTTTGTTATTTATCTTTGATGGAGGAAGATTTTTCATCTACTGGATTGCTTTGATTTTAGTTTTGTTTTCATTGTAGGGAAGTTTTTTTTTTTAATGCAAGTTAACTAGATTTCCTTCTTTTTATTCTTAGGTCTACATTGATAATTTATGTGTGTTTGAGTAAAGGGTTTAGGGGAACACACAGGAGTAATGATTTATTTTTTGGAGAAATGGACAGGCATGTCTTTGGATTTTGTTTTTCTCTTTTGTTTCTGGGAGACTCAAATTCTCCCCTTACTTTCTTCTTTCCATTATCACCAGATCTGGAGGAGATGAGCTGTTGATCCTATTCACTTCATTTATTTCTAGAAGAGATCATATTTTGAATTTGCCTCTTTGGATCCTGCATACTTTTGTCAGGACTCAGGTAGGCTGCCCCCAAATATCCAACTATGGCATATTGATTACTTTGAATTAAAGTTAGTTAGCAAGCAGGTAGTGCAAGAAGGGTACATTGACCCTCCCTTGTCTATTTAAATGCAGAAAATAAATCTCCCCTTTGAAAGGAGCCCACCTCTGTGCAAGGGAGAGAGACACCCTTATTGTTAGTGTTAAGGAAACCAGAACCAAAAAGCTTACATAAACAAACCTTGTTACCTCTTTATTAATTTACTACTCAAACCCAAACCTTGCTTAGATTCCTTACTAATGTGCACTAATTTTTTTGATGTCTTGTCAATTCTTCACAAATTTGTTTCTCTATCTACAAAGTAGAAAAAACTGACTGGTTTATCATTTCTCTGAGCTTTATGTCATGATCTTGAGCATTGTCTGTGATCTGTGCACGCATATTAAATTGATTTTCCTCCTGTTAATTGATTCTTGTGTCAATTTTGTTATTAGTCCAGCCATAAGAACTTGAGAAGGATAAAGTTGTGTGGACTTCTTCCTCTCCCCAACACTTTCAAGTACCTTTACTGAAACCAGTGTTTGGATCTACCAGGTCTAAGATCAAGTTTAGAATTTCTGTAGATTTTGGGGGCTTGCCATTTTAGATATGATTTTGTCTGAGACCCACTATTTTTTTTCACCCAGTCTCTTCACATACCACCTTATTTTCACACAGGCTTATGGAGTGAGGTCATGGTCATGTCTGCTGGAGTTTGGTGTTAATTCCTTTCCTTAGACTTTGAAAACTGTGGTGCTCTCTGTGTTCGAGTCATGTCAAAGAAGGAAGTTTTGTGTGGTTTTGTATACTCATCTTTTTGGTTAGTTTGCTTTTTGGAAGAAGAATGGAAAGGTTTTAATGTAAGAAGCTGGCATTATCCTAGGGCCACCCAAAGTACATTCCATCCGTTTAGCAAATAATGTTTTATTACTTACATCGGCGTGATTTTTATCTAGTACAGATAATCATGTATGAAATTGCTGGAAAAGGCAAAAGCTATAGAGACATAAAGTAAATTTGTTGTCAAGAACAAAGGAATTAAGAGGTAGGGACTTTCTACTGATTTATACAAGGTTTCTTTTCTTTTTTAATAGACTGTATTTTTTAAAGCACAATCAGCTTCACAGCAAAACTGAGCATAAGGTACAGAGATTTCTCATATACTCCCTGACCACCCCTCATTCTCTCACACACATGCAGCCTGCTCCACTAGCAACATCCTGTACCAGAGTGGTACATTTGTTACAACAAATAAACTTACATGTTATTATCACTCAAAATCCATAGTATACATTAGGATTCATTCCAATTCAACATTCTATGGGTCTGACGAATGTATATTGATATGTCCCACCATTGTAGTATCATAACAGAGTAGTTTCACTTCCCTAAAATTCCTTCATGCTCTACCTATTGGGGTCTTTCTGGGATGAGAAAATTTTTGAAAATTAGATTGTACTGATCGTTGAACATCTGTGAATACACTAAAAAAACAGTGAATTGTACACTCTAATGGGTGAACTGTATGGTATGTAAATTATAAATTAAAGTTGTTCAATATTTTGTGAAGAGTTTCATGTTTCATTATTTGGATGTTTTCTTTTTTCAGATTTCTAGTTAAGTATAAGCTCACTCATGGAGTATGAATTTTTTAAATTATTAATATTGGAATATTTTTAACCTTTCCCTTCTCCTATCTAGTAAATGGGTCTTTGCTTTGCTTGCAGTTTTGTTCCCTTTGCATCATCCTCTGAGGGTTAACTTGTAAGAAAAATTCTTCCTCTTTTATCTGTCATGAAGGTTTAAAAAAGAAAAGTGCTATAAAAATAAGGCGTGCATATTCTAAGGGTTCAATGGGAATTTTTCAGATAATTTGGAGGGAGGCAGTTGTGTTACTACAGGAAATGGATGGAAAAGAGCTATTATTTAGCATTGCTGCAATCTAAATGTCATTTTTATATTACTTGAGAAATTCAAACATAAATTTGCTTATTTTCAAATTATGTTTTGTAAAATTATGTGAAACTGTTTCTTTAATGATTATGAGAGCATTTGGATCATGGCTTTAATATATTTTTAATTTGGGGGAGCATAAGGTTTGGCCTTCAGCTGAATCCCAGAAAAAAATCCCTCAAGACTTGAACCATTTTTACCAGCTGGTTAGAACTAGAGTACAAAAGAATAGAGGATTGTGAAGGTGGAACCGAGAGGCTATCAGTATGTCATCACAACAGAAGAGACATGGTAGAGACAGGGCTAATGGCAGAAGTGAAAATTGTGAGAACATTTGTTTTTCTGGACTGAATATACCATCCAGAGAACTATGCTCATACAGTGCTTTGTGTCACACTAAAATGAGAAATTTAAAATAAAATAAAATTAAACCATCTTCTGGAAGTATCTAACTGGAAATTACTTTTTATTCTAAAATCTGTTGAAGTACACACTCTTTTTAGATGCCTACAGGTGGTGAATGCTAGGTATGAAAGAGCTAAGTGAGAACTGTATAATCGTATACAATTTTTGTAATCTTACCAAACCTCGGGGTTTTTATTTGTAAACAAGGGATTATAGTAGACATGTCATACAGTTATTGTGAGATTTAAATGAACTAATATATCAAAAGTAGCTGAAACATAATTGTTGTTTAATAATTGCTAACTTCATTTGTTTCTCTCTCCTTTACAATTCATGCAGAATTTCTGCTAATCTCAAAAGAAACTATACATTTACATGTAGCTTATCTTTGGTTGAAAACCACAGGGAAAGATAATTAAGTTTAATCAATGAGCACATATAAACGCACATTAACAGATGCCCCACTTTATAGTGGCAAAGGCTGACTGCTTTACAAATGCTTGTTATAAAACATGATATTAATCAAGAAGACTAATTTTGACACTGATGTGATTTGAAGTGCTTCCACTCAAACTCCACCTAGAGAAAGTAAATTATTCACAAATAGTAACAATTGGGACAAATTCCTGTTGTTGATCTTACCTATGGGAATATGATTAATTTCAAAGTGTAACAAAGAGAATAGGATACTGAGAAAACTTGAAATTTAATTTCTTGATTAGTTAATGGTTCAACTCTTAGGATTTTACTTTCATTCAAGTCATTTCCCAATTACTATTTTACATGCTCTGATAAGGAACATTTAAATATAGGAAAGCAGAGAGACCTCATATTTTCAGTACCTTCTGTTAATTCATCTGATAATAAAATTTTTTATTATAACACTTACCACATCATATCGTATTTGGATATTTATTTGTATGTTTTGATGTCCAGACAAATTTCAAGAGGAAGTAATATGTTTAGGTGACTCATTTTGTTTCCCCAGTGTCTAGAATTATGCCTGGCATACATGTATGGCATATATGGTGCCATAATTGTTTAATATGGCACAGATTCAGCCATGGTTATTTAATAACATTGTTTGGAAAAATACTTCAAGTTTTATTTGATATCGATTTATACCAAAAATAGTTAAATGCTATGTACTCAAGTAAGCTGAGGGAGTTCAGTAAGAGAAATTTACTGTCATAAAGGTTGCATTCCAGCTTTACAGAGAGCATAGAAGAGTGTTAAGAGTGTAGTAGACTCCAGAGCTAGCTTGCCTGGATTTGAAATTCACTTCTATTTTACAGCTGTGTAATCTTGGTCAGGATACCCACCTCCATGTGCTTCTTCTATTTTTCTCATTTGAAAAATGGACAGAAGAATAGTATCCTAAAATGGTAGGATAGTTCCTAGTACATAATAAATGCTAAATTAGGGCTTGCTAAATATAAGAAGAAAAACAAACAAACAATTGCAGTTTACTGTAGGTAGTAGAAGAAGGTATATGAAGTCTATAGTAGACAGAATTCTGAGAATGATCCTCAATTATCCTAATCCTTACATTATCTCCTCCCCTTAAGTATGAACTTAGCCTGTAAATATAATGAAATATCACTTCTTGTGATTATATTATGGTAAAAGGAATTTTTGCATCTTTAATTAAGGCATCTAATCAGTTGGTGTTGGGTTAATTAAAAGAGAAACTATCTGGTAGGTTCAATCTAATCGCACGGGCCCTTTAAAAGCAGAGAGTTTTCTTTGGTGGTACCAGTGTAGGAAGTCAGAGAGATTGAAAATATGAGAAGGATTTGATGTATCATTGCTGATTTAAAGATGGAGAAGGCCACAAGGTAGAAGGCCTCTCTGGCAGGTGAGAGTGACCCCTGGTTGACAGACAGCAAGAAAATGGAGATTTCAGTCTCAAAAGCACAAAAACTGAATTCTAAAAACAACCTGAATGAACTTGGAAGCTGGTTCTTCCCCAAAGCCTCTAGAGAAAAGCCCAGCCAGGTTGTCCAACACCTTGATGCAACCCTGTGAGTCCCTAAACAGAAAACACAGTGAAGCCTACTGAGACTTATGCCTCACAGTTTGTGAGACAATAAATGGATGTTATTTTAAGTTTACTAAGTTTATAATAATTGGTTATATATAATAGAAAAGAAATAACACAGAGTTCTATGGAAGTATATAGCAAGCTCATCCTTATGGCTTCATAGAGGTAATGATGTGAAGCTGAGAGTTAAAATGATGAATAAGAGTTAGCAAGGAAAAAGCAGTGGCAAGAGGAGCTCAGGTTTAGACACACAGAGGAATAAAGATGAGAAAAATAAATATTCTTGCAATAAAAATAAGACCACAGGGTGACCTGCCAGGGTGAGAAGAGTGACAGATGAATATGCATAATTAGCAATATCTAACCAACCTGGCCAGAAGGGGTCTTTTAAGCCAAATGATGGTATTTACATATTATTGTTTATATATGTGTGATGTTACATGTTTCTTTGGGAAGCTATTGAAGGATTTAAATAACAGGATAGTAATGTGTTAGAATTTTCTCACCTTTCCCTGCTAAGAATATACTATTCATATTTCAAATGCATCCTCTTTCTTAAAGCTTTCTGTTATTCACAAGGATAACTTGATATTTTCTTCCTCTGTTCTTCCACACTTCTTCTAAAGTCTTACATTCACTGAGCATAGATTGTTTTAGGCACAGTTCTAAACACTTAACATGTATTACCTCATATATTCATTACTGCAACCCCATGAGATAGGCATGAGTTCTTATCCACACTTTATGTATAAGAGCGGCTAGATATGGGAGATATTAGAAGTTATGCAAGACTTCGTGGTCTCATTCTGTTGGTAATAGCCACTTCATTTATATACAATTATGACAGATCAATCAACAAGTATTTATTGAGTGCTATTAAATAGCTTATCTAAGGCTAATTTTAGGAAGATTTTGATGAGGTAAGCTGAAAGGAATCATCAGTTAGTACCTGTTCCTGCTAAGTACATAAATTTGATTTTAAAGATGTAAAGATTAATTTTTAAAAATTTTAATCATGGTATTGAACACATGTGACTTTTAGCTCAACACTCTCCCTAAATGAGCTATACCTTTCCATTTGTCTTCTAAAACCAAAGACATATTATTTTATTATTATTTTAGGGTATTATTTACTTTCAGACTTTCCCTGAAGCTCTTTTGTTTGTTTTTCCTACTGTAAGAATATTGAAGACTTCTGCTAGGTCTTATAGACAGTTTTAATCAAGGCTTCATTGTGCACAAAAATCCACACCTGATTATGCCAAGACAAGTTGAAGGTTGTTTTTCGTTTCACTGAGATGTGGCACTTTTATTAGGTCTTTGATTGCTTACTTTGCCTTAGACATTTCCTATGTGATGATAGCTCCACTGTTAAAATTCTTCCATTTTAAAGAGTTGAATAAAAGGAAAAATGCCTTAGGGTATTTTTGAAACCTTTGTGTTTTCACTGAAATATGAATATGTAATTTCATTTTTCCTTCTTATACCCTTTGAAATTCCAGAGAGATAAATATTTGAAGTTTAATTTATAAACTCTTGATCGACAATTTAAAAATTGCTCTTTGTCAAATAAAAGAGCATCTCTTTCAGATGTCAACAAAATTAGGACGATATACAAACTTCTTAAAAATATTTCAAGATGATTTCATAGAAAATAATTTTTAAATAAAAGTATGAGGTTATGTCATAACACTGTTAGACAAAATTTTGCATTTACTTATCATTAAAGTGGAATTTTAAGCTATATAATAATTTTTCTATATTTGAAAGTAAATACTGATGGTTAAAAACCTTAAAAATCTTAAGTTCCTTGACATCAGTTCTAAAATTTTCTTTCAGATACTGTGACATTTGGGTTTAGGGAAAATGAGTTAACTGTCTTGTACTAGTTGCTATAACTATGCCAAACATCCTCACTTCTCAGCAGGGACAGTAACTTGTTGTCCCTTCACAAATGGAAGGTGTTTCTTCTCCTTTGGTTGCAATTTTCTTGCAGTGTTAAAATCAAACACCTAAATGTCCACATTCTGCAAATATTACATGGCTCTAGCATTAATACTTTTTGAGAGAAACAAGGTAGCTTCTCCAGGTAAAGCCTGAGACTGAATGCCTGTGGCCTTAAGCACAATCTTGAATCCAATCCAACAGTGGCAATTTGTTAGACCAGCCCATTAAATTTGCCCCCCTGAGGCATTTGGTAAACTGTCCATAAGGAGAAATTGCTTCCTAGGCATTGAGTGACTCTGAAAATTAACAGTTGTATGTTTTAGAAAAGCAAACAACATGTAAGAATTGATTGTCATCTATTCCTTTTTCTTCTTGCTCAGTTTTGCTCTTCCGAAATCTGTTTAGATAAATAAACACTTCTCTTAGCTTATGTACAATTGCTTGCAGGTTTCTTCCTTTCTTTTCATCTGCCAAAATAAAGGCGCTCTCCCATTTTTTTTAAAACCATACCTCACTATTACAAAAAATAAACACATTTTTAAAAGAAAAAGAGTCAGAGTAGGAAGGCTGTTTTTGGTCCAGAGGCTAACAGAGGAAAAGATTTTCTTGTTCAGTGAGTATTGTCTTAAAAGTCATCTTTTAAATGAATCTCCGTCAGTGAGAATTCTGTTTGACTTGGTAGTGAATACATAAACAAATGGTATATAGTTATATGTAAAAAACCTGAAAGAACAAAACTACAAAATGACTCAGAATGAAGAAATATTTTCCATCAAAGCCTTTGTTATTCATAAAATCTACCCGATTGCTATTTTATTTTGAAACCAGTAGATAGGATTGGAATTCTTCTGTCACAAGAATATACTTCCAGAAATTGAACATTAAAAGATAGTCTAAAATTCAATTTGGGCACATGGCAAGGATTTTTAAACCTTAATTTTATTTGTGTGAAATTAATGTTTTATTAAAATATTTACTAAATACAATTATGATCAGAAACCGTTAGAAGTTGAGTAAACCTATTCATGGCTTCTGCATTTAAGGAGTTTGGAATCTATATTATCTATTGATGCTTAGCAATTTACACACAGTAGTTTAGAATAATAAACAATTATAATCTCACCATTTTCATGGTTTGGGGATCTGGACATGACTTAGCTGGGTCCTCAGTTTAGAGTCTTCCCAGGCTAAAATCCAGGGTTTGGAGGAGACTGGGTTTTCATCTGAAGTCCCAGCTAAAGAAGGATCTGCTTCCAGACTCACATGGTGTTTGTAGCATCGAGTTACCTAAAGCCTATCAGATTGAGGGATTCATTTTTTACTGGCTTTTGGCCAGAGGCAGTTCTTTGTCATGTGGAACTCTCCAACATATTCATTTCTATATAAAGATATATATTGTTTATTTAAAGCTATATGTTTTATTTATAATTATAAATTTTTTCTGTGCATGAAGAGACACAAACACATATACACACACTTCTCTTTTTGTTTATTTCTTATCAACTGTGTTCTTAGGGAGTTCCCTAAGAACTCCATAACCTACAGAGTTTCACATTTGTGTTTGCAGGGATTTTCTACCTGATAAATTTGTGTATCTACATCTTGTGTCACATGACCCAGTCCATTTTGACTCCACTTTTTTAAGGACACTTGCAAAATAATTAAAGGTAAATAATAGCAAAATGTGGGAAGTTAAAGGAAATATCCTAGTACAATGATTTACCCTAGAGTGTTGTCTATTAGCTTTAGTTCATAAAATGCTAGAACTTAGGACCTGCACACATGTTGTGAGAGATGCCTCTAGTCCTGGCAGGATGCCTGGTGCTTGGAGCAACCAGGTCATCAGAAGCAGGTGTGGACTTGCACACAAGGACACATTGTGGGGAGGGTGCACACGCCTGACCAATTCTGAGACTCCTTGCTCTGAGGATGAGGATAGGAAAAGGATACTTGAGAAGAAATAGCTGAAAACACGGTGGTGGCCTTGAGGCTGAATGTGGGAATTGGCTGTAGTTTGCAATTCCTAACCTGATAGTAACTAATAATAACTTTGTTATTATTGTTATTATTGTCTTAACATTGTAAGAGAGAATAAAAAGCCATGGAGACAGGGGTGGGGAATGCTAGCATTGCCATTTCTTGCCATTCCTCCTCTCCCTTATCCATGTTAGTGAATGCATTTCCAGACTTCCACTCTTCTTCCAAACTGTCTCTGCAACACACACATCATGTTTTATTTTATTCCATTCTAGAAATGCTCACTACAGATACTAAATAACTGCTCTTTTTCATACTTAAGTAAGACTTGTCAGCTGAGTATAAGTCACCATGTTTGAGTTTCTCAATTAGTAAAGACCTCTATTCACTAATTAGAATCCGGTGTACTTGAGCACATTATCACAACAGAGGACAGAACCAAGAGCCTTATACAAAATAAAATCTTCGATGTGCCAGAAAAAAAAAAAAAACTGGCTTCAGGTTATTTGGCATTGGTTTATGTCAGTTAAAAGGCACCTTTTGTTTCTTTACAATTTGCATTATTCCCCCCACCCCAATATATTTTCCCGCTGTGTTGTTTTGATTTTATAGTGATTCAAGCAAAATCATTATTAAGAAATGATTGATGAATACAGTTGCACCTACCAATTATGCATGGTTGAGATGTCAGCTACCTTCACTTTATCACCTATCATTTTGGTACCTGATGAATATTAATATGTCTCCTTCAAGCCAATAATAATCTATTTTTTTTTTTTTTTACAATGGACAACCTTATTTTTCTGCTGCACTAACATCCAGGTGTAACACAGAATGTTAGAAAAATCTATATGATACCAAACCTGCCAAATGAAAATTAATTAGTAATTCAAATTGTTACTTAATATGATACCAAACATCTGGATACTTGGAGACTTCCTGTGTTGGAGACTGACAAGTGTTCATATTTACTCATATGTCTTGCTGTTTTGATGCTATACTGATTAACTTTCTTTCTTTCCCAACCTATATTTTTTTTCCCTTCTATCCTAAAGGAAAGATTCAGTGAGAAAAATTAAACAAATTTTATTTCTTCAAACCATCATTAAATTGAACAATGTGACAGATGTTGGAATTTAACAGTGTGTGATTTCTAGCATAGTGAATGGTATCAGCTTTGGCAAAGTGTTTACCTAGTTTTAACCTAATTCCATGAATACATAGTTCCTCTAAATTTTTCAAATTATTATGAGCTTTCTGTAACTTATTAACTCCAGCTCTCTTTTGCACAGAAGCACATTCCTGTCAGGGTCACACCCTGAAGGTAATTCTTGCATAATTCATCATCACTTTTCTTTTGCCGTAGAGAAAGAAAAAGAAAAAGGCCAATAGATCACCATAATAGGAGCCTAACCTACTAAATATATTGATAAAACTTTTAGTGATTGTTAAGAAAAATTTGAACTGAAAAAAATAGTGAGAAGTACTATTTTGCGACCTGGTTTCTTATTGGTGCATTTAAATACTGAGGGTGAGAGATCTGAGTCTAAATCCTGTGTCACGTTTCTGCAGTTTCTGTTAAAGGCATATATCCAAACTTCTGAGACAATATTAAATCACAGTTTCTACAAAATCTATAATAATCTGGTTTCCTCTTAGAACATTTCTAATAAGTACAGGATAATATCTAGAAAATATTATAGAGCATGATCTCTGTGCAAAATAGATTAAAAGAAATTCAACGTCTGCATTGTGTTTTAGTTTTTCTTTATGATAAATGGTGTAAAATGATTTATTTCATATAAGAAGTTATTGAAAACATCAAAAAATGTTGAAGTTTATATGTTTTCTGATACACTGAAATTTCTAATATAAAATGGATTCTTATATTATTTTTAAAAGGACACTGATGGAACAATACATTTTAAAAGAGTTAATTACTTAGGGAATATTATTATGTTTAATTTTTATGTGTCAACTAGCTTTTGTTTTCTGACTCCTTGCTCATAATTCTTCCATTTGAATGGGCCACAATGGGTCAGTTTTTTCTGTTTCTTGCTAAGTCTGTCACATAGACATTCAATTCAATAGTCTTTTACCAAAACCTGCTGCAGAGCCTATGCCATGAGAATATATGCTGCCTTCTCAAATCTCTGACTTAAATGTTACTTTTGCCACAAATTTTGTACAATCAGGACATTATTCTTTGTATGTCATTGAATAGTTTACAGTTGGAAAGCACTTTTTGTGTATTCTGCCCAACTTAATATTGTAGCAGTAAATTTTCTAACTTTATTCATTTAAAAAATTAAACAGAATATTAATTCCTTTCAGTAATACTGAAATTATTTTAAAATATGACATTTTTGAGATTATTTTAGGATTGGTGTTCAATACTCTGTTTCTTTTATCTACATAGTTAGAGATTTAAATTTAAGTCTACAAATATATAAATATTTCTAAAAATAACTAAGAGAAATTAATAAGTTATATGAATAATTAGTTTCCAGAATAAGAAATATAAATTGACAGTAAATACATTATGTTACTCAATCTCCTTTAATATTAAAAAATGCAAACCAAAATTGAGGCACCATTTTTTTTCATATCTGATTAGTAAAAGTCAGAAAAAAATTACTAAGCATAAGAGTATTGAGAAATAGAAGTGTCCAGGTAATTTTAATGGGGGTGTAAATTAATACTATGCTTTTGAATTACAACTACTTTAAAATTTTAGTTTTTATCATAAATGAGGTTGAATATTCCAAAAAGCTTTTCTTTATTTATCAAGATGATCATATGATTTTTATCCTTCCCTTTGTTAATGTGGTGTATAACTTTAATTGATGTTTGCATGTTAAACTGTCCTTGCATGCTGAGATAAATTCTTCTTAGTCATGGGAATTAAGTTTGCTAACATTTTGTTGATATTTTCACATTGTTATTTATTTGGGGTATTGACCTGTAATTATCTTTTTTTTTTTTCTGGTATTCTTTTCTGGTTTTAGTATCAGATTAAAGCTGTCCTTTGGAATGAGTTTGGAAGCATTCTCTCCTCTTCATATTTTTGAAAGAATTTGAGAAGGATATGTATTAAATGTGTTTTGAATGGTAGGATTCACCAGTGAAGCCATTTGGTCCTGGGCTTTGGTTGATTGAGAGATTTTTTATTACTGGTTTAATTTCCTTACTAGAAATTGGTCCATTCAGATTTTCTATTTCTTATTGGTTCAATTTTAGAAAATTGTATGTATCTAGGAATTTATTTCTTCTAGGTTGTTCACTTTGTTGGCATACAGTTATTCATAATAGTCTTTTATGATCTTTTGTATTTTTGTGGTATTACTCTTTTATTTATTTATTCACATTTCAATAACTACTCTTTTATTTCTGACATTATTTCACCCTCTCTTTTTGTCTTGGTGACACTAGCTAAATGTTTGTCAAATTTTTAAAATTTTTTCAAAGAACCAACTTTTATAGTTTTATTGATTTTCTCTATTTTTTAATTTTTATTTTATTTTCACTTTGATAATTATTATGTCTTTCCTTTTATTAATTTGGGGTTTTATATGTTCTTATTTTTCTGTCTTTTTTTTTTAGGTGTAAAGTTGAGATTTTTTTTGTTGTGTGAGGTAGGCATGTTCACTATGAACTTTCTTTTTATAACTGCTTTTGCTGCATCCCATAGATTTTGAAATATTATTATTTTTATTTTCATTTGTCTCGAGGTATTTTTTAGCATTTTATTTTATTTTATAGTTTATTTTATTATTAGTTTCAAGTATATGGTACATTGGTTAAACATTTATATAGTTTATGAAATTATCCAACCTATTACTCTGTCTCTTCTCTGGCTCTACACATAGTCACTACTGCTGACCATATTCTCTATGCCATGCTTCTCATTCCCATGACCATCTATCAACTACTAATTTGTACTTCTTTAACCCTTCACTGCTTTCTCCCAGGACCCCGCCCCACCCCCTCCTCTCTGGCCGTAACCAGATTGTCCTCTATATTTGTGAGTCTGTTTTCAATTAGTTTGTCCTTTTAGTTCCTTAGATTCCAAATATAAGTGAAATCATATGGTATTTATCTTTCTCTGACTTATTTCACTCAGCATAATAACTCTAGGTCCATCCGAATCATTGCAATTGATTGGTAGGATTTCATTTCTTTTATGGCTGAGTAATATTCCATTATATATGTGAACCATAACTTCTTTATCCAATCTTCTGTTGATGGGCATTTAGGTTGCTTCCATATCTTGGCTGTTGTAAATAGTGCTGCCAAGAACATTGGGATGCACAAACCTTTACAAATTATTGTTTCTGTTTTCTTTGGATAAATACCCAGAAGTACAATTACTGAGTCAAAAGGTAGATATCCATTTTTAATTTTTTGAGGAACCTCCAGGCTGTCTTTCATAGTGGCTGAACCAATTTGCAACCCCACCATCAAATCCCCCTGGATTTCTTTGTTGACACATTGTTGTTTAGTAGCATGTTGTTTAATCTCAGCACATTTCTGATTTTTTCAGTTCTTTGTGTGGTGAATATTCCATTTCATACCATTATAGTCTGAAAATGCTTGATATGATTTTAATCTTAAATATTAAGAATTGCTTTGTGACCGAACATGTAATCTATCCAGGAGACTGTTTAATATGTACTTGAGAAGAATGTGAGAATGTGTATTCTGCTGTTTTTCTATCTATAGAATGTTTTATCTATCTATCTATCTATCTATCTATCTATCTATCTATCATCTATCTATCTATCTATCTATCTATCATCTATCTATCATCTATCTAATGTATCATTTAAGGCTTATATTTTCTTATTGCATGATCTACTCATTGATGTTAGTGGGGAATTAAAGCCCCCTATTATCATTGTATTGCTGTTAATTTCTCCCTTTAAATCTATTTATAAATATATATATATATATATATATATATATATATATATATATATATTTTTATAAATTAAGGATTCCCACACTCACTACTTTAATTCAACATAGTAATGGAAGTCCAAGCTATAACAATTAGGCAAGTAAAAGAAATAAAAGGAATCCAAATTGGAAAGGAAGAAGTAAAACCATTACTATTTTCAGACAACATGAGACTGTATATAGAAAATCTTGAAGACTTCATCGAAAAAATTGTTAGAACTAATAAATGAATTTAATAAAATTGCAGGGTACAAAATCAATATACAGAAATCCATATCATTTTTACACATTAATAATGAACAATTAGAAAAAAATAAGAAAACAGTACCATCTACAAATGTACCAAAAGAATAAAATACCTAGGAATAAATTTAACACCAAGTGGTTGAAAGACCTTTACACAGAAAACTATAAATTCATGAAAGAAATTGAAGAAGACTCAAATAGGTGGAAAGATATGCTCATGGATTTGAAGAATTAATATTGTTAAAATGTTCATATAACCCAAAGCAATCTACAGATTTGATGCAATTCCTATCAAATTTCCAATGGCATTTTTCACAGAATCAGGACAAATAATTTACAATTTTGTATAGAACCACAAAGATTCCAGATAGCAAAAGCAATCTTGAGAAAGAACAAAGGTTGAGGTATCAGGCTCCCTTATTTAAAGTTATACTACAAAGCTATAGTAATCAGAACAGCATGGTATTGGCATAAAAACAGACACATAAATCAATGGAACAGAATAGAGAGCCCAGACAGAAGCCCATGTACGTATGGTTAATTAATTTATTATAAAAGAGACAAGAATCTATAATAGAGAAAGGATAGTCTCTTCAATAAATGGTGTTGGGAATACTGGACAGCCACATGCAAAAGATTGAAACCAGACCACTATTTTACACCATACACAGAATTTAACTCAAAATAATTAAAGACTTGAGTGTAAAACCTGAAATCATAAAATTTCTAGAAAAAACAGGTGGTAAGCATCTTGACATTGGTCTTAGCAATATTTTTCTCGTTGTTTTCATTTTGTTTTGTTTTGTTTTGTTTTGTTTTTAGATCTGACTTTAAAAAGCAAGGGGGGGAAGCAAAAAAATAAACAAATGGGACTACCTCAAACTAAAAAGTTTCTTCACAGAAAAGGAAATCATCAACAAAATTAAAATACAACCTACTGAATAGAAGAACATATTTGAAATCAGATACCTAATAAGAAGTTAATATATGAAATACATAAAGGACTCATACAACTCAAAAACAACAACAAAGAAAAAACAATTAAAAAATGAGCAGAGGATCTGAAAAGACATTCAAAAGAAGATATGCAGATGACCAACAGTCAAATGAAAAGATGTTCAATATTTTTAATTATCAGGGAAATGCAATCAAAACCACAGTGAGATATCATCAAATAAGTGTTGGAGAGAATGTGAAAAAAAGAGAACACTTACATACTGTTGGTGAGAATGTAAATATGTGCAGCCACTATGGAAAACATGGAGATTGCTCAAAAAATTAAGAATAGAAGTACTGTATAATCCAGCCATTCCACTTCTCGGATGTATCTGAAGAATATAAAAACACTAATTTGAATCAATGTTTACACCCCTATGTTTATTATAGCATTATTTACAATAGCCAAAATTAGAAACAACCTAAATGTTTATTGATAGATGAATGGTTAAAGAAGATGTGGCACGCGTGTGCACATGCGTGTGTGTACACACACACACACACACACACACACACACACACACACAATGAAATATATACAATGGATACAAAAATGTATGAAATCTTACTATTTGCATCATGGATGGAACCTGAGGGTATTATACTAAATGAAATAAGTCATATGTAGAAAGATAAATGCCATATGATTTCACTTATATGTGGAATATAAAAAATAGAAAATGAACAAAGTAGAAGTGAACAAACAAAACCAAAACAAACTCAGATACAGAAAGCAGATTGGTGGTTACCAGAAGAAAAGGGGCTTGGGGTGGCAGGTGAAATGGGCAAAGGAAGTCAATAGTATGGTGATGGATGATAACTAGACTGATGGTAATGATCACTATGTATATATACAAATATCAAATTGTAATGTTGTGCACTGGAATCTTAGGTAATATTATATACCAATTTTACCTCAATAAAAAGAAGAAAAGGTTTTTAACTAAAAAATTGTAATTATTACTAAAAGATTCTTACTTTCTCACAGAGTTTTTCTCTGAACCTCTAGAAATATTATATTTACTTTTAGAGTTAAAAATCAGGAGTCAGAAAATTAAAGTGACTAACAGAGAAGATAAAACTAGTAAAATTAAAATAATTTATAGGAATGAAAATCACAGAAGTGAGGTAGAAATGTCACTGCTCAAAGATCAAATATTTGCTGAATTCTGACACTAAACAAAATATAATAAAACTTCAACACCTTTTTAATCTACTTACTTATACTATCTCGTCACAGGATACCACATTCAAATAGCAGACATAATGAAATATATTGAGAAAGAACAAGGGAGTCATTAAAATATATGTAAAAGTAGAACTAGTGTACAAAAATTATTTAAATATCTATGTTCATAAGTATGGGTTGCTTTTATGTAGTGCTTTGGTTTATGTTGCTGTTTTTACTTGACAAACTTTTTTAAGTAATAAATGTTTATCTTAGGCATAGTGCTACAAATGTAAAAAAAACTTTTAAAAAATAGCAAATGACCTAGATAGACATTTTTTTCAAAGAAGACATACAAATGGCTGACACATATGTGAAAAAGTATTCAGATTCTTTAATTATCAGGGAAATGCAAATCAAAATCACAATGAGATATAACCTCATACCTTTTAGGATAGCTAATATCTAAAAGACAGGAGATAACAAGTGTTGACATGGTATTGGAGGAAAGAGAACCACTGTGCACGGTTGATAGAAATCCAAATTTGTACAGTCATTATAGAAAACAGTATGGAAGTTTCAACACTTTCAATTCTGGGTTTATATCCACAGGAAATGAAATCAATATCTCAAAGAGATATCTGCACTTCTGTATTCATTGCAGTATTATTCACAGTAACCATGATATGGAGACAATCTAAGTGTCTATTAGTGAATAAATGATTATAAAAATGTGGTATGTATATATATATATATATAATGCAATATTATTCAGCCTTTAAAAGAAGGAAATCCTGCTATTTATGAGAATGTGAGTGAACCTTGAGGACACCATGCTAAGTGAAATACTGTATGATTTTACTTATACATGGAATCTAAAAAAATCAAACTCATGAAACTAGACTGTAGAATGATGGTTGCAAGGGAATGGAAGGCGACAGAAATAGGAAGATGTTGGTCAAAGTGTGCAAACTTTCAGTTAAGAGATCAATAAGTTCTGGGGATCTCATTTATAAATAGAGACATTATTGATGATACTATATTATATACTTGAAATTACTAAGACAGTAGATCATAAGTGTTCTTTTTCAGAAGTAAAGTATGTGAGGCGATAGATGTGTTTTTTAACTTGATTGCGGTAATCATTTTATAATATATACACACATCAAATCACATTGTCCACATTAAATATGCGCAATTTTATTTGTTAATTATACTTCAATAAAGCTGTAATATGAAGGTTTTTTCGTAGTTATATTCACACAAATAATCCAAAATATGTACATAAGGATGTTATGCACAGTAATAGAAGCCAACAGAAGCCATCTGAGCTTCTAACAATGGAGAAACAATATATTATCTATTAGAGTGCTATGCAACTATGCAGAGAACAGCTGTTTGATTGCATTGTGAAGATTTTTATATGGTCACAGGGACAGTTGCCCACTTTTAAAGATTAAAAAATGCAAATTTTTAGAAATTATATGTTTTGTGTAAGTATATAATAAATGTTCCTAAAATTTTCCAGTTTCTCTTTTAATATTTCTCTGACTTCATGTGATGCTATTATTCTTCTCAGACCAGAAGGACATTTACTTTTCATTTGATAATTTTCTGTTACTTTTGAATTTGTTTCCTAAGTAGAAAATACAAAAGGGATAGACTAGAATATTTTAAATATTTTATTTTTACATTAATAACAATTCAGTATATTGTGTCTTTTGAACACCAGCATAAAGATGTAATGTACACAGTTGAGAATAATAAGAGAGAGGTCTCGCTAAGAAAATAAGTTTTGGAATCACTAGCAGTGGATCTGGATGAAGCCATCTAGGTAAATCTGTATACTGAGTAAAGCAAATAGATGGAGGACTTTAACATTTAAGGAGTAGATGTATCAGAGGATACAGGAAAGGGAACTTGATCTTTAGTAACATTCAAAAGAACTTAAGTAAATGAATGAAGAAGTTGAAAGTTTTCACAGAGAACCAGAAAAGAGAGTTTTATCTGATATCAAGAAAAAAACTTTTAAAGAGAAACTATCAATTTCTTTAAGGGTTGGAGAGAGATCAATTAAGATAAATAAATGTGTAGTGTGTGTGTGTGTGTGTGTGTGTGTGTGTGTGTGTTGCATAAATGTGTGTATATGTATACACATATATTGGTTTAGGCAATATGGAAGTCCTAGGTGTCCTTAGCAAAGTCATTTCATTAGGAATGGTGGAGGTGGAAAGCAGTACTAGGTTGAGGAGGAAATGAAAAATGAAAAATTGAGGATTGTAAGTTGGATATCTTTTTTAATAAATTGGCTCCAAAAGGGAAAATAGGATAAAGTAATACCTATAAGAAGCTTTGAGTATGAGTATGCTTTCTTTATGATCCACATGGTTAGACATGAGTCAGTTTAGCAGGAATGTATTTTGTGAAAATATCTGAAAAAGAAACAAAACCTGATAATGACTTAAAACTATATTATCTCTCTAAGACCAAAAGAGAGAAATGATGGAAAAGACCAGTATTCTTAATATTTAAATATTCATGAGAGACCATCCAAATAATAAGATGGTATTTGTCCCCTTAAATGTTTTCTACATACATGTCATCTTCACATGTAAAGTTGGTAATGCTACTCATGCTTAAATAATTCATGAAAAATAAAATAAAATGAATGAAAAATTCGTGATCATGTGTCCAAGAAGATTCATATTTTGTTTAAGAAATATCATCAAAACATCATAGTGTAGTCTTCAGAAAGATTTCTAAATTTCAAGGGAAACTTTTGGTGAGTTTATAATTTTCTTAAAAGTTTAAAAGGCAAACTTGATTCATCAAAAAACAAATCCTTGCTGTATGAAGCTTTCATAAAAAGGAGAGGATAACCTTTGCATTTTCTTATTCCACATAAACTATACATGCCTGAGCTTCAAAGAAAACACATTATTGTTTTATATTTCTTGCCCTATATATATACTTGAAGCAGTGGACTTGGAACAGGCGCATTAACAGAAGTGTGTCCTGGAGGCATACAGGCTTTTTTATTTTATGGCAGCAGGTCTATTTTTATGGGTAGTGATTCTGTGTTAAAAAAATGGAATGGACTGAGCTCAATTTTACTGCATGGAAGGCTAAAGGAGCACAACGTACTAAGAACATATTTTGCAAATGCTCTCTTTCACCAAAGCTTATGCAAAGAGGGGGAAAGATAATGAACTCTTAGCTGAACTCATCTTTTCCTCACTTTTTGTAAGAGGGGACATTTTTAAAAATGCAAATGAGAGCAATATTTCTGCTGATAACAGCATGAGGTCATGTTGGGTCAGATTATTTATGGAATTGTTAGTAACCCTGCATGATTAGGAAAGGCCCTACCTTTTTTCTTTTTGCCTTTTTATGCTGTGCTTTCTCTATTGTTTCCTTTTTAAAGCCTTCACACATGAAAAGCATACTGATGTACCTGGCATCAAGAAATCAGAGAACTTTTATCAATAAAAAACAAAATCTCTATATTTTTAATTAATGTGATTTATTAGAGTTGATCTAGATAAACAACTCCTGCTGGAGTTTCCATGTAGTTCTCTCATTGATGTTTTAATTCATTGAATACCTCTACTGGACTGTCTAGTTAATTTTGATACACTATCCAGCCACAAAACCCACTATCCTTACTGTTGTTGTCTGTAAGAGCTTTTGCAAGATCCAGCTGCTTTATGTCCCGTGTAACGATAAGGTCAGATAGAGAATGCCACATTGTAAAATGGTGACATTAAGCACTCAAAATTGTTATAAACCACAAATAAAATGGTAGAAAAGGCTAGAAAGAAGATTATTGCTAGAAATTTTACTTCTTATCAACAAGGAAAACATTTCTTTTGAAATAACTTCAACAGTTCCTAGTTTCACTGTATAGATAATGGTATTACTCCTAACCCTGTTCTTAAAAATGTATCTGTCTCCAAAATGACAGAGACAAAATTAAATTTGTATCTTAATTTTAACTCTGGTTTAATTCTAGCATTTTATTTAATATCTTCATATAGTGGGATCTATTATTTACAGTTGTATAGTATTAACTCAAAATGGCATTGTGTCCATTTTGAAAGACACTGTTATATAACATTTATGCATATGTTGTCAAGATCAGCATTTGGTAAATTTTACCCACTCTTAAAGTCAAGCTCAAGGTCAACTATTTCAGCTTATATTGATTTTCCTACTTCTTGTGCCAAAACTTTTATTAGCTCTATCACAAATTTTGACACTCAATTATATGCCAGGGTTTATTTTTCATTGATTGAAAATATGGTCAACTAGGAATTAACCTCTTTGTATAGTGATCATATAGTACTTTTTTTTATTTTAACAATTACTAACACAATCTGGAAACTCAGCAGAGATTCAACAAATGCTTCATTTAGACCACCCAAAATAGGGCAGCTCCTCTATAATAGATATCAAAAAGGAGATTGTTTTATGGTTAAACTTTAATAGTAGATGTTCCATCACCTTGAGAAATCTTCCAATTTTTACGGAAACAAATTCCAGTGTTGGAAATGACTCATGAGGTTATATAGTCTAATTCCTCTAATTTACAACATAACTAAGAAGTGATTGGCCAATATCTGGTAAGAGAGAATTTACTACTTCCTGGAGCAGATCTACTTATTCAGACAGCTCTGACAGAACATTTCATATTAAGCTGAAATGTATCTCCTTGTGACTGCTATAGACAACAATATCATCCATTATGGCCACCCTCTTGAAAGAGCTTTGGTGTTTGCATTTGTCTTCTCTGTTTTTGTTTTTTGTTTTTTAATAATTATTTATATCACTTCATATATTGGTTCATATGCTTTCAGCTACAAGAAATAAGAAATTCTGATGCAAAGAAGCTTAAACAATATGGAAAATTATTATCTCACCTAACAGTAGGATAGACCCAAAGGTAGGATAGACCCAAGTGTTGGTTAATTTAGCTATTCAAGAATGGTACCAAAGACTCACATTTTCTTTTTTTCCCCTTTACCATCATTCTTGGTGGTATCTTCATTATTCGAGTGGTAAGAAGATGGCTTCTTTTAACATATCAGATGAGAAATGGAAGAGAGGTGAGCTTTTCTTATACATCTCTCTTAAGAATAATATTTTTTCCACATCCTTTGGAAGGTTTCATGTCTCAATTAGCAAGAGTTAGGCAACATACCCATTCCTGAAGCAATTTCTGACAAAGGTGATGAGGTTATCATAATTGTCTTAGAAAAATTATCAACTATAAAATAGAGTCAGCAACATATCTGCTACACAAGGTTTTCATATGCTTTTTTGTTTTATTATTTCTCTCTCAGCTTTATTGAAGTATGATTGACCTGTTACATTGCACAAGTTTAAAGTGATCTGATACATTTATATGTTGCAAATGATTACTGCCATTGTGCTAGCTAACACCTCCATCAGCTCACATAATTACTTTTTTTTGTGGTAAGGACATTTAAGATCTAGTCTATTTGTTCTTTATCCAGATAATTACAAACTACTGTATTCTAACCCCTTCTATGTTGAAGGTCATTAATGAGTCACTATAGTTACTATCAAGCTGTATCTAATAGAAAAGTCTTCTGATAGCACTTTGACAGAAATCCAATAAATAAACGAAAATTTCACTTTTTTAATTAAGTGAAAAAGGAGTTTAGTTAAAAGGGGGATGGGAGTTCCTTGTGAAAAGAAAGATGTTTGTACCTAATCTATACTTATCCTTAGAGTATATCTTTGTTTTTTATACTTGGTGAATATTATTTTAGATTTACATTCAGTTTAGTATGTGAAAACTCCCACATGCTCAGAGACAACCACTTCATGCATTGAAATATGTCATGAGCTTATCTAAAAATACAGGTGGTTATTTTCAGACAAAAATGGTATCTTTGGTGACAAATTTTTGTTCTTTTCAAGGTAAGAAATGCTTGAGGACTTTTACAATTTTTTTCTTTCTTTTCTATCACGCTCATTTGAGGAGTAAGTTAATGTATATTTGGTAAAGTAAATGACAGTTATACTTTTATGCACACAATGATTGTAATAAATGTATACAATTGTCAAGATAAAAAAATAAAATCAAACAGAAACAAAGTAAGCCATAAGATGTTTAACTTCATTTCTAAGACAGAGTTGCATGCTGAGAGAAATTATTTCAGTAAGATATACTAACTACAGCTTCACAATAATTGAAAATTTCTAATAATACCAGGAGCTCATTAAGCATACACACTCATTCACTTGCAATCATAAAGCCTAAGTAAGAAAAATTATTGAGTTTTTCTTTCATTGCTTAGATAATTACTTAGCTGTCACATAAATATTTGGTAGAGTATATTATTTCAGTAGTATACAATATATAATACAGGAAGCATGCTTTTAAAAAAATTAACTGTTCAAAGAAATTTTTTGTTTCATTTATTATTTAATTCATTTACAATATAGCCTCAAACAAAGCACTTTACCTGGTACCATGGGGACAGAATAAGAACTAGTTCCTGGTCTTTTGGTTAAATTATTTATAAAGCTAATTTTTTTTCTCTTCTGCATCTTATAATATGCAGTAAATGAATAATAAAAATGTACAGTCCCATTAAGACAAAGAAAAAAAAAGGATGAATGATAACTACCTTAGTTTTTTGTTATTCTGCTCTGCTAAGGGTCAGTAGAAGGGAAAAACCAATGAAAAACAACATGCAGAACTTTGAAAAGAAATGGATAGGTCCTTCGGAGAATGAAGGACCAGTATGCAGACGTGTGAAGCATATTGGTTGAAAGTATTGTGACAGGTTGTTAAAATGGAACTCATTTTCTGCTAAGGTCTCAACAGAAAAATCATAAAGTGGAAAGAATTCTTGCATTTCGAAAGATAAAGCAAACAATGGCAATTGTGACAACAAAGTTTTAGCAAATCACCTATCTAATAGATACAAATGTATTAGGCATGAAGAGACAGGATACAGCTTTTTTTTTCAAATTTTTAAGAATTATAGGAGCTTTACAGAGATTGCCTTAACAATTTTCTTCTCTACCCTAGCCCTCCATGGGGCTGAATTTGAATTGAGAAATGGAATTTGTCCCCAGGGTGCATGTACACTAGAGTTTGGCTCAAAGCAAAGAAATCTAAAACTTACTGCACTAAGAGTAAAGGTGGAGAGGCGTTTCTTTCCTGTGGTCCAGATATGGGCCTCCTGGGTGAGTAGGATCCAGCCTGATCATTTATGGGAAACCTCAGTCAAGATTTCTTCTTGACTTTCAACCTCAGCAAAGACATTGGACCTTTACCCACAGATGCAGACGCTGAAGATTTTGTTTGCCTTTATCATCTTTCATTTGTTTAGGTTCTTAAATGTCCAGCCAGAGAACAGGCACTGCCTCCTTGTAGCAGCTGCAGTTGGATAGTCCCACTGGAAGACTTCACAAGAGCTAATAATCTCAAGAGGGATAGAGTCAAATGTAAGCATTCTCCAAGCCCAAAGTCATGATAGTGATTGTACCTGTTGTTAAGTAAGAACTTTCTTTTCCCTCCCCATTTTTTTCTCCTATTGTCCCAAACTCTGGAGGAATAAAGAATGAGGGGCAGGCAGTTGTTGAGAGCAGGGAGCAGAAAGAGATGTGCAAGCCTGGGAAATAGAGAAGTGAGTAGATCCTTCTTTCTCCCACCGAGATCATTGGAATCTGCTATCAAAGGAATACAGAACTGACGAAAGGAATGCTAAACTTTAAAGTCAGACAAAAATCTTTGATTATTAAACTTAATGAACATTTTATTACTGCATTAATATGATTCTTGGGTCTAGAAGTGACTAAATTATATTCTTTCCAATTGTGAAATATCCTACATGTCCAGAGGAGTGTATAAACCCTCTATGACACATCTGCAAAGTTAAATAATAACAATAAAGCAAATGCTATGTAACCACTTACCTCGGTAAAGAAATAAAACTTTTCAGACCTTAGAAGCTATCCTCTTATGTGTGTCATTTCTCTCATCTCTTTCCCAAACCAATCCCTTGACATTTGCGGCAATAATTTTTCTATTTTTCTCTTTAGTTTTATCATATTTATACATCCCTTTTGCTATTGATGGATGTTTTTGTGGTGTTTTTCAGTGTCCCCCCCCCTCTTTCTCCTCTTTGTGATTGATATCACTCTGAACATACTATTGTGCATCTCTTAGAGGATGTGTATTAGTTTCTCTAGGGATAATGTAGAAATTTAGAGTCATAGAAAATGAATTTTTTAAATTAGAAATTTAACAGTTTAGACCTCCTCCCCACAATGCATTATATCCATGTGCTCAACAACACTGATTATTATCTGCTTTTTCACTTTTGCCAATCTAGTGGGTATAAAATGGTATTATGTTGTAGTTTTTAAAAACATTTCTTTGATCATCAATGCTATTGATCATCTTTTCCTATGTTTATTGACCATTTGGATTTCTTCTTTTCTGGTATGCCTGTTTAAATATTTTGCCCATTTCTACTTTAGGTTATTTGTCTTTTTCTTACCAATTTAAAGGAGTTCAGTATATATTTTGAATATTGGTCTTTTGTACATTGTATGGTATGCAAAAATCTCCCACCTGGTATCTTGTCTTTACTCTCTTTGACTTTTGATGCATAGAAAGTCTTCAATTGAATATATATGATGTATACATAAAATTCATTTATACATGCAATTAAATTTATACCCTTCAATTTATAGTCTTTTTCTTTTTAATAAGTGCCTTCTGTGTTTTAATATCTTCTCTTTACCAAGATGATAAAGATATATTCTTATTTTATCTTCTACACTTTTTATAAATTTCCTTTTTACATTTAAATTTTAATCCAATTGGAATATATTTTTGTATATTTTGTGAGATAGATAGAATTCATTTTCTTTCTGATTTTTTTTTCCTTTATGGCAACTCAGTTATGGTACCACTTAATGGAAAGCTCCTCTTTTCTCTGTTGATATGCACAGTCATTTCAGTTTTATAATAAACATCTGTAATTTTGGATACATTTCTGGGCTATATATTCAGTTCCATTGGTTTATTTGGCTATCTCTCTATAATATCATCCTTATCTATTAATATAGCTTTACATGTGCTTGAAATCTGAAGAAAAAGAATCATTTTGTTATTCTTCTATTCTTCATCAGTTTTGTCAAGGATATTTTTGGCCTTTTCTGTTTTTCATATAAGTGATAGACATATCAATACATAAGAAATATAATTCTATATGACATAGAATTATAAAATCAGTTTTTCAAGTCCATGTTGAAGTGGATTTGGATTCCAAGTGATTAATTTGGCGAGAATTTACGTTTTATTGCGTGTTCCAATAGGGTATTTATCTCATTTTTATTTATATTTGTTTCAATACTGCTATGGAATGATTGTGTCTCCCCACATATCATATGTTGGAACTTTAACCTTCAATGTGACTGTATTTGGAGAAAGGGACTTTTTGAGGTAATAAAAGTTGAATGGGGTCATATCAGTGGGGCCCTGATCTGATAGCATTGAAGGCCTTGTGTAAAGAGGAAAATCTCTCTCTCAGCACAAAAAGAAGAAGTAATGTGAGCACACAGCAGGAAAATGGCCAACATGTCAAGATAAGAGTGAACTCATCTTGGAAACTTCAGAATAAAATTTGCTTTGCTGGCACCTTGATCTTGGATCTTCCAGCCTCCAAAATTGTGGAAAATAAATTTCTATTGTTTAAGGCATCAATCTGTGGTATTTTGTTATGGTAGCAGAAGAAGACTAATACAGTAGTACTCAAAGTTTTCTACAGAGAGATAGTAGATCCCTGGGCATTTCGTAAGTTTGATATGACTGTAAATGACATCTACTTAAAAGTTTGATTTTCTGTTTGTTATAGAGAAACAAAATAGATCACTGTATTTGATTTTATGTCAACAAACCTTGCTAATCTCTCTTGTTAGATGTCAACTCTTAATCTAAAAATCCATTTAGAATATCCTAAACTGACAGTAATATTTATGAATAATGTAAACTATGTGGTTTTTTTTTCAGTTTTGATTTTTCTTCTTGGGCTTACTGTGCTGATAAGGATCTAATTCATAAAGTCTGAGGTGGGATCTGGGAATCTTCATTTCTGACTGGTATCCTGAGATGATTCTTAAAGCTCATGAAACTCCAGCTTATAGTACTTATATTGGGTCTGGCACTATTTGGCAGACATATGTTAACTAGCTCAGTTTGTCTTTTGGTTCATATATTTTCTTCATATGGATAATTTATGAGAGTTAAATTTATCTATAGCTCAACAAAATGCAACTGGAGGTATCTGGGTCAGTGGAGATGCCTTCCTTCACTAGGAAAAAGACTGAGGAATGTTGAAGGACCAAGAAATAAGGAGATAGATGACACATAAATGGAGGGATTTAACATACTGTGTATCAGAGTTTACTGCACACTCCAAGCTCACAAGGAGCTCTTCTGAAATTCTCCTTTGTCTTCCAGGTCAAATAGAAACTTCACCTGATCTGTTTAAGCTCTCCTTTCCCCCCAAATAACTACTAACTCTGCCTCTTAAAAAAAGAGTTCACCCTCAACATGCTTACTCATCCATGTGGCAATATGGACTACATTTACTACATTCAAAGAAAAAAACACCACATTCCTTTTGCAAAAATAAAATATTGGAGATATAAAAATATACTGAATAAATAATATTTAAAGGCAGAGGTAATTTTAGGAGAATAATAGAAATGAAATTATCAGAGATAGCAACTGAACTGAATTTTAAAAGATATGTATATAGGCATGGAAAATATATGCATGGAAAGGCACAAAGTATCTCATTAGCTAAAAGGAGAGGACATGTGCAGATAGCCATAGATGACAAAGTTTGGGAATCAGCTTAACCGTAGATTTTAGAGTCTTTACAGCAAGCAAAGATGTGAGTATGTATGCTAGAGACAGGTACAGTCTGCTAAGATTTTTAGATGGTCAGGTGTCATATACAAAATTAAATCTGGGCATGTTGTGCAGGAAAAAATGTGGGAAAGAAGGAATTAGAGTCAAACAAAGCATTTAGCAAACTATAACTTAGTCAGGAAATGACAAAGATCCAAAGTAAAATAGCCATAAAGTTAGAAGAGAATGTGTTTAAAGAAGGCCCTAAAAATTCGCCAACGTAAGTCACTGCTAGAAGGGAAGGTGCCTTCAGATCATACTTAACACACCTATTTCGAGGGAGGCTCAGGCACTAAACTGTTCTCTAGAATCAGGTTACTACTCAAGAAAGCATTCCTTAGAAAGATTAAAAAAGAAATAGCGAAAGATTTCTGAGATATAGTGTCCTTTGTGGAAAATGTCATACCCTTGTTGGTATTCAAGAGCAGTAATTTCAACAGATTTCGTTGATGCAGACTTCTAAAATTTTGTCAGGATGACAATACCTTGTTTATCCCCTGATTAATGTACTGCTTTTAAAGAACAGCTGAGGAGATCTGATGTGTCAGTTCATTTAAATGCTGCCATTTTGCTTTTGTTGGAAGAGCACAGCAATCACCCTCACACCACAATAAATAAAGCTTTGGCAGTAGTTGCTGTAAATGTCGGATCCATCTTCATGCCTTATGCAAAGGGGGAGAGGAGAAAAAGGAAGAGGAGGCACTTCTTTGTATTCATAGTTCCCCAAATTCCACTGACAGTCTGTGCAATTTCTGATTTATGTTGTATGGAAAGTGAGTTAGAGAATGGTTCACTTCATTTGTAGCTTAACTTCTTTGAAAACAAAAAATACAGAAGCTTGAGCTGTCAGCAAATCAAGCATATGGTCATAACTTGTATGTGGAATATCAGTTGTCAAAATGCAAAGCAAAAGAAATTATAGAATTTTTTTTGGCATTAGTTTACTTTATACATATGGTTTGATTTAGCCTATGGTACCCTGGCCTTGAGGAATTTATTTTTCTTATGGAGTCTCCTACCTTGGTCAATGTCACCATCACCTATTTATTCCAGTTTATGTTAATGAACATGGAGTCCCTCTTGACTCTTTCCACTATTCATAATATCTACACTATATGTCCCAAGTTTTCCCTGAATCCTTGCTTTCCTGTTCATTTCCATGCCTCTGCTCTACTTGGCTTTTGTCAACTTTAGTCTGAATAAATTTATTAACCTTTTAACATGTATCCTTCATTCCAGTTTCCCTTCCAAAGCCAATTCTTCACGCTGCTGCAGAGGTTAACATGTCCAAAGATAAACTGCTTTATTTCATTTGCTGCTTTGTTTGACAGCTTCCAATCTCCACCCTCACCTTCAGAATTCCTTTTTAGGGACAAATACATATACCACACATGCAAGGTCCTTCAAAATATGGCTTCAGGCTATTTTTCTGACCTCATGATTCTTACAGCCACCTGCATAGGCCGCTCGCCTTTTCTAAACCTAGAAAATACATTGGCTGAGAATGAACATAAATGGTCCCTCCTCCATTGGATTTTCCCATCTACCCTACGCTTAGGCATGCTGAACACTCTCACTCTCTTTTTCCATAGCATTTTTACATATTTTTATTAAATGTGTTTATTTCTTTGTAGTTATTTCACGATATGGCATCTTGTCCATGTATAAGACAGATTGTGTTTTATTCCAACTTTTCATAGCTAATTACCATTAATCACTCTAAGAAATCTGCTGTATCAAAATGAAAATAACAAAAACTGCTTAAAAATTTTTTTCCTCAGGACATAAAGATGCTTCTGGGCCTTCTCTGAATCCTTCAGTGATTTTTCTGGACACTCTTCCCTTGCGGAATAGCACTGATTGAAAACTACTGAAAGATCTTTATTTATAACCTGAGTTCTTAGCACAGTTCTCAGTAAAGAGAAGGCATTCAAGAGGCTCATTAAATGGCTGACTCAGAATGTACTTTTTAATTTAGTTGTTTCTTAGAGGTCTGGCTTATTATTATCATAGCTCCTCAATGCCACTTTTTAAGCATGTTCTTTTAAACACTCATAGAAATCCCTGATCATTTGAGTGTTCGGTAATCCAGATACATCACCTTTTGTTCTTCTTAATCACAGTTCTCTCCTGATATACTGACACCCATTAAGCAAAATTTTAGCAACAGACATCTTTTCCTTTAACTCAAGTCTTATCTAGAGCCTTTATTTATTCAGTAGTTATGTAGTTAACCTCCTGCTGGGCCCTGGAATTTCTACCTTTCTCATTTCTTGAATTACTTATTAGCTCCTAATCATTAATCTCTTCATACAATTTTTCTTCAGAATGTAAAAATATTCTGTGATCTCACATCTTCAAAAATACTCTTATGGCCACAGCCTGCACTAGCAATAAACCTCCTTTTCTTTCACAGTTAAGTCTCTTGAAAGAGATGTTTGCATTTCCCAGTTTTCATCTTTCTCCATTTATTCCTAGTTACTTGCCACCTGTGAGTATTAAGTGCAATTGAGTTGGCTCTGACTCCTGGAGACCTTATGAACGATCATGTCCATAATGTCCTGTCCTCAACAGCCCTACTCGTTCCTCTAGACTCAGGCCTGTGGCCTTTTTTATGGAGTCAATCCATCTCATATTTAGTCTTTCTATTTTCCTGCTGCCTTCTATTTTTCTCAACATTATTGTCTTTTCCAAAGAACCCTGCCTCCTCCTGATGTGCCTGAGGTAGGACAGCTTCAGCTTTGTCATTTTGGCTTCCAATGATGTTTCAGGACCCACTTGTTCATCTATCTGGCGGTCCAGTGTATCTGTAGAGCTCTCCTCCAACACTGTATTTCAAATGAATCTATTTTTTTTTTCTATCACCCTTCTTCACTGTCCAACTTTCACATCTATACATTGTATTTGGGAGTGTGAGGGTCTGGATGTTCTTCACTTTGATATCTAATGGCACATCTTTGCTCTTAATGATTTTTCCCAATTCTTCCATTGCTACCCATCTGAGTCTCAGCCTTCTGTTGATTTCTTAGCCTCAGTCTCCATTTGAATTGATGACAGAACCAAGGTAAGCAAAATCTTCAACAATTTTAATATTTTTATTATCTGTGTTAAAGTTGTGTATTTATTCTGTAGTAATGATTTTGTCTTCTGCTGTTCAAATACAATTCTTCTTTAGCACTTTCTTTTTTCATTTTCATCAAAAGTTATTTCAAATTAGTGCTTCTTTCTGCCAGCAAGATGGTGTCATCTACATATCTTGCTATTGATATTTCTTCCACCAATTTTTTCTCTTCCTTCCTCTGAGTCTAGTACAATTCCTTATGACTCCAAATAAATCATTTTCAATTGTGACTTTTTTTTTTTTTGCTAAATTTAGTGGAAAATTTTGTGTGTGTTTGTTTTCATCTCTCTACCATGTGACATTATGCTTATTTTATTCTTTTGAAGTTTTGCTTTGGCTATCTCATTCCGTATCTCTAATTCTTTCTGTATCTATCCAGGCTTCTCTTCCTTTATCTGTTCCTTAGAATTGGTGTTTTCCAACATTCTGCCCCTGGCCTCTTATTCCACTGTCATTCTCATACCTTATGAGCTTATCCACTGTCACAGTCATATCTGGGGTTTGTAATCTGTGATCAATGAGCCCTTGAGGATTTATGCATCACCTTTAGGGGAGTTCATGAATTGCCTTTTGGGAAGTCCATGAGTTCTGAGAATTGTAATTTGAAATAAATTATGACTATTTTAATAAATTTAATGAAATATTACCCATTTATAAGGAGGAATGAAGTATCAATGCATTCTACAACTACGCTGAACCTTGAAAACATCATGCTAAGTAAAAGAAGTCAAAGACAGAAGGTCCTATATTGTATGATTCTATTTATATGAAATCTAAAATAGGCAAATCTATACAGAACGAAAGCAAAATAGTGGCTGTCAGGTTGAGGAGATGGAGAATTGGGATTAGCTACTTAATGGATGCAGGAGGTTTTCAGGTAATTAAAGTGTTTTAAATTAGAAGCAGGGATTGTGCCACATGTTAATGCACTAAATACTACTAAATTGTAACTTAAAAGGGTTAATTGTATGTTGTGTGAATTTCACCTCAATAAAAAAATTAATGGGTTTATTCTGTACCCCTCAAAAAAGAAATCCCAAAGATTTTATTGTATCAGATCCTTTTTTACCAGTTTTTTTGAGATACAAATGATATGCAGCATTGTGTTAGTTTGATTTGTACAACATAATAATTTATTTTATTTAAAAAATTTTCTTAGGTGAGGCAGCCCTTGGTTGACCTCACAGATTGCAAGGACCTTGTCAGCTTACAATCCCTTATTTTTAATTTTTTACACCTACAGCATCTGGTCTTCCTAGGTGGTCTCCCATCCAAGTACTAACCAGGCCAGACCCTGCTTAGCTTTCAAGATCAGAGGTGATCAGGCTTGTTCAGGGTAGCATGGCCATAGACTCAACATAATGACTTGATATATGTATATATTGGAAAATTATCACCACAATGTTTATTTAACATCCATCACCTTGCATAGTTACAATGGCTTTTCCTTCTAATGAGGACTCCTAAGATCTATTCACTTAGCAACTACTGAATATATAATATGATATTGTTAACTATAGTTGCTATGTGGTACATTACATCCCCAGAAATTATTTATCCTGTGACTGGATGTTTGTATCTTTTGACTACCTTCGCTCATTTTGCCCAATCCCCCACTTCATTTCTCTGCTAGCTACCTATCTTTCCCTGTATCTAAGAGGTGTTTTTTTGTTTTTTGTTTTTTGTTTTAGGTTCCATATATAAGTGAGATAATATAGTCTTTGTCTTTTCTGTCTGGCTTATTTCACTTAGCAAAATTCCATGTTGTCATAAAATGCAGGACTTCTTTATTTTTGTTGCTCATTAATATTCCATTGTTTATATATACTACATTTTCTTTAACCATTCATTCGTCTATGGACACTTAGTTTGTTTCTCTGTCTTAACTCTTGTAAACAATACTACAATGAACATGGGGTGCAGGTATTTTTTCAAGGTAGAATTTCATTCTCTTCATATATATATCCAGAAGTGGAATTGCTGGATTACATGGTAGTTTTATTTTTAATTTTCAATGAATTTTTACACTGTTTTTCATAGTATAAAAACTTTTTTACTGTCCCCCCAACCCCTCTCCTATCTAATAGCTTTTAAAACATTCTTTGTATCTATGAGTTTATTTCTGTTTCTCTTTGTCATTGTTTATTTTGTTCTTTAGATTCCACATGTACATGAAATCATGTGATATTTGTCTTTCTGTATCTGACCTATTTTATTCAGCACAATACCCTCTAGATTGGTCAAGGCAGTATCTTTTTCCATTCCCTTCCTTTTAGTCTCTGTGTGTCTTTTAATCTGAAGTGAGTCTCTTGTAGGCAGCATATGGAGGGATCTTGTTTTCTTATCTATTTAGCCACCCTATCTTTTGGCTGGAACACTAATTCTTTTCCATTTGAGGTACTTATTGATAGGAATGTAGTTATTACCATTCTTTATTCCTGTTTTTGATACATGTTTTTTTATTCCTAAATAAGTCCCTCCAATATTTCCTGTAATACTGGCTTGATGTTGATGAATTCCTTTAGCTTATTTTTGTCTGGGAAGCTCTTTATCTGCTCTTCAACTGTAAATGAAAGCTTTGCTGGAGAAAGTATTTTTGGTCATAGATCCTGGGTTTTCATCACATTGAATATTTCATGTAAAGCCCTTCTGTCCTGCACAGTTTCTTTTGAGAAATCAGCTGCCAGTCTTATGGGTGCTCCTTTGTAGGTAACTGCTTTTCTATTGCTGGTTTTTAGAGTCTCTCTTTGTATTAACTTTTGGCATTTTAATTATAATGTGTCTTAGTGTGGACCTCATTGTGTTAATCTTTTTTGGGACTCTGAGCTTCTTGGGTTTCTACGTCTGTCTATTTCCTTCACCAGGTGAGAAAAGTTTTTCATCATTATTTCTTCAAATATCTCTTCAACTCCTTCAGGTACCCCTATGACATGGGTATTTTTACGTTGTGTCCTATAGGCTCCTTAAATTATTATAGTCTTGGCTTCTTTTTTCTTGTCATTCTGATTGAGTGGTCTTGGCTTCTCCATCCTCTATATCAGTGGTTTAATCCTCTCCTTTTCCCACTCTGTTTATTCCTTCTAATATACTCTTCATCTCAGATAATGTGTTCTTTGTTTCTGACTGGTTCTCTTTTATAATGTTCATATTCATTTTTTATGTTTTCTCTTTGTTAAAGTTCTCACTGAATTCATCTACACTTCCTCTAAGTTCATTGAGCATCTTTATAATCACTGTTTTGAACTCTGCATCTGTTAGATTGCTTGACTCCACTATTCTTGGATCTCCTGTTCATATGATTTCTGCTTCTTTGTCTTACCATTTTGCCTTTCTGTGTATCTTTCTATGTAGTAAACAAAGCTCCTAAGTCTCCTGGTTTTATTAGCATAGGTTTGTGTAGTAGGTATCCAATGGCACAGTCCTGAGAGGGGTTCAGCTTGAGGCCAAGTTTACCTGGGGCACTCTGGGGCAACCTGTTAAGATTCAGTGAGCAATCTATAGATGCTGTGCTTATAGTTGCTTCAAGAGCCATGCCAGAAACCGAAGCCAGCTGTCACCAGTATGAGTCGGCTCTGCTCAGCAAGGAGCCCCAGACTCATGGAGGACACGGCTGAGTGTGGTTTGGGTGGGGCTGTGAATTGGAGGAGGCAGAGTTTCAGGAAATCCTCTGAGCAGAGGGACCTCTGTTGTCCCGTTTGATGACGTCTCAGCTATGGTGACACTGCAACTATACATTGGGACCGGGGAGAGCTCAACAGAAGAACAGTGAATACAGCTGGCACTTCTGCCTGGGAGAGAGCCTCGCCTCTGGCCCTCAGTCTGACAACTCAGTGTCCACCTGTAAGTCCCTGGTGCCTCACTCCTATGGAGCTGAGGGGGTGCTGGTGCTCAGAGCAGGCAGGTCCATTACCATGAAAGTCCTCTGGTAGACACAGGCCCCTTTAAGAGGCATCTGTAGCTGCTGGCTGCCACCACTACAACCTCTGTCCCACTCAGCTGCTGGGACTGGGTAGCCTTGAGCCTTTGCCTCCTCTTACTTTCTACATTTGCAGGTCAGTTAATTATTTCTCTCCCTAGTCATAATGCTTCTGTTTGTCTAGACTCCAGACAACTTTGCTTACTGTTTACTCCATGTTTCTGTCACAACTATGATTTGGTTGTAAGAGGGATGAACCATTTTTTCCCCCATTTTTTCATTGTGATTAATTTGCATTTCCTCGATGATTAGTGAAGTTGAGCACTATTGTGTATACTTGTTGGCCATTTGTATGTCTTCTTTGAAAAAATGTCTCTTCAGTTTCTCTGCCTTTTTTTTAATCACATTCTTTGATTTTTTTAAACTATGAGTTGCATGAGTTTTTTATATAATTTGGACGTTAACTTTTTTTCAGATATAATGATTTGCAAATATTTTCTCTCATTATATAGGATGCCTTTTCACTTGATGATTTCCTTTGTTCTGCAGCTTTTCAGTCTGATATAGTCCTAACTTATTTACTTTGCTTTTGTTGCCTTTGCTTTTCGGGTCAAATGTCCACCCCCGCCCCCCCCCCCCAAAAAAAAAAAAAAAAATCATTGCCGGGACCAAAGTTAAGGAGTTTTTTTCTAGGAGTTTAATGGGTTCAGGTCTTATATTCAAGAATTTAATCCATTTCTGAGTCAATTTTTATGCAAGGTATAAGATAGGAATCCAATTTCATTCCTTTGCATGTGACTATCCAGCTTTCCCAGACCATTTATTAAAAACACTATACTTTTCCCATTGTATATTTTTGACTCCTTTGTCATAAATTAATTAATCATTTATGTGGATTTATTTCTGAGCCTCTGTTCTGTTCCATTGATTTATGTGTCTGTTTGTATGTCAAAACCATACTGTTTTAATTATTATAGCTTCACAGTATATTTTGAAATCAAGGATTATGATACCTTCAGCTTTGTACCTTTCTCAAAATTGTTTTGGCCATTCAAGATCATTTGTGGTTTTGTATAAATTTTATAATTATTTATTTAATTTCTGTGAAAAATACCATTTTAATTTTGATAGAGATTGTATTGAATCTGTAGATTACTTTGGATAGTATAGACTTTTTACCATATGAATTCTTCTAATCCATGAGCATAGCATGTTTTTCCATTTATTTCTTCTTCAGTTTCTTTCATCAGTGTCTTATAGTTTTCAGGATACAAATCTTTCACCTCCTTTGTTAAGTGTATTCCTAGGATTTTATTCTTTGGGATGGATTGTAAAGGAACTGTTTTCTTTATTTCTTTTTCAGAGAGATGGGTATTAGTGTATAGGAGCACACTGATTTTTGTACACTGATTTTGTATCTTGCAGCTTTACTGAATTTGTTCATTAGTTCTAACAGGGTTTTAAAAGAGACTTAAGAGTGTTTTATATATATATATATATATTATGTCATTTACCGATATAAAGAGTTTTATTTATTCCTTACAATTTGAATGCCTTTTATTTTATTTTCTTGCCTACTTTCTCTGGTGAAGACTTTCAATTCTATGTTAAATAGAAGTGACAAGGCTCTTGTCCTCTTCCTGATTTTAGAGAATGAGCTTTCATTTTCCACTCTGAGTGTAATTAGTGTTAGCTATGAGCTTGCCATTTATGGCCTTTATTATATTTAGCTACATTCCTTCTATACCCACTTTGTTGAGAATTTTTATCATGAGTAGATAATGAGTTTTGTCTTATACATTTTCTGCATTTATTGAAATGATAATGTGATTTTATTTTTTCATTTTATTAACATGGTTTATTACATCGATTTGTTTGCATATATTGAACTATCCTTTCATGCCTGGAATATATTCCACTTGATCATTGTGTGTGGTCTTTTGGTTTGCTAATATTTATTAAGGGTTTCTTGCATCTGTGTTCATCAAGGATATTGGCCTATAATTGCCTTTTCTTGCCTGCTTTTGGTGTCAGGGTAATGTTGGCCTCATAGAATGAATTTTGAAGCACTTCCTCATCTTTAATTTTTATTCAAGAGGTTGAGAAGGATAGGCATTATATCTTTTTTGAATGTTTTATAGAATTAACTAGTGAAGCTGTCTGGTCCTGGGCTTTTGTTTGTTGAGATGTTTTTCGATTTTATTATTATATAACTTATTCAATCTTCTTACTAGCAATTGATCTCAGATTTTTTATTTCTTCATGATTCAGTCTTGGTTGGTTGTATATTTCTAGGAATTTGTCCATTTCTTATAGGTTGTCAAATGTTGGCATATAACAGTTCATAGCAGTCTCTTATGATCCTTTGTATTAGTGTTGTATCAGTTGTAAAGTCTCCCCTTTCATTTCTAATTTTGTTTATTTCAGTCTTCTTTTTTTTTTGAAGGGGAGAGTTTAGCTAAATATTTATCTATTTATCCTTTCAAAAAACCAACTCTTAGTTTCACTGATATTTTTCATTGTATTTTTAGTTTTTAGTTCACTTATTTTCACTCTAATTTTTATTATCTTTCTTCTACTAACTTTAGACTTAGTTTTGTTTTTTTTTTCTAGTTCTTAGAGGTATACTGCTAGAATTTTATGAACTTTCCTCTTAGGATTAATTTTGCTGTATCCTTTAAGTTTGGTATGATATATTTCCATTTTCATTCATTTCAGGATATTTTTTGTTTTCTCTTTGATTTCATATTTGACCCATTTGTTGTTTAGTAGCATGTTGTTGCCACATATTTTTTAACCTTCCAGTTTTTTTTGTAATTGATTTCTATGCCATTGTGGTTGAAAAAGATGATTTATATGATTCCAGTCTCCTTAAATTTATTAAAATTTGTTTTGTGGCCCACATATGATTTATCCTGGAGAATATTCAGTGTGTACTTGAGAAGAATGTTTATTCTGCAGCTTTTAATTAAAATGTTCTGTATATGTTAAGTTCCTTTGATCTAATGTGTCACTTTGAGCCAATGTTTTCTTATTGAGTTTGTCTTGATGACCTATCTATTGTTGAAAGTGAGATGTAAAAGTCCCTTATTTTTGTATTTGTGTTTATTTCTCCATTTGAATTGGTTGATATCTGTTTTATATATAGGTGCTTCTATGTTGGGTGCCTATGTATCAGATTCTTAAAGTAGTCTATGAATGCTCATAATAATAACTATTAATTAAATAATTACTCTCAAATATTTATATTTTAAGCCCAAATAGCTCCCTTAAATTTTGTATACCTGGCTGACTTGAATGTACATCTGTATATTTTATAAGCACATATATCTCCATATATTCAAAATAGAATTTCTTATCTGCCAACATATGTCTTCTATGTTTCCTATATTTCTAGATAGATTAAAAACCCAGGAGTCAGCCTTGTCTCCTCCTTGTCTCCTACATCCAATCAGACTTGAGGTCTGTTTACTTTCTACTGAGATTTGTTTCCATTAGTATTGCCTTTGGTTAAAATATCACTGTTTTCTTCTTGAACTATTTAAATATTTCTAACTCAGCATTGTCCAATATTATTTTCTGCAATGATATAAATATTCCATTTTTTACTTTGGTTTCTATGCTCTTGAAATGTGGCTGGTTATTCTGAGAAACTAAAGTTAAATTTTAAGTAATTTTAATTATTTTAAATTTAAATTTAAAAAGCCATATGTGGCTAGTGGCTGCCACATTGAACCTCAGAGCCATGATCCCTTGCCATTTAACCATGGTCCATGGACCACCAAAATTAGTATTACTTGAGAACTTGCTAGAAATGTAGAATGTTAGGTCTCATTTAAAAACTTTGAATCAGAAAATACATTTTAACAAATTCTCCATATGATTTGTAGGTACATTCAAGTTTAAGAAGCCTTAATTTAATTCATCTATTTCTCTATTGCATCTAGAATAGTCTGAGTATATCATTTTTTCTGTATAAAATTCTTCTATAGATTCTCATACCCCTTCCCACCAACATTGATATTTCTTGGCCTGGAATTCTGTGCTATCTATATCTTGACCCTTTTTTAACCTCATGTTTTCTCATGTCCCCTCTCATTTCTGTATACTGTGTTTCTTACACAAGGAATTTAAATTCTCGTTAACTCAATTTCTCCAACTTTACAATGGAAATAATTATAATATTTACACCATAAAGTTGAAAGGATTCAATGAATAAATATTTGTAGCATGTAACATATAGCAAATAGTCCTTGAGACAAAACCATCAATAACTGTTACCTAGTGTGCTATTATTTAGGCAGGTACTCTCTCTACATAAGTGCTTTTTGGAAAGCAATGTATGGCTAACCCACACCATAATCATCTAGGAGAGGAATTGGTTTAAAAAAAAAAGAAAAGAAAAAGAAAACTAAAGGCAGCTTCCTAGTTCCATATAGACTTATAGAATTGCAGTCTCTGAGGTTCTGTTCTATTATTTATTTATTTATTTACTTACTTACTTACTTACTTACTTACTTACTTAACTTACTTATTTTTAATTTTTAAATTTTTTCTGGAGTGATGTACTATCCTATAAAAATTAATGAGATCAAGTTAATAGCATTCTTCAAATCTTCTATATTCTTAGTGATTTTTTTGCTTGTTCTATTAGCTACTTAGAATGATGCCTTCAAATCTTCAATTATGCTTGTAGATTTATCTTCTTTGATTTCTAGCATTTCTTTGTTTTATATATTTTGAAGCTGTGTTATTCAGCACATGTAAATTTAGGATTTTTATATCTCTATCATGATGAGTTGACTCTTTTATCAATATTAAATATCCTCTATCTTTAGTAATGCTTTTTGCCACAAATTCTAATTTTCTGATGTTAATATAGTCAAAACAATATTATGCATGGTGTGGTAGGCAGAATTCTGAAATGGTCCCTGATTCTCAGTTCCTAGTATGCAAGAATTCCCTAGTTATTCAATTGAACACTGATCTAGCTTTTTTTGTGAAGAGATTTTACAAATGTCTTTAAGGTTCCAAATAAGTTGACTCAAAGATAAATAAATTACCCTCAGTAAACTTATATAACATCTCTGGCATGTAAAATCCTATTGGGCACCAAATACAAATGTAATTTCAAATATTGATATTGATGTTGAGAAAGTAAATAGCACTAATAACTAAAAAACCAATATTTCTGCAAGAACAGTTATTTCTAATTAATTCCTTTCAACAAAATTAAGAGAACTCAATTGAGTTGACAGCTTGTGGACCATTAAACATAATTTGTGATAATGTATTACTGAAATTTTTTACATGTAACTCAAAAGGAATTCAAAGGGTCATATTACACTGCTATTACAAAACTTCAAATCCATTTACTTCTTTATATGAACAAAGTTTCTTAGTAATTAATTTTTTAAACATTAAGAATAGATTGATGTTAAAATTTTCTTATTCTGGTCAGAAATCATATTCACTATCAGGTACATAATCTAAATCAGGAGGAAGTACTATCATCTCATTAAATAACGAATTTACAATGAGATTTTACTTTGTTATATTTTTTTTATAAAAATTTGAAATGTATTTGAAATCTTTTGATTCAAAAATGTGCTACTGATAATGATAATGATAACTCAATCCAGAAGAAAAAAAATTAAGACATAGAACATTATGGACACAGGCTATTTTTAAAAGTAATTTTATTTATATAGATTTTTTTGCATAGAACTATGATAATATGATTATTAAAACTCCGTTTATAAGACATTTGAATTAAGGTTACATTCTCTGGTGAAAATAAAATGGAATATAGGAGTTAAAGGAGAAAAATGAATAGTATTAATTTTTCAACTACTTAATAAAGTTTTTTCATGTTTTCTTTTAAAGGTTCAGTATCAAACCATCAGGGCATTTTTATTTTCTTGGATATATTAAAAAGAATGACTAAATATACTTTCTTAAAATCTTTATACTTACAATACTCCTGAGGTTACACCCTTTGCAACTACTTAAAATTATGATAGAAAGTTTTAGATATTAAGTTAAAGCTTGTGAAAAGTAGTTTTTAAAGATTATTTTAGTGTAATACACAAACAAATAAAAATCACTAAAGGACTCTGAAAAAAAATGTCTCTTCTGGACATCAATTGTTCAGAACCAATATTTCATGCTATAATCTGCCTTTATAAGTGGTATAAAAACACAGGGGCATAATATCATGGTATCAGGACACTCTGAAGAGGATCCCCAAAGAGCACTGAATGTCTTAAAGAAAATAACATTATGAGAAACTTGTGTTATTTGATTTTATGCTAATTACCTAAGGAATGTGATACTTTTTATTTATCAGCTAATTTGTTCATTCATTCCTTCATTCAACTAATTTATGTTTATCACCAAAAGTTTTCAAGAACCTGAATATAGGAGTAAACAGAGTTAATGAATTCAGTTGTCTCAGAAACTAGTGATATGCACACACATATGAATAACTAAATATAATGATATAAGTCACTATAATAAAAAAGAACTACAATCTCATTATGCTTTGAGATGGTTTTGAAAATAGTGTTGCCTTTCATGGCCCTTCTCAATTTTTATATTCTCCATTAGGTTGTGGGCCATAGTAAAACTGAATCATCTATTTGTAGGCAAACACACTAAGGTGTGAATCTTAGCTTTTATGTTTACTAGCTCTACAGCAAGTAAATCTTATTTTTCTAATCTATGGATTCAGGATAATAAGACTTCCTTAACGATTATTGTAGAAAATAAAGGAGCAAAATATAAAGTTCTCCTCAGAGTGATGGGAAATATATTTGGTGGATCTGTCTACTTCTATTTTTTCTCATCTCTGATTCTCTTATCAGGGTCTCCTTTAGTTCCACAATCTCATTTTATCTAATCTCTCTTACTCATTTGTACCACCTAGCTGCTGTCTTTCTGCTAAGAATTTTCCTATCTTACAAGCTTTACATATTGTATTTTCATGTTGGAATCCTCTGCCTCTGGAACAGCTAATTTCTTATCTTTTAAGCTCAAAATAGGATCACCAAAGAATCTTTCTTGAATTTTTCTTTATGAAGCTCCCCCGCCATTGTTTCCTATCACATTTGCTATATCATTTCCTATATCATTACATATCAGTGCTATTTTTCACTTGAATTTCTGTGTGTGTGAGTGTATGTGTATATCCTGTTCCTCTAAGTTCCATGAGAGCATGAATTACATCTACCTCATATAACAAATACTCAAAATTATATCTTGATTAAATTAATGGATGAATAAAGGCCCTTTCATCAGTCTCATTGTATATCTTAAGGTCTGAAACATGAAATCATTCATGTAAATTTTACTATGCACCAAGAATAAAACATATCAATTTTGAATTTAAGTAGTTATCTAAGTTCTTAACATACATATTTGTTTTTTAAAAAAAATTATATAAAAAATAATAATATGAAAGTTAACTAAAGAGACTAACAAAAGCATAATAAGATATGCAAATAAAGCTTCATCAATAAGTAATGCATTGATTCTGTTACTGAAGGAAAGCAGATCATGTATGTTGCTAATAAAAGTAGATTTTTTTAAATTAGAAAGTATTTCCAATAGAATTCATTTATGAACTATTGGCGTCTAGTGAATTTTAGCCCGTTTTTATGATAAACTTTACCTTCATATCAATTTTTACATAGATGTCAAAAAAATAAAATTAACTGAAATATCACACATTACATAACTAGATATATAAGATGTAGACATCCATTTTGAGATGTATACAAAAGTGACCAGTATATAATAGAAGAGTAAATTATAGAAATAGGAAAGAGATTAAGAAAAGGTTTAAAAAGCTCTGAATGCTGTTCCATTAAATTTTATAAAAAGCCTTATTTATGAACGGAATAGCCTACTGTATTAAGATACAATTTAAAATTTCATAGTGTTGTGAGTTTAAAATGTTTCTTCAGTTCTGAAAAACATAGACACTTATATTTGACCTTTTGCAGTGACATATTTCCTGAATTTAAATGATAAGTTCATAAGTATTAATTGTTCTCAAGTATCATACAGTTTGAAAGTACAGCAAAATAAGGAGACAACTCAAAAGTCAGATTATGCCTCTAGGGCATTACATAAAAAATCAGTTTTAGAGTAAAATAATTAATGAAACAAGTAAACAGTGGCTGTGAAATTCATTTTTTAAATTTGTGGTTTTTATACTACAAACACTTCAGTTATCAAAAAAATCCTACTAATTTTCTAACCTATACCTACTTGTCACCTTAAAAAGCCTATCAATATATGAATAACAAAATAGCATGAAGTTTGTGCTTTTTACTTACAGAGAAATTTGGCATTCCTTTATTCTTTATTCTGTTAATATGTACAAATGTCCTTAAAGTTGCTATCTTACTCTCATTACCCACTACCCAGGTTCATTTTTAAATTGAGAAAGCCGATGCCAATGGGAATAAAACTGCTTGAACAATGTCACACAGGTGATAAACAGTAGACTTGGGATGCAAGCCTGGCTTTGAACCCCTAACCCTTTACTCTTTTCTTACAAAATAAGTAAAGGGTTTGATTCTGGTTTAATAAGTTGCCAGTTGAGTATATGAGAAGGCAAATATGTGTCTATTCCAAAGATCAAAATTTTGCCTTTGGGTAGATTTCATTATTAATACTAGAAAAGGCTTGCCTGTGCAACACACTGGAGACTTTCACAGACCACCTGCCATCTCTGGATTGCATTTTGGACAAAGATAGGTCAATCATACAATAGAAGTATTAAAAATTTCTGAAAATAATTCAGAAACTCAAAATTTTTAATTAGAATATTGACGACCAAAGTAGAATGACTCTAGACATTTGCTTAGAACTATTCTAGAGACTAATATTTTATATAATAAAAAGAAATCAAATGGATTAACAATCAGTTTCCATCCATGAGAATTTTGGAAGATTCACACAAAATATTAAAAATCATCAAGCAATTCTTTATTTTAGGTCTTTACCATTGTAGCCTGATTTACACAGGTGCTTAAGACATAATTATTTAATTTTTAAAGATGAAATTCAGCATATGGATTTAGGCTGGTAGAAAAAAGAAGATAAATTTAAGCTTTAAAAGAGTTATGTAATACCCTAAACCTCAAATTGAGAAGCAATTTATTCTGAGAAAGAACATGCACCTACTATGTAAAGCATGTCGTAGTACTTAGCTTTGAGAGGCAGATATTACTATTGTATTTTTTGCATAAAGACCGTTTCTTTAAGATTAAAGAAAGGAAGACTCTACCAGTCTTCAATTTGCATTCACATATGTTCATTTCTTCTTCTTAGGATTTCATGTACAATTTTGCAGATACATACCCACACATTTGTTTTACTTGGCTCTGTATTTAGATCTTGAGTTCCATGTGGTTATCTCACCTATCTTCATGCCTATATCAGGCCTATATAATATTATGGAATTACTGGCATTAATGTCAAGTGCTTGAGGATAATGGTGAAATGAATCCCACAGTAATCTCACTATCATTCTGATGTGCACATTTTACAGTTTTAGCCTCATTCCCTCTTGTAAAACACTATTAGATCTTAGAGTCATTCACACAACTGCTTGGTCAAGTTGAGATAGGTTCATTTTCTATTCCCATATATTTCAAATCCTCTCCTTTTTTCACATAAGTCACTGCCTATTCCTAAAGATAGATTCTTTCCCTTACAATCCAGGATCCTTTTCTATTTGCTTACAATCATTAAACACAATCTCTTACATTTGTAACGCCAAAATCTTTTTTTCTACTAGAGGACTGTGAAAGAACATGAACTCAAAATGCTGCATACAATACTAAGAGTGTATTAATCAGTAGTAAAAAGGAAGCAAATAAGGGAGGCAGAACAGGGTCGTGGAAAGAAGTTTCTGTATCGATGAGTAGGCTACAAATTCACGTGTTCTGTGACTGAGCTATAATGTAAACTTATTTTTAAAAGACTGGGATGTTGTGTTTTCTGAGGAGCAGCTTTCTTTTGGACTATTTGAACAACATTGCTCCAGCAATACTACCATTACACAATATTGAGAAATTTCTACTCACATGAGATGAAAGCAAGCAGATTTGTCTTCAAGGAGATAGTGTCTGACAATTAAGCTATTTCTGAAGCTATTTCAGAGGAGATGCAAGACTAAGGTTTGGGGGATGTCTGTGTTTACTGTATAATACACATTGTGGACTCTATGATATATTTTCATGATTAGAGGTAAGGAAATGTTTTATAGTTAATATCTTTTTGTTAATCAAGACTGAACATAATTTGTTAGCTTGGTAATTACCATCAGTTAGTTACCACATAGACAGAATAATTGTCTCACAAATATGTCCATGTCTTAATTCAACAGAATCCATGAAAATGTTATGTTACATTGTGAAGGGGAATTAAGGTAGCAGATAGAATTGAGTTTGCTTATTAGCTGGCTTTAAGATAGGAAAACTATACTGAATGATCCAAGTGGGTCCATTGTAATCACAAGGGCCCTTAAAAGTGAAAGAATGTCAGAGGGCTATAATGTGAAAGTCAATTAGCTATTGTTGGCTTTGAAGGTAGGAGCAGGTCACAAGTCAAGGAAAGCAGATGACTTCTTGAAACTTGAAAAGGCAAGGAAATGGATTTTCACCCACAGCTTCCAGAGAGAACTCATCCCTATCAACATTTTGATTTTAATTTAGTGAAATTCACTTTGGACTTCCGACCTGTTAGATAATTAATAGGTGTTGGATTAAGCAAATATATTGTGATTAATTTATTATAGCAGCAAGAGGAAACTAATATAATACCCTTTTTGCCATTTGTTTTCATTCAGGTGAGGAATTTTTATATTGACATATACCATCAACATTTTCACTCAAGTAAAAAATAAAATACATTGAGCTATTCTTACCGTACATTTCCAAATATCATCAAGTAATTGAAAAAACATCTCTGGATTCCAAATGCCTTTGTTTAAATTCTTCTCTGATATGTCACAGAATTAAAACCTCTTAGTGCCTCAGGTATCTTATTATTAAAATGACACAATTGAAGGCCTTATTTCATAGGGTTGTTTCAAAGACCACATGAGATCTAACCTGTGCAGAAAATGCCTGACGTGCCATGAATGCCCAATCAATGGAAGTTATTATTCTTTTCTTGTTAATATTATTAAACATCCATATTCAATAAATTATTTGTTTTACCTTTTAATGTGTCCAAAATATGTTTCCTACTTTTCAGCCCAGGTTAGATCTTCATCACTTCTCACTAGGACTATGGCAACAACAGCCTCTACAGGCTGAAGTACAATTCATGACATGGCTGAAGATCCTGCATGATCTGCTAATCTCTATCTGTTTCTAACCAAACCTTTCCTTGAATTGTGTATTTCAGTAATATGGAACTGCTTTACCACATTTGTTTATGCTTAGTCTTTGCCCACATTTTTTTCTCACTATTTCTTACTCTTCATTTAAGATAATGCTCAATTTGTTTTCTCACTGATGTTCTTTTCTTAGATTCTTCAAGGCCCTCTTATCTTCTTTCACTGAATCTCATGAAAACTTTAAGTAGACTTATGTAACATAGGAATTGTCTGCCAAAATGTTCCATAGGGCTCAAGACTCCTTGAACATAGAGAGCTTTATTCATTTTTGTAGCTCTGGGACACGCCAGAATAGACTATGACACACTCTCTCTCTCTCTCTCCCCCTCCCTCTCTTTCTCCCTCCACACCCCAGTCCTCTTCTCCATCTATCTATGTATTTATCTGTCTATCATTTTTTTATGGCTCAATTGAATAAACTCTAAAGATTTTAAGTGCTCTACCCAATTGCTTTCTCTTAATATAGAGTTTTTATGTTGAGTGGATTCCCATTCCTCAGCAGCATAACCTGACAACTGACTGCAGGTATAGAATATTCCTAATAGTCTGGTTACTGGGAGAAAAAAAAAATTCTAGTTTATTTATTGAATGTTCTCTTTATGGTATTTTCTTAAGTAAAAAATGTAGCTTTTGGGAAATTATTGTCACTAAATAAGAAGAGATAGAAAACTTAAAACAATAAAATATAATACTTTCATTATTTCTAGTCTACTATAATTTCTAATTGGATGATTTTATACATTCTAAGAAATTATTTATTGAAAATTTTGTACAATGTAATTTATTTGAGCACACTGTTGCATTGAGTAGAAATGTCTTCATTTCATGCATAATTTATGTATCCTACGTCATTGCTTCTCAGCGTGAGGATTATGGGAACGTTTCATACTGAATCATAAATACAAACCTTAAAATTATAATTTAGGTCAAAATTTTCTACTAGTTTACACCTAGAAACAATTTGAGGAATGTTGTCAATTGATGACTGGGAGACACCGAGACTTCTATCTCTAAGGAGGCAGATGCAATGACAGAGTGTTGGTGGAGTGTTCTGGCTACAGATAGCAGACACAAACTAGGTGAAAGCTAGGTTGATACTGAGACTAGTCTTAAGTGGATTGTGGATTTTTCTTGAATTGTGGACTTTCCAGAAACTTATTTTTCAGATTTAGTTTGCAAACCTTACACATTCTCATTTACCAATTTTCCAAGGCAAAGGACTTACCCTGCACTTGCATATATTTCTAAATTCCCCATGGAAAAGTCAATCAAATAAAAGTCAGTGTGTACATCAATTGAAAGATGGAACTGAGTCTAGAAACCATAATATGTGAGGAATGGCTGAAATAACTAAAAATGTTTAACTAAAAAGAAGACTTATAATGGACTGAAAAAACAAAACAACTCTCTTTAAATATTTAAAAGACTTCCATAGAAAGAAGAGATTATATATATTCTTTTCAGTTCTGGAGGAGCAAAATTTGGAAATGGGTTTTAGTTTCAAATAAAAAATTTAATAATAATAATAATAATTAAAACTCCCAAAAATTAGGATTAAGTTTTTGAATGCTGTGAGTGTCCCTTGACTAGAATTGTTTGAATTAGTTTTGAAGGACTATTTGTTAGAGATATGGTCTGAACCTTTTAAAATTGTTGTATGTGATGCGCCAAATAATCTTTAGGCCTCTCATTAAATAAATATACATCAAGTATCTTCTATGCTGGGTCATTATGTTGGTACAGCAGATCAATATCAATAAGACCCAGTGCCTGTCATCAAAAAGCACATTGTTTTCTCTTCACACACATTTGCATGGCTACTACATAAAACAAACAAACAAACAAAACAGAAAATAATAAGTGTTGAGGATGTGAGGATGTAGAGAAAATGGTACTTTTATGCACTGTTGGTGAGAATGTAAATTTGTGCAGCTGCTTTGAAAAAATAGTATGGCACTTCCTCAAAAATTAAAAATAGATCCATATGATCCAGCAATTCTGTTTCTAAGTGTATACCCTGAACAATTGAAAACAAGGATTTACACAGATATTTTTATACCCATGTTCATAGCAGAATTATTTACAACAGTAAAAAGGTAGAAGCAAACAGGATGTCCACTGATGGATGGATAAATAAAATGTGGTATATATCTAATGGAATATTATTCATTCTTAAAAAGGAAAGAAATTTTCACACATGCTAAAGAATGAATAAACCTTGAGTACATTATACTTCATGAAAGTCAGGCATAAAAGGTTAAATGTTGAATGTTTCCACTTATATGAGGTTATCTAGAAAAGTCAAATTTATAGAGATGGAAAGAAGAATGGTGGTTTGTGGGGAGCAATGAAGAATTATTATATAATGGATACAGAATTTTCATTTGGGTAAAAGGAAGAGTTCTGTAGCTAGATCATGATAATGCCTGCACAATGTACTTTATGCCCCTGAATTGTACACACAAAAATGATTAAGATGATAAGTTTTATGTTATATTTTATCACAGTTGTTTTTAAAGCTCATTGTCTAGTTGTCATTTTTGCTTTCAAAATCTTGGATTTAATCTCTGTATCCACTGAAAATCTCTTATGATTTGACATTATAAGAACTAACTATCAGTTTCCACTCCCATTTTACTGTCTCAGAGGGCAGCAACACATTCACACATTTACCCAGCCTAAAAACATGAGAATCAATTTGTATTGTTTCTTTTCCTTCTTTACTCTCACTTCCAAAAAGTTACTAAATCCTATTTTATTCCATCTCCTTATACCTCTCAAATCTTATACTTTTATTCCAGCAGCCAATGCCTAGTTCAAGTCATCATAATTTCTTGCTTGCATTACTGTAGTAACCTCCTAATTATCTACAGTCATATCCCACTCTGATCAATTTAACATAGATGTCAGAGTGATATTTATAAAAATACTTTTCTGTTCATTTCACTTTCTTGTTTAAAATTCATTTCCTCCCCTGAGACTTTAGGATAAAGTATAAAATCTTAGCATTGCATAAAATATTTGCCCTTTCTGGACCCTTGCTTATTTTTTAAATCTTTTTCTACCTTCATCTCATGCATTCAATAAATGAATATTTATAGAGTACTTTCAATATAAAAATTATTTTGCTAGGTACTGGAAATAAATGTTGAATGAAATAGGCAGTCTGTGGTTTTATGGAGTGTATAGTCTAGTTTGGGAAGCAGACATTAATTCTAAAATTCATACAGATAAATGTGTATCACAAACAATGGTGAGTGCTAGGAAGGAAAGTTAGGGGATAATGTGAGAACAATATGACTTAGTCTGGGGTCTGTAAAGGCTTTCCCAAGGAGGTGATATTTGAGTTGAGATTTCAAGATTTAGTATGAGTTTGAATAATACAAAGCGGGGGAAAAAATTTAATCAGAGATAACCATAGGTGCTCTCTTTTATACAAGATGAAGGATAGCATATTTGAAGAGATAAAAACAGTATGAATGGAGCACAAAGAGAGAAGATGGTACAAGTGGAAGTTGGAAAGCTGGATGGATGACTAAAATTTTGATCTTTATTCTTCAAGTAATGCTTTAGTTATTTTGATTTCTTCTCTTTGTCATGCTCTCTCTCATTTTTTTGCCCATTGCATACTCTGTTGCTTCTATTGGGAATGTTGTTTCTGTACCTCTAACAATATTTATCTTTGAAGAACCAGTCAAGATCATCTCCTCAGCTGAGTTATATGCTTTGCTTACGTACACTCCTTGGGCTTTGCATAACTCTTCCACAGCACTTGCTATAAAGTCATATTGTTTATTTTACTGGAACACTCATGCCTCAAGGAAGGGGCTGAATATCATTCGTCTTGGTATCCATAGCCACTAGCACTATTTCTCATGTAGTTTCATCGAAAAATACTTAAAGATACTAAAATGGTAGTGCTGAAGAATACAAAGTTGTATAAATACCTCCTTTACAGAACTTGAAGTTTATTACAAACAATACATGATGAAGAGCAGCTGTGTTCATATTTTCCTAAGGCCAGCTGTGCACAGAGAAGACAGATACAACAGCTTCATTACACTACCACTCTGAGGGCGAGCATTTATTAGAGTTTAACAAATGCATTATGTCATCTAAGAAATCACCTTCATTTTATGTGCCTCTAGTTCTTTGTTTTCTCCTTATAACAGTCTGTGTTCAACAGAAACTGAGATGAAGGTGAGAAATCTACAAGAAAACAAGAAATTTAAAAACTCTGTTAATACTGTTCAACTAGGCCAATACCATCTGTCATGATATTTTATTAAATTATTATATTTTATTAGTTATTCTTTTTTAACCATGTATTTTAATAAGCTATTTTTCTACATCTCTATATTTTTACATAATTTTTTCATCAAGTAACCTTAAATTTACATCTTCTTTTTCTATCTGAAAGTTAGTTTAACCCCACAACAATAACACAACATTAATAAGAACACATCAAGCAACTGTTTGGTGGCAATCATTGAGTTTTTACTTGATGGAACCACCTTCTGCCATTAATACACTCAGAATTCATTCACAATTAAAGACCTCAAAATTTTCAGTTTTAGCTTTGTTTAAATCTACTGACACTATTTTTATTCAATTTGCCTACATTTTTTTTTTTGCCTTCTTAATGAAAACTCTTGTTCTTATACCTTGAGTACAGAACATATGGTAATTGTAGAATCCTGTAGAGTAGAAACGATACTTAGATCTTCAAGTCTATTTTTACATGTCTCAGCATATACTCTAGAGAAAACTAGCCAACAAGAAAGACCATGTAGAAATGTTCTGTATTAATAAGTTTCGGAAACACTAGCATAACTCTTTGTTGGAGAAATCATTTTCATTTTAAGTCTTTGGTAATCCTGTATTAAAGAAATTTATTGACATTGCCTAAAGATATTTTACCATAGATATTATATTTTCCAGCAAAATCTATTAAACCATGGAACTAAAATTTTAGAGACAATTCAGGAAATACTATCACGGTAAATTTGTTTTACTTTAGTAAAAGAGTCAAATGAAAGCTGTATTTATAATGGCATAATAATCATCACTAAGATAGTTACAGGCAGAACTGGAAGTAGAGTACAGCTCTTCTTTCTTTCAGCCTTGATTACAAGCTTATGTTCTGTAAGAGGACAGATAGATATGGAAGTACATGAAACAACCTGTGGAGTCCCTAAAATCACTAAGACATCCTATATAAAACAGACAGCTGAGCTAGTGCTGTGATTTAACTAAGCTTACATTTAATATCACATTTAATAAGTTTAAAATATATTAATAAAAAGTATTTTTATTGACATTTAAGAAAGATAGTAAAATAATCCACTTGGAAGACTATATGATATTTAGGGCATATTCAATTTGTGCTGAGATATTTAGAGAAAAATATAATACAGGTTATTAACACATTCTAAACTGTGTGTTACAGAGTAAATATTTATATTTAGAAGGGGGAAAATCCAGAGTGAAAACATACTTTTGAAAAGTTGAAAAATTCATTGTTAAATGTTATGCTGGTATGCAACATACAAAGCACGAATACAGAAATATGACTATTCTTCCAGTTTGTGTTGTAAAACATCTTAAGCATAACAAATGTAGCACATATACAGAAGCAAACAGCAATCATGAAACTTTGTTATCAATTAAAACATATCGAAAGAAGCATATTTGATATGTCCCCAGTAAATTGTAAAAAAATTAATTGCTGAATTGAAATTTAAATATTAGCTATTAAATCAGAGGTAATATGCTATAATTTTGCAAATATGTAAATTGTAGTTACCAGGGAGTGTCCATCTCTCATAGGAATAGTATTGGCTATAGAAACACTAGCTGCAGTAAATAATAAATCCCAGTATTTTCAGCAACTAAGCAAAATAGAGATCCATTTCTATTTTGTACCAAGGCGTTCTTGGTCAGCATCAGTTTTCATACTATGATTTGACCATCTCCTAGTTTCTCAGCATCCTCTGAATCCAGAAAGTACATGGGGGTAGACAGGGTGGAAAAGTCTTACCTGCTTCTTAATTCCCTCAGTCTGGAAATAACACAGATCATGTTTGCTCATGTTCTTTTGATGAGGGTTTGGAAATGTAACCCTATATTGGGAAGTTGCTTCTCAGCAAGTACTCTGTACTATGGACAGGGAAGCACCAATTTTGGTGGCCAGTTAGTTGTTCTGCCACCTGAATGGGAAATAGCTGAGTTTGTTTTCTATGTAGAGATAATAAGAATAAAAAATTTCAAATCTTAAGAAAAAGCTTGAAGTAAAGATTTATTAATTTATTCAACACACACACACACACACACACACACACACACACACACACACACACCCTACTATGTCCACAGTTTTTATTTATCTGCCCTGCCACCTTAATATGTCACTGATCTTTCAATATTATAATTCAGTTATCTTGGCACCAGTTTAATAGTCAGATGATACAACGTTCAGTAGAAGAAGGTATTTCTTCTTGTTTCACCTTTTATTTTTGAGAAATGTCTTTCACTGAAAAACCTCTCAATACAATTTTCCTGTTTATTAGATAGAATTGTATTGCCTTTATGCCAAAACCAATCACTACCCAGAGAAATGGCACCACTATTATTGGCTTTAGCCAATCATGGTTCAAGTTCTATATTTAGGCATTGGTTCAACCTATATTAAGCATAGTTCTGTGAACAAAATCTGGATTCTAGAAGGAAGACAAGTGAAAATGTTGATTGCGAAGGCATCTAACAGTGCTACTATGATATAAAAATTAAGAACAAAATAAAAATATCCCCAAAATCAAAATGAATGATATTTGGTTGGTATGACATCATAACAAATGTGTTAGTTTCTAATAACCAAGGCACTCTCTTCTAAACTATCTCAAAATATCTCTGTTTGGAGCAGAGATATATCCAAATTGATTATGCCTTAACTGTAATGAAATACAATGATATCAGAAAATAGTTTTCTGTTCTAGATCCACTCCTCATTACTGATGTGCAATGGAAAGACTCCCAACCATAACAAATGGCCAATAAACTGGCAGGCATTGCCAATATACTGTCCATCTTCTAAAAAAAAAAAAAGTCAACGTATTTTTTTTGTGGTATCTGCAGGGATTAAACCATATGTTATATAAACTCCCCTTCCAAATATTGAATCTTTCATGAAATCAAGGGACACCAGCCCCATTGTAGAGATAGGGTGAGATTGTCTATGAGTGATAATGTCCAGGGACTAAATCCAAAATCAATGAGAGGCATTCAAACCAAAACACTTACTAGAAAGCGTTAGGCCAAAAAAGGGCCATGCAGTTTTAAGAGCTAACATTTATGGAACGTTGGCAATATGCTGGTTTCTCTGCTTAGTGCTTTTCATTATTTTTAAATATGATTTTAATCTTCACATAGTTAGGTAAGTGTAATTTCTATACCCATTTAGCAGAGGAGGAAATTGAAACACCAATAAATTAAATAATATATTCTAAGTCATGCAGCCAGGAAGTGTCAGAGCCATGAGTTAACCCTGAGCAATTGGATTTCAGAGGCCGTGGGTTGACCCACTGTACTAATCTTTCAGTAATGAACCTTGTGATAGAAATGGGGGATTTGGGGCCAGGAGTGAGGAGTGGGGGACATGGGCTCTGGCAAATTTTTTGACTCCTGGGAGCCACATAGGTAATTTCTTACTGGTGCCTGTGCCCTTTATCACACAGGACTCTAATGAGAGCATCCTTTGCTTATTCCAAAATGTTTTCAATTGCCTAATAGATGAATCTAAAAAAACTGCAGTGGTGCTGTGTTTAGTCAAAGTATCAATGGGACACAGCCTTCATTTTAAGGCTTAGAACAATGATATCAGTAGATGACATGTAAAATTTAGAACAAAATATCTCTAGTCCTGCATTTTTCACAGTGTACATTCAAATGTATAAAATATTAGGAAGATGTGTGTAAAATGAAATTTTAATATAAATTATAGAACGTAATAAAAAAAATCTATCGCTAGTATTGGATACCAAGTTAAAAGATAGTATTGAGCATATGAAGAAATTACTATTATTCATTTATATTCAAATTCATAACACTCCTACTCTGAGTTGATACTATATTTTATGCTAAGAATACAAAATAAAATATAGGTTTTGCTTTAAGTGGCTTACAATCTTTTATAGAGAAACACAATGAAGTTATAGATGGCATACATAGGTTTAATAGTAAAGTGACTGAAAATTTTTTCTTTTTTTAAGAAACAGAGAAGAAATCAGGGTTGGTCTCAGAAATGGTAGCCTCCAAATCCTGTAGCCCGCTGTTGGCTACCACAACCCTTGGGAGCCATCTGCCCCAGATGGGCACCACAAGCTACCATCCAGGTTTTGGAAAATTCTGAGTTGTTTAACAACCATGGACTCCAAGCACAGCAGCAACAACAAAGGAATCTCTAACTACACAAATACATGAGTATGAAATTGTTGCAGGAAGCTGGAATTACCATTCCCGAAGGGCACGTGGCTGTCACCAGATAAAGCTTATGCAACTGCCAAAAAATTAGGTTCAAAAAAGGTTGTGATGAAGGCACAGGTTTTAGCTGGCGGTAGAGGAAAAGGAACACTTGACAGTGGCCTCAAAGGAGGAGTGAAGATCATTTTTTTTTCCAAAAGAAGAAAAAGCTGTTTCCTCACAAATGATTGGGAAAAAATAAAAAGGAGTAAAGGGCAGACTTTGCAATCAAGCATTGGTTTGTGAGTGAGGACATCCTAGGAGAGAATATTACTTTGCAATAACAATGGAAAGGTTATTTCAAAGTCTTTAATAGGAATTTCTCAAGGTGATGTCAACATTGAAGATGTTGTTACAGAGATCCTGGAGGCCATAGTTAAAGAACCTATTGATATTGTAGATGACATCAAAAAGGAACTGCTGTTCAACTTGCACAGAAGATGGGATTTCCACTTAATATTGTGGATTCTACAGCAGAAAATATGGTCAAGGTTTACAGCCTATTTCTGAAATATGATGGAACCATGGTATTAATAAATCCAATGGTAGAGGATTTAGATGGAGCTGTACTGTGGATGCAAAGATCAATTTTGATTCTAATTCAGCTTATTGCCAGTAGATCTTTGACCTATGGGACTGGACCCAGAAAGATGAAAGAGACAAAGATGCAGCCTAGGCAGATCTCAGTTACATTGGCCTAGTAAGTGGTACTGGTTTGGCTATGACCACAATGGATATAATCAATCTTCATAGAGAGAGACTCCAGCCAATTTTCTTGATGTTGGTGGTAGTGCCACAGTCCATGAAATAACAAAAGCATTTATCACTTCAGTTACAAAGTTACTGGCTATATGATCAACATTGTTGGAGAAATCATGCCATGCGATTTATTGCACAGGGTATAGTTATGGCAGTAAAGGATCTGGAAATTAAAATACTTATTGTGGTATGATTATAAGGTACTTAAGTTGGTGATGCTAAAGCACTGATAACCAACAATAGACTTAAAATTCTTTTTTTTTTGTGATTATTTTCTAAAAACTTGAAGTTGCTAAAATGGTTTTAAAGCTCTCTGAAATAGTGACTTTAGCTAAGCAAACCCAGGTGAGTGTGAAATTTCAGTTGTCAGTCTGCTGAGAACTCCTTGGGTGGCTGAATGTGTTAAATGTGCTATAATGGTTAAAAATACCATGTTCTGTATTATTATTGTTCCTTTTAATGTGTGAAGATTATAATTGCCTTTAGGCACAAAAAAATTTAAAAACATTTGGTTTGTGTTTAATTCTGCTGTTGAGAATGAGCTCTTTGCATAAAGAATACATAATACAGTTATCTAGTTTTTTTGTTGTCGTTGCAGCCCTCTTTTTCACTTCTACAGAATGTTACTTGAAACATGCCAGATTATTATTGTTGGATACTACATTCTTTAATGAAATAAGTCTTATGTATAAAATAAATATGAAGATCAAGGTTTATTCTTTAATGTTAGAAACATATCTAATAACTAGTCTCATTAGTAAGCAATGCATTAAAACAATGTTATATAAAAAGTGTTTATGTCTAACACCCAATGCCTAACTAAATATATCAATCACCATTTATAAACAGAGCTTTCAAGCACTACCCATAATATTCTTTTAAGTATTTCAGTGAAGTAACTTGTCAACTATTTGAACATTGTTTTAATTATTACAAAATACTGTTAACTCCAAGTCTTTATGATCCCATGGCATTGAGAAGAACCTATAGCTTTGTATCAAATGAAGGTATATTTTCTAATGACTTGGAAGAAAAAAATTAAAATGACAATTTAAATTAATAAAAATCTTCCAATAAAAAAAAAAAAGAACAAACAAACAGAGAACAGAATGCTCTATAGAGTCTACTTGGGAGGCTGAAAAAAGCAGATTTGTCTATCTGTTGACACAAAATAAACTGCCCCCAAACTTGGTTACTTACAAAAAGAGTCATCTAGTTATTTACAATTTTGTGGATCAGGAATTTGAGCTGGGCTTCTCTGGGATGACTTGGTGTTTCTTCAAGTGATGTCATCTGAGCTCATATGTGTACTGAGCTTCATCTGGCATGGAAAAGATTAAGACCTCTCTACATATGCTCCTTTTATTCATGAGGAATCTAGTTCAGACTTTTCTACACAGTATGTAAAAATATTTCAAGAGACAGAAAACCCTAATTCACAAGTGCTTTTGATCTTTCTGCTTATATCACATTTACTAATGTTTGTAGGCTAAATCGAGTCCTAAGGTCAAGATCAGAATCAATTTTAGATGGTACTACACAAGGGCATGGATACAGGAAATTCTGTCCATCCCGTGGGGCCCATAAGATAGGTACCTTCTGACCTCAATGATTTTCATCTCCCCTACATGTTACTAAAACAAAAAGAGTTATCTGCACCACCATGTCCCCCTTTCCAATACACAACATACAGTGGGGAGACAGGGAAAAGATAACTGCAATAGGAAATCCATTCAAAGAACAGGGGACATACAACAGTCATTGTGTTATAGCAATTCTGAAATATAGCCAGGCTTCCTTATGCCTGCTATTTTTTCAAGGACTGTTAACATCAAGACCCAGTCCTGGTCCTTGAGTGTTTCGCTAGTCTATTGTGCTTCAGAGCTCTTGGCTCTGCCTTCTGAGAAGTCTTGTTTTTTTTTTTTTTCTGTAAGAAATGACTGAGTAGGTTTCTCATCCTATTTCCTGCCTATACAAAATTGAATTCCAGAATCCTCTTTCGCTTTTGAGGTTTCTCTGTCCCTTTAATCATCCAAACTGATTTGTTTTAAAATGTCATAGGTTTTCTATGAATTAAAATATAGTCCACTCCATTAGACAAAAGCCACATACACAATTCTTTTTGAGATATCTTTTTCTAGTTACCTTCAAAAGTATTTCATGAACCATATCTTTATAATTTCTAGAGGTCAAGATGAGAAGGTCTAATAGTTACTACTTTGACTATTTCGGAAGTCTTAGCAAAGACTCTTATAACATTGATAGGATATTTACTCTGGAATTATTTTTTTTTCTCTCAGAATGTTTTCTATTAAGAGGGGCTGGAGATGTGAAATAGTTTTTATATTCCAACTCAGAAAGCCTGGCTTCTCTGTATCCAATTCTGATTGAAAAACTAGCAGTTTTTCCGTTTAACTCATCTCTCACATCTGTATTTTATCATATGCCATTAAAAGAAAACAATTGAAATTTCTAACATCTTGCATAGAAATCTTAGTAGATATATAATTGCATATATTTTCTATTCTATAGATATCCTTTTTATCAGTTTTTTTTTGTTGTCATTATTGTTACATTCATGACACCATTTTTTCTAGACTGCAAATAGTAGTTTCCTTGCTCACTTTCTTGCCTCTACTAACTGTTTTTTTTTTTAAAACAAAGGTTTTGATAACAATTTCCTTAGCTCTTTTATAGCCTTTGCCTGACATCCAGTTCCAAAGGCAATGCCTCTTCTCAGCCTCCTCTTTGTCTAAACCTGGATGGGGGGGGGGGGTCATTGTTTAAAAAGGAGAAAACCTCAAAAAAAAAAAAGTGTAGGAGGCAGGGGAGGCCACCAGGCTCACAGGTCCCATCACTAATTTCTGCGCCTATTTTTGTGCCTGCAATGACCCCATCCTTCTGCTCCAGGTTTCTGCAGATATAAATGACACTCATGAAAACAATATCTTGGTAGGAAGGTCTCTGGGACCTGCAAAGTGGAAAATCTTATATCTGGGAAAACAAAGATTTGCATTTGCTCAAAGGAGTAAGGTGAAGGTGTGACTGGTAATGGAAAAAGTTGGTAAAACTAAGATTGTGGGAAAGTTCAGATGTTAGCATTAAAGAAAATTTGATGCAGAGCAAATAAAGAATTCACAGCCCCTACATAGCTTAATAGGTCCTTATTGCATAACATATGCCATATTTTTATTTTCTAGTAAATTGTAATTTGAAGTACCAAATGCAATTTGCAAATATATTTTTCAAATATCATAATTTATTGAGAAATTTTATTTTGAAGAATTAATTGTGTATAACAAAAGAATCCTTCCCAAATATTATTTGAAATACATTACTTTTTAAACAAAATATCAATAAGCATTAAAAATAACACACATGTATAATTGTCTATGTATAATATTGTTTCAACTGTATCCCTAGTGTGAGTTTCTTTTAATAACATGACTTTTGAATTATAGCCTTGCTGTAGTATTTCTATAATTATATAACTAACAAAAATTATTATGCAAATGGAATCATTTGCAATGTAAGGTAATAGCGGTACATAAAGTTATTATTTACAGTAGGTTTATGACATATTTATTACAAATGCCTAATTTTTTCCACATTAACCAAGTAAATAAATTATATCATAGTGGTGGATTGAGAATGACTAGAATGAAATATTACATTAAGATAACATCACTCATAGGAAAAGCACGGGTTTATGGTTCATGACCAAAGAATAAAACAAAACAAAACAGAAAACAGTAATACTAGCATTTTTCATTAGTGAATGCCTTTCTTCATTCTTTCTTATTATCTAAAGTTTATATTTATTTAATTCTCGGCTCCATTCTCAGACCCTGTTTGGCAGCTTCAAGTTGCCCTGTTCTTCAGGACTATGCTATATTTTACACTCTTGTATTTCTTCTTGGCTTGAGTTCTTATTGCTTAAATATCAAGTCAAATTTGTATATATTATTTTTTAGGGATATTCCTGTCTGTGTAACTAGTTTTCAAACCCTTGAAGGAATTTATTCAACATTCTTTTAGTGTCTAGTCTACCATGTGTTAGACACAGTACTACATTCTAGTTTTATAATGGTGAAAGTAAAACAACCTCCCCTCCCCCCAAAAAATGATATCCCTGTGGAGCTATATTTTATTGGAGGAAACAGAAGCTAATCAAAGTTGTGTGAATATGTGTTAAACATATCTATGGTGAGTGCAACCAAGATGAAGTACATGGGTGTGAGAACATGTGATGGGGTTACTTATGAAGCTAGGTAGGGGAGGAAAGTCTCCCTAATGAAATGAAGATTGAACACAAATCTGAAGGAATGGTACGAGTTAACTAAGTAATGTGAGCTTGGAGGGTAGGAGAGAATACTCCAGACACAGACAATAGCATATGAAAATTTCCTACGGTGGAAAGTAGAATGGCAAGTGTGGGGGAACTGAAAGCAGAGCACACCCATGATAGTTCACAGAGCATGGGATGTGGTATGAAAGGAGCTTAAAGCAACAAATTCCAAACCATGTTGTTTACTTTAAAGAATTTGGTCTTCCTTTGCTATGGACTAAATGCTTTCCCCCAAAAATGTATATGTTGAAGCCCTAATCCTCAGTGTAGTAATGTTTGGAGGTGGGGCCTTGGGAGTTAATTAGTTTTAGATGAGCTCATAAGAGTTAGACCTTCATGACGGATCGCATGCCCTTCTAAAAAGAAATACAAAAGAGCTCGTTTTCCCTGTCCATTTCTTCCTCTCTCTCCCTTACCCCTCCCTTCTCCATCCTGTCTCTGCCAGGTGAAGACACAGGGGAGAGGGAGCCATCTGCAAGCCAAGAAGAGACCTCACCAGAGCCTGACCATACTTCCTGTCTCCAGAACTATGAGACAATAAATTAATATTGTTAAACCACTCAGTATATGCCACAGGAGGGCTCCACAGCTGCCTGGTCTCTTGTGGAAGGACTGGAGGCTATGGTGGGCCTGCAATTTTGTTCCCTGTTCCAGGCCAGCCATAGATTGTGCAAGATAAACATTCTAGTAGAGGAAAAAATTCTCTGAGTACTCACTCTCTCCAGGGTTACTGAGATTTGAGAGAATATTGCAAACAGAAAAATAGCTACAAATGTGCAGAGATGACTCTGTAAGAATGTCTATCATCAAATTTTGACAATATCAAAAAATTAGAAACCATCTAAAGAGCCATTAATAAGGAATTGGTTAGACATATTGAGACTCGTCAATCTCTATAATGGGATTTTATTTTTGGTCACTTTAATAAGTGAAGTAAATTTGTTACCTAATAGTGATATAACAATAATAATTTCATTCATAAATAAAATATGCTGATTACATTCCAATTGCTAGGTATATCATATTTTTCCTCACAACAACCATATGAGGTAGATACTATCTCCATTTTACAGACAGGCAAGGGTTAGGAAGATTAAATAATTTACGCAATTTAACATAGTGCTATATAGAGATGGTATGTATATCTAAATAATTCAATTACAAATATCATGTGCTTTGTGGGTACTGATTAAATGATGCGATACCACATATTTAAGAAAGCAGCAAATTAAGGAATACTCTGAGTATTGTTATTCCACTGTGGGAAAAAGTTATGTGTGTTTAAAAGGCAGAAGTATATATGGAGCACAGGTGGTATAAATGAGAAGTGGAAATAAAATTACTGAGACTTTGCAAATTGTAGGATAGAAATATGATTTAATAACCTCTTTTTTTCTTATCAGGAAAAAAATGATACTGTCAGAAAGAGGGGAAATGAGAGTTTGAAGATACAAATTTGCAGGTAAACAATTTAGTTGTGCACAGCATACTTTTCTCCTTTACAATCCTGGAAGGGCTTCCCCAATCTGATCATCTTTGTATATGACAGATATGTTGTCACGAGTTTCTTCTAGAAAAATTATATTTTGTTTGAATAGGAGGCAAAAAAGAGACATTGAGGTTGCAGGATTGGTAATGGCTAGTTTAGAAGGGCTGAGAGAATTTTTTTGATCTGCCAGGAGAAAGAACGATGGGGTAGGGAGGGCAGAAGCTTATTTCCTCTCTTTACCATGTGTGGTGGTAGTGGGAGAGAGACTTGAAGGAATTTATGGCCCTGGCCTCGCAAAGAAAATAGTATTCACAAGCTCAAAGTGCTCATTAAGCTGCTGAAATAAAAAGCCCTGGGGAGCCCCTCACATGAGGAGACAGCAGGATGCTGACAGTAACAGTCGGTGCATGGATGTAAGTATTCAGCTACTGGGAAGCAACGGAATCTTTGAAAAGACCTTCATGATTAGAACCCAGCAGTTTTGACACACTGCAATCAAGCTGTAAAGAAACACAGCATAGTAGGGGATAAGCTTGTCAAAAGAATAAAAACCAAGGATACATTCAGGTAGAGCTGAGGTATAAGCATGTGGTAAGAGAAAAGCAATTAACCAAACTCATTTCAGACAGCATTGTTTTCAACTGATTCAACTACTTTATGAATAAATATCCTATTATAGAGGGATTAAAAATAAAAATATGTATGGGATTTAAAATACCCCAAAGAAAATTACTCCTAAATTGGAGATGAGAAAGTAAATCCTTCACTGAAAATATAAGTGATGAAACATTCTAAAGTGAAATTTTTTATACTGAGTAATCCACTGTGTTGCTTTGGGTAAGATATATTTATTGTCTAATGATTCAATTCAAAATCTTTTATTTTCAACAACAATTTATATATATATAAATTTCTGACTATGGAAATAAAGTTATTAGTATATAGCTGAGCTATTACAATTACCACCAACTCATACTAGTTATTAAAGCTTATTGAGTGTTTATAATGTGGCACAAAATATACTAAGCACCTTATTCATAGACATTCATTTAGTCCTCACACAAAGCCTAAAAGGTAAGAACTATAATTAGCTGTTTGAAGAAGAAACACTGAAGCACGTGTTAGTTATTTATCCAAGGTCACACAGCTCGTATATCCTCTATTTAGACCAAGATTTAGACCTAGATGGTCAGTCCCCAGAATCCGGGCACTGAGTCACTACACTGGGTGATCCCACTACCTCATAGGTAACTAATAGAGGATTAGGTGTTACCAACATATGCTAGTGTCCAAAGGATAGCCAAATACTAGAAATAGCTCTAAAATAAATATGATAGTTTCAAATATACGCACAAATTCTTTGATACTCTTCCTTTGAAGAGGTGGAGCCTAATTACATCCTCTAGAGTGTGGCCTAGATTTAGTTATCCTCTTCTTATGATACAAAAAGTGACCATGTGAGACTTCAGAGACTAAGGTCATAAAAGACGGTGTGGTTTCTACCTCCCTTTCTCTTGAATCTCTCTTTGGAAGAAGGCAAATGTCATGTTTGAGGGCATTCAAGCAGGCTATGGAGGGGCTCGCATGTGAGGGCGACTGAGACCACCTGCCAACGGCCAGGTAAAAAAATCATCTTGGAAGCAGTTTCTACAGCTTTAGTTAATCCTTCAGATGACCAAAGCTCCTACCAACACACTGACTGCAATTTATGAAATGCCACCCAGCTAATCTGCTCTTGAATCCCTGTACTATAGAAACTGAACTAACAAATGTTTATGGTTTTTTCATCTCTAAGTTTTGGGATAAATTGATAACTAAATTAATATAGTGCTTATGAAAAAGTATTTTAAAGTCATTTGCCTTTTTTTAGTTATAACATTTATAGTGTAATAAATTAGATGCCATTTGTTCACAAACTAAAATCTCTGAATTTAGACATCTTAGAAAATAAATGAGAATACTCTGAAAATTCAGGAGTATATTTTGCAGAAAGAGGCATAATAAATCTTATTTGATTAAAAAAATTTATTAGAAGTACTTATAAAAGATTTTGTCAATTATATATTTTCTCTCTTATTTCTATGTGGATTTTTATTTTTTTTTAAAGATAAGTTGGTGTTTTATATTTTACCAGTCACATGTAAGTCTACTAGGATGAAGATTCTGTACATTAATTCATAATAATCTCAGTGGTAGATGCTTAGCTTCATATCTTTTATTTATACAGTTTATACTCACATGCATATGTTTTTCTTGGATATTCTGTTAGGAGCTGCTTGCTTAATGTTATTTGCATTGTATCTTTCTCTCTGGAAGTAAAGGACTGAGCAAACTTTCAATTACCTTTTGGCTGCCTGTACTCTACCCTTACAGGACATTTTTTGTTAATCCCTAGTTTAGAATTTAGGTTGACTTGCTTAGGAAATTTATGCCTGAAATGAGACCATTTAGATCTCCACATTTCCACAGGACACTAGATTGCCCAAATATAAAATTAACAACCTTAAACTTTTCAGTAATATTACATTCCTAGAAGAAAGAGACCAGGCCCCTGAATCTTACTTAGTTATTTGGAGTGCATGCCACATAATAGACACTCAAGGAGTTATTTGTTGACCGTCAACAAATTATTTCTTTTTCTTCCTCACAATCTTTAAGAGTAGCTTCTGTTCCTGTATTAATTTTAGAAGGCAAGAAACTGAGTCATAGAGAAGTTGTTTTGCCTAAGGGCAGATAATTGGTAAGTGGAGGATTATAGAATTAGAGAAATTTTCTTGACAAAATTCACTGTGACTTTCATCATACCTACCCAGAAAATCATTCTATTTGAAGAATGTTTTTCGTGGAGAGAACTGCTTTCTGAAGCGTTCTCCTATATTTAAAATGTCCACAGATGCTTGCATATATATTGTGTTGCTCAGGAAAGAACCCCCATGGAGCCAGGGCCACTTGCTAGCTTGAAAAGGAAAAGAGCTTCATGCTCTAATCCTGTCACCCCCACCCCTCATTGACTTCCTAAAACCCTGTGCAGCTCACTTAACCTCTCTGCATTGCCATTTTCTTCATTTGTAATGTTAGGATGCTAATAAGTACTGATCTGTCCTTACAGGATTGCTGTAAGGGGCAATGAATAAAAATCCTTGAAAGAGTTTTGCAAACTTGGCATACAACATAAATTGAAAACTCCAGCTACTTATTAAAGTTTCTTGTTCTTTACTTAATATTGCTGTGGCCTACATGCTTTTGGTTTTAAAAAGAAATCTGGGTCCCTTTTCAACGAAAGTGTTATAAAGCAGACATTATAAAGCATGACAGTCAGAGATGTGTTAAGGAGTACGGCATTAAAAAATCATCACCATCGTCATAGGAAACGTGATGACATTAAAACACAAGCCTGTTTCTATGTTTTTGGTATATGCTGACTTTATTAAAATATTTGTTCAATAGGTGTCAAATTAACACATATATCTAAGTCATTGCTATGATAACAAGGTGTTTTGTTCTGAATGAAGAATAATAGTTATAAGCTTTTACTAATTACTTCTAAGGATGATATAGCTACCTTGGGACCTCAGTATCATTCACATTTAACTCTGGTTGGCAAATTACTTATCTATTGTGCTAAGAATGCTAGGAAAGTTCCCCAGCTGGTGAGCCTAGGGAGACCTTAGTTAAAGTCAATTGAGCTTGTTTATGTGTCTTTGATACTAAAGGAAATATACTGAGTTCCCTTTGGAGACTCTAACTTTGCTGCTTCCCACTGCTATTTCAGTATTGAATTTTCCTGATGTGCAAAGAAGCCACCAGTGCCTTCTTTAGAAGATCTGTCCATAGTAATCTTTCTCTCAGTAACTAAGAAGCTCAGGAGGTTTGGAGGGGAAGAACTAAGTGAGCCTAAGTAGTTTTTGGAAGCTTCATCTTAAGCTGTACTTTATTTTTGCATTGCCTTTTCTCCCTTCCTTTGAAACATGGCAAAACACTAAATTCAAATTTTTCCTTGGTCACAGATGTAGCTACTCTATGGAGAGTGAATTTAGCAGGGACATGGAGAAAGTGAGGAGACTGTGGAAGAGGCCCTGGATATCATCTGGATGAGACATAAAGGAGTTTTGTTTTGGACTAGAGGATATCCTCAAGCCTTTTGTATTTCATGTTCACAATTTACAAAATGTGAGCAAATTTGCAAGACATTTTATCTTCCCAAAATAAAAGGATTAAAATGTCATTTCTTAATGTTTAGATAGTATAAAGACTTTATTAATTCACTTACTGGGTGTCAAGTATTGTGCTAATTGCTGCAGATACAGTAGTGAACAAAACAGATGCTTCCCTGGCTCTCATTGAGTTTACATTCTAATTGAAGGACTAGAGTAACTCCATTTTGCTATGTAGACTCCAGATTAAATGAAGAAAAATTCCCCGAAAAACAATTAGGGACAACACCCTGCCATTTGGTCAAGCCTATCAAAGCCATTAATCAGTAAGCCCTGAAGGCACGCACACCCGGCCCTTATAGCACACAGCCCTCTTGTGGGCGGCCCTAGTAACCTATTACCCAATCTCCTTAAAGGTCAACCCTAACCCTCCAATCAAGCAACGCTGGGGCAGGCTTGGAGTTTTACCCTTTACATTCAGTCCCAACCCCTCAGTCGGGGCTTCTCTCACCCACTGCTGCGTCAGTGAACGAGTGGGGTCTAAACTCGAGTTTGTCAATAAACTCCCTCTTGTGCTTACATCGGTGTCAGTTTCCTTCTTGGCTCGTGGAGTTCCAAACCAGGGCATTACACTAATAAGAGAGACAGATTTTAGACAATTAAATCAACAGATATAAAATATGTGGTTGTGGTAAGTGAAGAACAGATAAAGTAACATAAGGAGTGTATCTAAGAATTAGTTCTTCACAAAGGCCCTTTTAAAGAAATATTTGATGTAAACATTGAAAGTGAGAAAGTGCAGTCTAGAAAGGGAACAGCATATGCAAAAGTTAAAGGAGTGGTAAAGATCTGGGCTCATTAGGAAAAGAAAAAACGCCAGTGGGTTTGGGGAAAAGTGAATTGAAGAACAAGCAAGGAGCAAAAATGGAGAGTACAACCAGGCCCAGATTATTCAGGTACTTGTAGGCTGTAGTAAGGAATTTGGATTTTTTATATAAAGTATAATGGGAACTCTCTAGAAGGTTTTGAACATGATTCTATTTGCATTTTTAAAATATTCTGGCTACTCTTTAGAAAATAATTTTTTTTTTTTTGCAGGAAAAGAGTGAGAAGGTTATAGAAGGGGTCTGGATAAGATCTGATGATGTGAACTAGAGTCATGGTAATGACATACATAGAAGAAGAAATACATTTTTTTGGAATTCAAATAAACTATACTTGGTATACTAAGTATATGAGTTTTGTGGTTTAAAAAGGTTGCATGTTAAAAGATTGAATGTTTTTTGGTGTAAGAATATTGAGAAAGTTTGGAGAACAGTTGTGTGTGGGAGAGGGGATTAATTATTAAATGCTCAGGTTTGCACATGTTATATATGTTGTATATGTGATCCCCTGGGATCATCTATGTGGAAATTCAAAGACAAATTTGCAACTTGAGATTGGATGGAGATATAAATTTGGGAGTCATCTCATAGAGGTGCTGTGAAACAGTACAAAGTAATGATATCATGTAGAGTTTAATACAGAGAGAGAAGTAGAAGGATATAGGAAATAGCTGAGTAGATAAAAGATTTTGGTATTAGAAGGAAAACAAGAAATGAATAAAAGAAGCCAGGAAGAAATACACAAAGAGAGGGCCATAAACCAGGAGAGTGTGGTGACATGTAATTAAGAAAACATATACATATGACTTCTTGCATTCTCTATGAATTTTTATTTCCTCACATGAATTAAAATATACTCAAAATCAAAAAGAGAAGAAAATAATCTTTTGGACACGGGATATTTCTGTTTGATCTTTTTTCCTTTGAACATTGTTTATATATTTGAGATTATATTGAATATGTGCATGTATATATCCTCAATTACCACCTAAAATCATAATATAAATGATTAACACATTTATTACACCCTTGGATATAAATGTGTTAGTTAATTTGGGAAGGTTCTGGGTGCTGAGTCCAATCTTATTTAACACTTTATAATAACCCTGGAGGAAAGAATACAATGTGAAGTATAAAGCTATTTAATAGAGCTCTTCTTCAAATAGGCATAATGCATTAGTAGACTTCAAACATATTATATAAGTGCCAAGAAGAAAAAGTAAGAGAATTTCAGTGAGACAAATGTAAAGTGATGCACCTGGAAATAATTGCTTCCAATTTCGTAACCAAGCAGTCAGAGTGATCTAGTTAAAATGTGACTCAGTTCATATCATTTAGCTACACTAAGTTCTCCAGCAGCTACCAAAGTCATTCGGAATAAATTCTGATATCCTTATAATTGCTTAAAAGACCCACCATTATCTGGCTTCTGATTACTTCTCAGATATAATCTCTTCCCGCTTTCCACCTTGCACCATATTCACTGACTTTGCTGATTGTCAAATATACATGCATATTCCCACTGCCAGGCCTTTGCACTAGCTGTTTCCTCTGTGCTGCGTGTTCTCCCCCAATGTGTCCACATGGCTAATGACCTCACCTTTCTCAAATCTCGTAATATCATTCAGGCTTTCCCTTACAATCCTATTTATAATCACAGCTCCTATCCCTACCGTTCTCTATTTTATTTTCCTTGAATTTTTTTCAATGACACCTACTATCCTTTAACATACAACTTTTCTAGCTTCACAACTAGAATATGAGAAAAAATAATTTTGTTGTGTTAATTGCTGTATCCCTGCACCTAAACACAATTTCTGACATAAAGTAGGTATTCAGCAAATATTTTTTGGATGATTGAATACATGTACACTTTTTAGTTTCAAAAATGCAACCACGATCCTTTTGTCTTTAGATGCTTTAAATAGCAACAATCTAAATTCCTGAATATGAGATTGTATCTTTTTAAAATGTGATTTATAGAGGCAATCCAAAGAGAGTGTCTACTTTTAGACTTTAGGTAATAAAGCATTTTTTTTATATAAAATGCTGTGATATGAATCATGCTTCTTAAGAACATTCACTTTTTTCAAAGAAAATCTGCATAAGTAAATTCATTAGAACTTTCATTTAAAGGAATTTTGTAAATGGGCCTTGATTGCTCAAGTATCCTTGTGCTGGAGAGGATGTAAAACAGTTTTCTAAGGAGTCTTGATTTTGCATATAGATCCTACCTCTGTAAGTTCCAGGAAAAGGGGGAGAATCTCCAACCAGTAATTCAGTTTTGTCAGGCTCCTTAGTTTTCCTCCAAGCTAAACAGTATATAGGTTGGCTGTCTTTGTAACCTGTGGATCTGTATTTCACTGGTAACCTGAAAAGAGACACATTTTAGATTAATATGTTCTCTAGTATAACTCTCTACCAACAGGTATTTATCAAGACTGAGCTAAGCAAAAGGCTTCTTGGTTAGACCCCTTGGTTAGATCTTCTAAAACGTATTCTTGAAACAACTTGTATCAATAGGAAGCTGAATGCCCTGATAGCATTGTATTCCCTGACTCCTCATACCACCTTTCCACATACCTAAGCCTCTGTTGCAGAATTTTTAGAAAAGGGGTATTCTGAAACTTTTTTTTATTTGGAGGATGTTGTTGAAGGAAGGCTCTCTTATACTAAGAAAAGTTATTTGTCTCATGAGTAAATGGTTCTCTCTCTCTCTCTCCCCCCCTCTTTTTTTTTTTTTTCTATAGGAAATGTGAATTTAACCATTCTCTTAAAAGGTCAGAACTTTAAAATCAAGTTTTCTGTAACAAAATTGAATACAATCATGGTGGGTCAAAGTGCCAGGGAGGCAGTGGTTAACAGGTGAAAGTGTGGATAGGAGGCTGGAAACTAATTTTTTTTTCCTAAGAAAGTTTAATTCTTCAGGGCCTTGTTTCATAAGTATGCTGTCCTTGCTTTCAGAAGTCTCTGTGTTTCAAGGAAGGTACATGTTTGTGTTGCCTTAATTTGAACTTTGAGATCTAAATTATGAGTGAGAGAACTTGAAATGGAACTCAAGCAGCTCTCTCACAGAACTTAATTTATAGAGGAAAATGAAGGGAAAGGAGTTTAGAAGCTCAATCAGCTGCAGTAATCCCATTGGGAACCTCTGGCTGCCCAAATCTTAGTTCTGGTTCTCCTGGCTGAGGCAGCAGCCAAAGAGAAAAAGATTAGTGCCTATTTTTAAGAAGCAAACAAGTTTGCCAGCTCCCTTTTTTCTAAATTCTTTTCTACTCTGTGTCAGGGTTTCTTAATCTCAGCATGATAGACATTCGCGCTGGATAATTCTTTATTGTGGGATGATGTATTGTACGTTGAACAGAAGTATCCCCGGGTTCTAGTCACTAGATGCCAGTAGTGACAACTAGAATTGTCTCCAAACACTTCTCGATGTCCCTGGGGGGGGGGTTGCAGAATTACCCTAGTTGAGTGAATCTCACTGCTCTAGATGCCACTGAAAGCTGAGGTCATTGCCATCCCCGCAGGATAAAAAGTAGGAGTCTCAAAACTTGTGATGACATAGTGCCACATACAGTCAAGATGAGAGGATAAACATCACTGGAGAAATAAAATAACTTAAAAAAAATGTGCTCAGAAAATTTAGTAAAGCAGTCACCCAACTATGTTTTGTTTCTTTGTTTTTTATATCACAATTATGATTATTTTCCACATTTCTTTGGCATTCGTCAGGTGGGAAGAGATGCCAAGGCACTTTGGGAAGCATCAATAAAAATGAATCATTTAACTCATCACTAAAATATAGCCACCTCTGGTCTACGGCCACGCTACCCTGAACGAGCCTGATCCCATCGGATCTCAGAAGCTAAGCAGGTCAGGACTGGTTAGTACTTGAATGGGAGACCACCTAGGAAGACAGGTGCTGTAGGCATAAAAAATTAAAAGTAAGGGATTGTAAACTGACAAGGTCCTTGCAATCTGTGAGGTCAACCAATTGTCACCTCATCTAAAATAAATAAAATAAATATAGCCAGAGGATTAGCAGCTTCTTGTGTCTGCTGCACTTTAACTTGTGGACTCTCAGAGTAACATCAGTATGACTAAAGATTCAAAGACAAAGAAGGTATAACATCCCATCTTCTCATTCCTCAAATGCAGATGCGTAATGGGAGGCCTCTAGGATCTGGGGATATACTTGTCTCCACATGCATTTTGCTTAGCAGTCTTAACACACTTCTTTAGTTCAAAAGAATTATTTTCCAAGTTTTCATACATGTTTTTGAAGATAAATTTATCTTGTTCACACTAAAATCTTCTATGGGTTGCTTTTGGCTTTTTTTGCTTCTTGATCTCATATGTTCACTCTAGATTTCTAGACATGAATTCATTTCTCCCAAGAAATATAACTAGGTCATATCTTGTGGTGAAATAGTTCTGTAGATTCTTGAGATTCTGCCAGACCAAAGATTTTACATGTTTCTGTGTGGCCAACGCCCATTATTTTAGATCAGGTAAGAGGAGAGAGACAGGAGTACCCAGCTGACGGCAAATTAAAAAGAAACACACTAGGAAGACTTTGAGTCCAGCAGCTCTAGGTGACTCTGCCTTTTAATCTCAGAGTTTTGGGAGTTTGAAGGAGTCTAATAAATAACACCCTCTTACCAGGTGAATTCTGAATCAAAGAGTATGACAAATAAATAGTTCTCTTTTATTTTATGAACACGGAGAATTATAAAACAGAATCTGACTTTCTCATATCATTGACATCACAGCTGCTAGGAAGTTGTTTTGGTCAGCGCAGCTTGTTGGAGTGTCAGAGATTGGCCAGGAAAACAGAAGCCATTCCAGGTATTCCTAACAGTAAGGGTTTTAATACAGAAAATTGGTGGCTTACATTGCTGGCAGACTTGGAACACAAAGCTTCAGGTATAGGACAAAAGAGGTAGGGAATACAGAAGCTCACCTGGAAACCTTGGTAAATCTGTCACCTCTGTAGCTTCCATTCTTAGCTGGCTCTCAAAGCAGATGATTCTCAAAACCTTATCTTCTGCCCAGATATGAACTTTCAGTGGTCTGCAGAGGATATTAATGGTGTCTCCTTCTCTTCTACCTTCCAAATTTCACATAAGCAGAACCTTACAGGGAAAGGTGCAGTGGTGAGGCCCAGTACAACAAGCACAGTTTTTGTGTTTGTTTATTCTAACTGGTGCTTGAGTAAATTTTTTGTATACAGTCCAGAGTTGTGGCTTATCCTCAACATTTTAACCCTTTCCAAATTCAGCAACTATATTATACAACTCTTAAGAAAGAGAGCGTTACTTTTTGTCATCCAATAAAAGATATTCCCCCCACTGTAAGTTTTATTGTAGAACTCTAAAACTGTAATTACCTTTGAAGATTTCTCACAAAACTTCAGGCGATTTGACCAGAAAAAAAAGTTTTGATGAATTAGCAAAAACATACATTCCCTTATTCTCTGGCCAGTTTTCACAACCCTATTACTTTGCTTCTAAAATTAATCTGTGCTCTCTTATTTCATTTATTATATCATTGTATCATTGTATTCTTTCTGGGACAAAAGTAATAAATATATAAACAAACACAAACATTTTTCATTTACTTGAAAATAAATGGGGTTTCATTTCAAGAAATTTCTACTTTTTAAGAGATCATTTCAGATTAAACTCTTGTGAGGGGAACAGGAAAATTTTTTCTCACTTTTTGCTGAGACGAATTTTTTTTTAATCCCCATCTGGCTAGGTGTGAAGTCCAAGCTATGAACTGCTATGCATATTTATCACTAGAAATTTTTATAAAAAGTTTCAAAGATGTAAGTAGGGTGTTGGCTTTGCCTGAGTGCTGTGGACTGTACACTATGCTGGTAGCTCATGTTTTAAGAAGCTATTTTGAAAGAGTAAGACTCTGAAAGGACAAAGAACATCAAAAACTCAGTGATATCGCAGAGAACCTTCATTACCACCCCTGAGTCCACGTCAGGTAGTGGGAGATGACAGAGCAAGGAGTCAGGAATCCTAGATTCAAGGTTTTGCCAGCAGAAGTCCAATCTCTATTCACTCTTGCAATGGCTCATTTATAAATCATTTATTTTAACAAACTCTTCTATAAAATAAAGGTATCTGTATTCTGTGACTCAAAGAATTATTGACAGAATGAAGTGTATGGTGGCAACAGTACATAATGGCAGAGTCAAGAGAAACTAATTTGAATTCTAATACTGTCCCTTACTAACTGTAACATTGGAGAAATTATGTAGCCTTGAGGAACCAGTAGCATTTTTTAAAACTAATCGAATTTCATTTCCTAGTTAGTAATAGAGTATAAGACCTACCTCCCAAAGTTGTTAGGAGGATTAAATGAGATAATGGATTGAAAGAGCTATGAAAACTATAAATTCTATACAGGGTTTTTATTCCAGGTCAGTAAATAGCCAAGCTAGAGGATAGAGAGAAACTTAAGTACTTTTGATAGACAAAGCTTTGAGACTTTATTGGCATGCTAACTGAATTCAGTGAGTGGGGAAAGAGGCACCCACAGGGTTGTTCCAACTATGTAGTACAACCAAAATAAATACCCATGCTTTAGTGCCACCTACCAAAGTGAAGCTGAACCCAGCAGGCCACCAATTAGGCTTCATTAGCATTCTAATTCCCTTTCTAAACTGTTGGATTACCTTAACAAGTTCTTGAGTATGTTGACATGCTGTAATTAAATTTTATTATATTAAATTAATGAAATGCTCACAAAGAAAATCATTTTACTATTCTGACTGTAAAGACTTTATAATCCTAATGTTAATAAAAATCAGTATGTATATATTTTCTATGACATGTGTATGTGTTTACGTGGATAAATAGATGAATGGATGGATAGATGGAAGGATGGGTAATATAATTTTTCAGTTTAGAAATGTGCTATATGCAGCAGACATTACCAGTGATATCTAGTTCTCTTTCCACATAGAAAATTATACCTTTCCACCCTCTTGCCGTCAATGAAATGTCACTTTAGAGTGAAGGCAGTGAAACACTTATAATTCTTTAGTCTCATTTTCCATTCTGTAGAAGAGAACTGGTGTAAGTGGCCCCTGGAACACCGAGGCACAAGGTAGATACCCTGGAGAATTGTCCAGGCTTATAGTGGACTTGGCATGAGCAAGTAAAACCATATAAGTTATGCTAGATCTCTAAGATTTTGGAGTTGTTACTGCAACATAGTGTGGCCTACCTGGACTGTCAATAAGTTGGTAATGTATATAATTTATCAAAAAGTTCTCAAATATTATATGTATATTTTTAAAATTATATTTTAAATAAAATTTACACGTTAGAATTGTGCTGATTGACATTTCAGCTATCTGTACAAGAGAATTTATATTTTACATTTTTACTAGAACTGTACATGATTAACTTTTACTAGTGTTAGCTAAAAATTTCACTTGATTTTTGAAATGCTACTGTAATTTGCATTTTATTAATTTGAAATGAGTTTGAATGTCAAAAATTCTTTTTTACTCATTTATATATCTCATTAATGAAATTCTTTCCAACTCCCAATTTTATGAGATGTGTGCCTATTTTTCTCAGTAAGTTGCAACATACTTATATTAAGAAAATTAATCTATTGTCTGCTCAATATATGGTAATGTTTATAGATTGCTTTTTGCTTTTGATTACATATATTTTAAGATCCTGATTATTTGTTTGTTTTTACTTTGTTTTCTGTTTTGGTCTTTCTTTATCTTTGCATAGTCTCTCTGTTCTATGTTTTTAGTTCCCAAATTCCCATTTTTAAAAATATTTATTGTCATTATTTCTATTAGTAATACAGTCAACATAAGGTACAATTGAATATAAAACACTTTTTATAAATGTTCTTTGCACTTTGACTACTACATACATTTCTGACTGCTACACCTCAAGAATAAAATGTAGAGTGAGAACGTTACAAGTACAAAAACCAGTAAGATGTTTACTGCAGTAGAGTATTAGTTCCTAATGCAGAAAAACCCAATATTTTGTTCACATAGTTTTCTGTCCTTTATGATTCTTCATATATTTTTTCATTAATAAATATTTTAGGAACTGTCATCATGTACCAAGGACTGGTAATCAGGCCTGGCACATATAGCTGTGCTTAAAATTTTAATATTTTTTAATAGAAAGTCAGGTTGAGAGAAGATTTTACCTGGTGTTTGGTATATTTATCTAAAGAATAAGTAAATATATCCCAACTGACTTTTGAATTAAAGATAATCATGGAAATTGATAAAATTGACAGTTAATATATATTCTTCTCCTCCTCTGCCCGTATATATTTATACATACATAAAATGTCCATATATTCATTCAAGTTTAATTAGGGGACAAATTCAAAGACTCTAGTAGAAAGGACCTTTTTACAAACTTAAAACACCTTTAAAAATAAATATTAAAAGATTTTTGACCCCCACAATGAGACACCACTTTATACCTACTAGGATAGCTATAATCAAAAAGACAGACGATTAAAAAACTAGAACCCTCATGGCAGGAATGTAAAATGATGCGGCTGTTTGGAATACAATCTTCAGTTCCCCAAAATGTTAAACACAGCATTACCATATGGCCCAGCAACGGCACACTTAGGTATTTACCTGGTAGTCTCAAGAGAGATAATGAGTATTAGACATGGAAAGATGTCTGACATACCTTGTAAGTGGAAGACTAGGGCTTCATGACAGTCTTCTTTTGAGCACTTTGAATTCATTTAGAGGGATCAAGGCCCGAGTCTGATTTCTTGGGACTCCCTCTTAGATGTCTGGAAAGGAGAGTTCTTATCCTTTCTCAATTTGTACCGTCCCTGAATAGAGTCAGTCTTATTCAGAGGGCATAGGGTACACTCTTTATACTTGCAGTTCTTAATACTTTACTTTTATTAGTAAAAATTCCATTCCCAAAAAGTTGTGATAATTCTTAAGCTGGTTAATTATTAGGTATGCAAATAAAAACTAAAACATTAAACAAAATTGAGAGAAGTATAAAGACAAATGTATCCATCTATACTTCTCTCACATTTGATAGGTCAGGCAAAAAAATAAAAAGATTTGAAAGTACAATTAATGGGAATGTTATAATAAACAAATATAGAATCCTTTCCCCAATTAGAAAACATACTTTTCTCAAGAACATAGGGAATATTTCTGCAAATTTACCATATACTAAAGCTTAAAACAAGTTCCAAGAAATATTAAAGGTTTGGTGTTATATAGCAACATTCTCCAACCACATTGTATTTTGGTTAGAAATCAATAAGAAAAATGATAACAAAAATGAAAAACATACATTTAGAAATTTTAAAAACCATGCTGAATAACTGGAGAGGCAAAGAATTTTAAAAAAATTTATTTCTCTTGTGTGTGTCTTTTTAAATTTACTTATTTAAATTAGTTTCAAGTATACAGTACATATAGACATCTATATAGTTCATAAAATGATCTTCCCAATCACTCCCTCCCTCCCCTGGCCTTCCATCTAGCCAACATGTTAATGTTGACTGCATTCCTATGCTGTGCTCCCATCCCTGTGGCCATCTATCAACTACTAATTTGTACTTCGCAAAGAAAAATTTTAATATGAACTAGAGAATAGTTATTGAAGTGAAGATGAATAAGTGTTAGATAGAAATGTATATTATATTAAGTTTATAGCAGGGAAGAAAAAATGCTAAAAGTCAATGAACTTAAAGAAACTAATTCTTGGTTTAAGATATAAGAAATTAGAAAAAGAGTCATAGAATGAATCCAAAGAAGTTTAACAAATGGTGATAATAATAAAAAAACATATTAAATAATGGAATAGGAAACAAATATGTAATAAGTAAGATCTGCAAGACCCAAAATATGTTTTTTGACACTAATAGGCAAAAGAGAAAAAATAAAATAAAAAATAAAATCAATAACAAAATAGGACATTACTACAGATGCAGCAGAGATTTTAAAAACAATACCAGAGAACACACCAATTTATTTAAGGTACTAAACCAATGTGGATTCAAGCAGAAATGAACTTCACTTTTTCTTATACTTCCCTTGCAAAGACATAGTGAAAAATATTCTGTCTTCCAATGGAAGAAATATCTAGCAAGTTCCATAATTTTTCTGGTCTCTTAGAAAGTAAAAAGTTCTTTATTTTTAGAAATGAAAGCCCAGTTCAGGTTGACATCAAGACTCTGAACTTGAACAACTCCCTTCCTTTCCAATTAGGGCCTGATTTCGTCTTCAGTGAGGGTGAGAGTGGAATGGATGGGTGGTTGTCTTCTCTCTTCCCTGCTCTGCCTTTTCCCCAGCTGACTAGTTATGGAGTTTAGCACTTTTGGGGAAGACATTAAGGGTAAAGGGGACTAATAGAAAACAACAAATGCTTATGTGGCTAACAGTTTGCCTCTGGCCATGGCAGATGCAATCTTATTTGGTGTTTATTTTATGAACACTTCTTTGTGTTTCTCAGATATCCCCCAACTGGGGAATCTTCTGATAGAGGCTATGCCTGCTGTCAGGCCATTTAAAACTATCCCTTAGCTCTTTAGTTTCTACTTGGGGTCACATTGTCCCCCCAGATTGTCCTTGTGTATTGAATCCTTTTAAAAATGATGCTTAGCTAATTTCCTTCCATGGACCTCACATCTTTCCACTTCTCTTGGAGCAAGACCCTTTAGTGTGAATCCAGCCTTCTCTCTCATTGCTGTCTTCATGATTCTCTTTAAGTCACCCTTCGCTCATCTGACTAAGGCAAGGGAAAGAGAATGGGTTCGGTCCCAAACAGAGAGAGAAGGATTTAAAGAACACATTAACATGGTCACTCCAAGCATTATTAACCTTTACTCTTTATTTTATTTTTTAAATTAATTAATGTTTTTTATGGTGGCGTTAGTTAATGAAATCCAGTGAGTTTCAACTGTACTTTAACAGTAAGGCATATATATATTTACACTGTGTGTTGACCTCCATAGTTAGATTTCTTTCTGTCACCTCATATTTGACTCCCTTTACCTTGTCTACCTCCCCCCTCTGACCACCCCCTACCCTCTGGTAACCACTAGTCTATAGTCCATGTCCTTGAGTCTCTGTTGGTTTATCCTGTTATTTGTTGCTTTTACATTTATGTCTCACATATTAATGATATATGATTTTCAACTTTTTCTGTCTGGCTTATTTCACTTAGCATGATTATCTCGAGGTCCATCCAGGTTGTCATAAATGGCAGTATTTCATCTCTTCTTATGGCTGAGTAATATTCCATTGTATATACGTACTGCAGCTTCTTTATCCAATCATCTGTTGTAGGACACTTTGGTTGCTTCCATGTCCTGGCCACTGTGAATAATTCTGCTATGAACATTGGTGTGTGAATATCTTTTCTGATAGGGGTTTTCAAGTCTTTAGAATAAATATCCAGTAGAGAGATTGCTAGATCATATGGGTAGATCAATTCTTACTATTTTCTATAGTGGTTGTACTAATTTACATTCCCACCAGCAGCACATTATTGACTATATTTCCTATGCTGCACTTTACATCCCTGTGACTATTTTGTAAATACCAATTTGTACTTCTTAATCTCTTCCCCCTTTTCACCCACCCCTCCCAACAGCCCTCATCTGGCAGCCATCAGTTTGTTCTCGGTATCTATATGTCTGTTTCTGTTTATTTTGCTTTTTTGATTCCATGTATATCATATGGCATTTATCTAAATTTTATCTTTATACTTCTTCAAAAGCAAGAACAAACAAAAATCTGTCTATACCCTACAAAAGGTAGCAAAAGACTCTACCTTAAATTTAGGAAAGGATAACTATTTTCTATCCCATGCAGTGAATAATTTTAACAGTATATATTTTTAAAGATTCATCAAAAAAGTCATTTGTTAAATAGCAACAAAAACATTTTTTATTCTGTGGTTCTAATACTAGACTTTTTATTTTCTTTAATTGGTCCCTATCTCTACCATGATTAAATGAAACATATGACACAAGGAATTATAGGATGGATTTGGAAGATTCCCAATCAGCTAAGATATCACAAATAAAATAGAAGAGAGCATTGACAAAACACAGATAGGCATCTTGGAAGTATCAGAAGAAATTTTTTTCTAGTTATCAGTCACCTATTTAAAAGTGACCCCTTAAAACAGCATGAGTTCATGCTCTTTTCTTGTCATAATTAGTATTTTCTGAATGTTTTCTTTCCTTCACATCTTGAATTTTAATGCCACATTAAAGAATAATGGAAAAATCATTTGATGAAACCAAAGATTGCATTTAAATTCTAGTGTTTGTTAATTGTGTTTGTTAAAAATTAGCATTTTGAATTTCTAATTCTCTTTCTGATTTATGAAATGTCACTCATTTCTCATGTATCATATTGTAATTAAATTTGCATGGGAGTAAATTGTATTTGTCTCTGTTACCGAAACACTGAAGATTTATCTGCACAACAAATGCAGGATATTTTTATATTTGTGTGTAAAAAATGAAATATTCATTAATTTTAAACATGGCAACAGCAGTATGCATGCTGCAGTTATAATTACCATTGCTTAGTAGCAGCATGTCTCTGAGTGACGATGGGAATTAGCTGAATAATTATTACATGTACTTCTGTTTGTAATATTTTCTCAATGTAGTTCTGATCCCTAGGTAGAAGTTGATGGTTTAGGTGAAGACATTTGAGCCAAATACTGATTCTGCTCTATAGACCATCAGTATAATCAGTCTAAGATCAACAACAGTCCACAATTAATCACATAATAATTGGATCATTTCTTCAATGTCAATACATTAGAACCGGCATGCAAAGCACTCGGGAAAACTGTTTACCGGAACTCAATTTCTCTAGAGAAATCAAACACTATACAATTAACAGAGAAAAAAAAATGAAATGTTTATTCTCTAGTTTAATTAGAAATGTACTACATCTAAAGTACCCACTGCTGGCTTCTTTTATTGTCTAATTCTGCTGCTATCCCAGAGTTATCTTTCAGCCATGTAGATTTTGCAGCATATTTTCACCTGGGTAAGTAACAAATGATAGGGGGAGCCGTCTTCAATCAACATTCTGATGTTCTTTATTCTAGAAGTTTCAGCAATAAAGCAAATTCACTGTTTCAAAATTGTGGGTTAATTTTCATTTTCTCTCTAGAATCTGATGTTTATTATGCTTTCCAATACCTTCTTTATGCTAATGTAATTGATACTTGGATAGAATAATTTTTATCACAAAACCTGATATTAGAAATGCTGTTTTTATAATTTATTAAACACAATTGAATTATATTCAGGAGGGGCCATTGAGATGTTATTTACAGGTTAACATAGCTGGCTTTTCCTATAGCCTACCTCCACTTAAGTACAAGTGTTGGGGTTTTCCTTTCACACTACCACTGTTCCTTGGGGAATCAAAGAACACAACATTATTTAAAGAAAGAGGTTAGTAAGTGTCCTGGTATCATGTGTCATGGCTGTGCCATTAGGACCAATATACATGGACAGTGTTCTTGGGACAATGGTGGTCGACCTTGTCTAAGTGAAGAGCAAGCAACAACTTCTAGAAGGCTTTCTATAAACTGTAATAGAGACCAGTTGATTTATCTTCTCCAGAAGGCAAACACTGAAAGTATTAAGGTAATTTTTTTTCAAAACTTGGAAATAAAACTAAAAAATACCTATGTCTTTTCAGTGTCATATTGGAGCATTGTCTGATAAGTCTGCCATCTAACTTTACAGACTTGTAACTTTGACTTACTATTGTGTATTGATTAGGGTCCAGGGCCCGAAAAATTAGATGTTGTCTTGGAAAAATGAGAAATTACAATTGATTTTTGCCCTGTAAATATGCAAATGTAAATATGTGGGTAACATATTATAGCTTTATTGCCTTTTAAACAGTTTTGTATCTAATTTAGTAATCTCAATGCACCATCCATTTTTAGTTAACTATATGAACATCTATTTCTCATAGCTTCTTGAACTTTATCATATTGCTAGTTCTACCATTAATAACTTAAATAGTTCTCTGACAAGCTCACTATGTATGAAAATTAGATGCTTTTTAAAATTATATTTTGAAATAATTTTAGGCTCAGAAATTGCAGAAACTTTAGCGAGTTCCCATTTATTCTTCATCTAGATTCTTCTGGTGATAGCATTATATATAATCATAGTACAATATTGAAAATCAGGAAATAAATATTCACCTACGAATACTATTAACTACAGACCATATTGACACTTCTTCAGTTTTTTACATGCTGTCTTTCATGTGTGTATAGTTTTATGAAATATTATCATATATACATATTTATATAGCTATTATCATAATCAGAATAAAAAATGTTTCATCACCCTAAAGGAACTCCCAAATGATAGTGCTGATCTGTTCTTCATCTCTATAATTTTTTTCTTTTCAGAATGTTATATAGATGGAATCATTTCATATGTATTCTTTGAGATTGGCTTTTTTTCACTCAACATAATTCCCTTGGAATTCATCCAAGTTGTAGCAAGTATCAATAGTATGTTTCTTTTTATTACTGAGTAGTATTCTATTCAAGTAATATACCAAGGTTTGTTTATTCATTTACTTATCAAAGTATATTTGAGTTGTTTCCAGATTTTGACCATTACTATAAAAAGGCTGTTATATCATGTATAGGTATTTGCATAAATATAAGTTCTTCTTTCTCTAGAGTAAATACTCAGCAGTGAGATTTCTGGGTTATTTGTTAAGTGTATATTTAACTTTATAAGAGACTGCCAAAATGCTTTCCAGAGTATTTGTACCATTTTATATCCCATAAGCATGTATGAGAGATCCAGTTATTTCTCATTCTCACCAGTGATCATGACCTTGTGACAGTCAGCATTTCATGTCTTAGCAATTCTAATAGCTGTAGAGTGACATCCAATTGTGGTTTTAAATTGCATCTAGTTAATGGTTAATGATGTTGGACATCTTTTCATGTACTTTTCCCATCTGTATATTCTGTATATTCTGTTTGCAGAAATGTTTGCCTATTTTTTAATTAGGTTGCTTATGTTCTTACTCTTAAATTTTGAAAATCCTTTGTATATTCTGAATATTTGGATTATTGAGTCCATTCAATGAGTTTTTTAATTTTCAATTATTTTTCACTTCTAAATTCTGCTGTTTTTTTTCCCATTTGTTTCCAGGGTGTTTATGATTGCTTACTAGAGCATTTTTATAATATCTGTTTTAAAATTCTTGGCAGATAATTCTATATTTGTTTTCTTGGTATTGTTATTTCTTATCTTTTCTCATTTGACTTGAGATTTTCCTGGTACTTGGCAATTTTGGATTGCATCTTGAATATTTGTAATATTACATTCTGTATCTCTGGGTGCTACTTAACTCTTTCATTTGGGATGTCAGTATTTAGCTTCAGAATGTATATCCTGCTTTCTTTTGTGGACCGTAGTTCAAATGACAATTTAGATTGCAAAGACTTTGCAGTGCTATTCTGACCTGACTCCTTTGTCAGACGAGAAATACCCATTTGAAACCTGGGTGGTATTTTATACTGCAGTTCTGTTCTTAAAGGTTTTCTATTTCGATTTTTTCGGGGTTTTATGAGTGGGTCACTTGGGGATGAGACTGGGCTTCAGACATGGATTCAAAGGATTTTTTTTCTCTGTTCCTTCTTTCTATAATCCTCACTTGCACTTTAGCTGGAAAAAGAAATGATTCCAAGTCTCTGCTGTCATCTGCTTAGTGCAGGACAGGGAGAGTCAACAAGTATCCTCCCCATAGTCCCTATGTTCTGTTATCTGTCACTTTCCCTTTCGATTCTAAAGAGCTTACTTTATATGTCAAAATACTGAATAGCAATGGTTTCTCTCTCTCTTTGAGGGAGAAATAATCCTATTTCTCCTCAACCCACATGAATGCTTCTAGCTGCTTGAAGGTGGTCTCAAGATATATAAGGAAAAGAGTGAAAACACAGATTAATATTTTGAAATTTTATTATATTTCTGTAAATCATGCTCAATGTAGATTGCCAGTTAGCTCTGTTACTATGCACAGCATTGGCTGTCTGTTTATATTGCTGTTGACATATCCTCCTGGATGTTTGCTCTTGGTACTTGATGCTTTTCACTTTAATGCTTTCTCTGGAGCTGTGTTTTGAAGAGTATGGTCATAAAGGTTTAGTATCTACATAGTAACAATGATGCAATTGAGGATTGCATTCAGATTTAGTGTTTGGACACAAAAATATCACAGATGTGATTAATAAAAAACTTTTAGTAAAAGCAACAAGGATTTAGAAATTAAGCAGTTCTGTTTTCAAATCCTAGCTCTGCAGTATAAATATGAGGAGGGCTACTACTTCCTGAAAGTCTATTTCCTCATTTTAGGAGATGTCCAGAAAAAAAAAGGTGTGAGCCTAGTTAATATTTTATAGAATGACCATCAGGACATTTTCTAGTGCAATGATTGCCAATTCCCTTCACTAATAGGCACAAAAAGCAGAAAATGACTATGATATTTGCTAGTAATGTAAAATTAAAACTAAAAATTATGATCTAAACCAGAGAATAATTTTTAAATCAAAAGGGACTCTCTAATGCTATTTCTCACTTTACAGAGAGCAAATCTTAGGGTTGAGAGAGTTAAGTGACTTGCCAGGGGTATTTCATATGTCCAACAACAAATTTGAGACCAGAATTCTGATCTTCTAATCAGTAGACTATAACTACATAGCATAAACATCTCATACATAAATACTCTAAAATGGAATATATTATACTCATTCATCTGTATAACAGGTTCTACATACTGTAAAATGTGCACATGGCCTATAAACTAGAACTATACTGCATCATAAACTAATATTAACTGACATGCTAATTGCAACAAACATTAAACATTTAACTTGCTTTAAAACACCGAAACTCTTGGACATGATATAGATGATTCGGGTTATTTTAAAAAAGCTATCTTGGGAAGCTTAAATAGATACTTTTTATATTTGTAGACAAATATTCTTATAGCAAAGAAACAAAAAATTATTCTATTGAATATATCTTTTCAAGTATATTACTTGTCATGGAGTGTTGAAGGACGTGGAAAGAGATATTTTTGTTAAATGTGTTCTGGACTAGCTTGACATTTTATGGAAAGACTTTTTCAACTTTCCTAGCATATACTTTATCTGATGCCTTACACAGACAATAAAAACAGCAACAAAACAATGAGGTCTGTTTATTTATTTTTCTAGACAAAGAAGGAAAGGATATCCTATCTACTATCCTTTCTGTTTATTCTTACATCCATGTCATGGGAATAGACACTCTCAATTTTTAGAATTTTTTATTATGATGATGTGTGTAGCCTTTGACTAGCATTGTGCTAATACCTTCTCATAGAATATGACTCAATTTTGGTGGCTAGCTTTTGCCCTGAAACTAGAGCTAAAGCTTGACGGGTAATTTATATATCGCTAAATGACCAAACGCAGCAATCAGTCCCTGTTTGTTTCCAGGTCTCTGACCTGACAGTATCCTCCAACCCCCATCCAAGTCATTTTCTGTCAGTCAGGTTAGATCTAGTGTCTTCCAGGTTTCTACTCCCCAAAGCTGTAACTTCACTTGTGGAGGATTGTTTCCTATTGGTTTGTTTCCTCCTAAGACCCAGACAAAAGGAAAAAAATATCTAATTCTTTTATCCTCTCATAGTTATCTTTATTAAATCAGGTGCTGTTTTTTTTGTTTTTTGTTTTTGTTTTTTGTTTTTTTTTTTTGCCTAGATTATACTAACCAGCACAATTTTATCTTTGATTCATGATCTGTAGTGGAGGTAAAACATCCTATTCGACTCTGACCTCAATTTTGTTTTTCAATGAGAAGAAAAATCAAAACAATATTTCTGAGAAAAATAACTTATTTCCCCCTTTTTAGTTTTTCAATATTAGATAATCACAAATAGAACCATAGCTACTAATCCAAATAAGAAATACTTTGAGTTTGTTTTTATATTCATTTTTTTTATTCCTCATTTCAAGTGGGGAATACAAACTGAAAACAGTCGATCATTTCAGCCTTCCCCCCAACATGGTAGCAATGATCAGAGTGCTGTTTATCAAAAGACCCAATTTGAATCTTTTCTGTGTTCAGCCTCACAATGACAAATACTTGGATACATCTAGCATTCTCCTGGGTTGGCCCTTTAGAGGGTGTGTTTATATGAAAACCAAAAAAACATATTCTATAAGAACAAGTGAAGTGTACTAGTCCCCGCTAAAGAACAAATTTGAATACAGCTCGGTGCCACTCAAGTTGTCCTCTATTCAGCCTTTACAAAATTATATCTCAATTCTTGCATATAAGGCCTATAAAAAAAAAGCAGATGAAAACTAAAAATGTCTCTTTCTTAAAGACTTCACAAAGAATTGAGAGCATGGAGCATCAGAAATGTTGCTATAAACAGTTATGAAGGCGAAGAGTGGTGGTACCATCACATGGGCAAGGATGGCAGATGATGCCAGAAATACAGAATACAGCAAACAAGGAGCTTTATGTCTATCAGTGGCTACTGCAGTAGAGAAATTGGCTGGCACTGGCCCCATTGGTGGCACCTTCAGTGGCTAGCTGTAGTATTTTGTGGTAGTCATACCAGTAGGCAGCACCAGCATGGTGTTGTATTCAGGAGACAAGGGCTTAGGGGTCAGGCAGCCTTGGTACATGCCTCTGGATGACAGGCAGCAGCAACAACAAAACATTCTGTGTTCTCTGGCATTATAGTTCAAAGCCCCTTTCTGGAGAGAATAACAGAGACATTATTATATTATTCAGGGTCTCCAGAGAAACAAAACCACTATATATATATATATATATATATATATATATATATATATATATATATCTATATATATACACACACACACACACACACACACACACACACACACACACACACACACACACATGTCTCTATATATCTCAATGCAAACATGGCTCATGCAGTTATGGAGGCTGAGGAGTCTATTCAGGCCATTAGTGGACTGGGTGATGCCCACCCACATTGGGGAGGGCTGAGTCCACCAATTCAAATGCTAACCTCATCAGGAAACACTATCACAGACACACCCAGAAATGTTTAATCTGGACACCCTATGGCCAGTAAAGTTGACACATAAAATTATCCATTACACCATCAAAATTAGTTGAGGCAGAAGAGGAGCCAAAATGGTAGCCTAGAGGGTTGATTTATGGCATAGTCATTATGCACCCATTGGATAATCTCAACTCTGTGGAAGAATTTGAAGAAAACTGCTTTTAATATTAAAAGATAGGGAAAGTCTAGGAAACTCATGGTTTGTGACCCCTTAATCCTCTGCAAGTTGGGATAGTCAGAAAAGGATAGATTACATTTCCTTAAAGAGTTATTATATAGCTCTGTTGTTTTCAAAGGGAGCTGTAGAGACATAGGAAAGTCCATTTGAGAGACATAAAACTTGGAGAAAAGGAATGGTCTTTTTTTTGTAACTTGCTGCTGTTGCAGTCATTTTAGATTGTTTTATAATATTGGCTGGTAAAATTTATTAATTCTTTTTTCTGCAGACACTGTTAAATGTATATAGATAAATGTACTGAGTTGTCTGAACTGTGATTTAAATCCTATACCCCAAAGACATATACAAGACAGTTACATTTTTTATTTCCTTCCTTAAAGTCCAAATAACTACCTCTTCTACTCTCCAAGGGAGTATACACTAGAGAGACTGATTCACATGATAACAAAGTGCATGTGTTTTTTTTTTTTTAATGTAATAAATTTTCCTTAAGTAGTTTAAGTGTTTATCACTTTAGGGAAGAAAATAATTATACTGAGCAGGTGACACACTGAAAATGTGAGTCTCTGTTTATTTGTCCTGTTCATTTGTTGCTTTTATGTTTATATCCCACATATAATTGATATCACGTGATTTTCAACCTTTTCTGTCTGGTTTATTTCGCTTAGTGTGATTATCTCAAGGTCCATCCAAATGGCATTATTTCATCTCTTCTTATGGCTGAGTAATATTCCATTTATATATAGACCACAGCTTCTTTAGTCAATCATCTATTGTAGGACACTTCGGTTGCTTCCATATCCTGGCCACTGTAAATAATACTGCTATGAACATCAGTGTGCAAATAACTTTTCGGATGCGGGTTTTCAAGTCTTTGGGGTAAATACCCAGTAGAGAGATTGCTAGATCATCTGGTAGATCAATTCTTAGTTTTTCGAGGAAACTTTGTACTGTTTTGCATAGTGGCTGTACCAATTTGCAGTCCCACCAGCAACGTATGAGGGTTCTGCTTTATTTTATTCTCCCAGAAAGATTTATTATATAATGGTCCCTAGCCTATTGCAAAGAATGTGTTTTTATTTTGGTTTCCAGTAGGTAGTGTTAAGCCTTTTGGATCTCTGCTTTATATAAAGTCTTAATAATGTCATTTTGTTCCTTATAGATGTTTAATCACGCTCAATACCCTCAGTCTCAGTTCTTGTCAGTGTTAGCGACAGTTTCGGTAGTATTTGCTCAGATTCCATTGGGGCTCTGTGGTGATTGGTCTCAGAAGGTATAGGGAGAGGGGCCTTCTGGGTTAGGGGATAGGGCTACGGCTCAGCCTAGGTTTTGCAATTGCGGCTGGTAAAAGTCAACTGCTGTTTTTCTGCTATCCCCGCTTCCTGTGGTTCCTGTTTCTCTTCCTTCTGCCCTGATGACTGGGCAGGGCTGCTTATAACTCACAGCACTCCCAGGCAGGGCTGTTCAGGGAACTCTCCTCTTTTCTCTTCCCCTCCCCTTCCTTCTGCAGAGTGCTCCAGAGGCTGCAAGAAGCAGCTTCTTCATTTTCTCCAGTCCACTAGCCGACAAATAGGGTTCTGACCTGTGGTAGCTCTTATGCACAGATCCCCACACTCAGACATGCTGGTGTGCAGTTTGGGTGTTCTTTGTTGAGTTTTAGATGTTCAGCATATTGCTGTTTCAAGGGGAGAGATCTGGGGACGTCTCTCTCACCATGTTTTATCCAATCTCACAGTTCAGAGTTTAAATACCTTGCTAAAGGTCACAAAGTTTAGTATCAGGTGCAAGGCTGCTATAGTCAACCCAGTTGTTCCATTACATGACATTGCCTTGCCAAAAAATGCAGTTGGCATTGTTTAAATGATTACCTGACCAAAACTCCTTTCAGAAATTTTTTTTATTAAAACCTTCTGAAAGGCAGCATGTATACTTTATATCACCAGAGCCCGCACCAGTGGCTACCTGAATCAGGAGTGGCCCCTGACACAGCAGTGACCATTCATAGACTGACTAGTTTATGATTTGTGAGGCTTGGATCAAGAAAGAAGAGATCAGTTAATTGGAATTTTCTAAAAAACTGAAACAAAGAAACTAGAAACATATTTATGTGTTGTAGGTCATTATTATAAAGAATTCCCTGATGTTGAACAGAATTCCTGAAGCCATGATAATTATTAAGAAACTTCAAAAGAGAAGGTGAACTTTAGAAAACCAACAAGTGATTCTGTTTTCTGTATACATATTGGATTTAAATATAGAACTTTATGTTACTATGAAAAGCTGTATTTTTGAAGCAAATAAATTAACAAACAAATGCATATAGTACTAAAATATATAACTAAAATTGACAAGATATTTTTAAAATGAGATTTTTAATTTTATTATTATGATTAATTATATGATTTAATAGAAAAATATTTAAAACCTGCCACTCTTCATTTGCTATGGAATTTAGTTAAATATGTGCCTTAGAATCTTTGAAATGTAAAGAAAAACAATTACTTCATTTCTTCACTCCCTGAAAGTGTGAATGTTACTTTAAAATCATTAAGGAAGCTGTTGCAAACTAGAAAAATTTAACTTCCTTTTTTCAGGCACTGGATTGCCCTTTAAAAATGATCATTGATAAGTTAAATAAAAATTCTTATGAGCTTACCCTTTGCGTGGCTGTCTATCAATATTTGTCAAATTTTATATAATGAAATGAACTTGGCATTTCTCTAGCATATCATATACCAAAGATTGTCAAAATTTAATGACTCTTTTTTCCACAGGAATTTTTTCAAAGAAAAACTGTTTGCTTGAACAATCAGCATCATCAACAATAACTGGGGAGAAACAGAAAGCAAAAGAAGAAATTATTTTAAAATTCAGCAAATAAAAAAAGCAATAATAATGTTCTGAATAAGTGGAGTGAGAAAATTAGATTTAGTGTATTAAACCTTAGGGAAAATATGTATGATGATGACCTGGATATTGGGAACATTCTATAAATACTAATCAATTTTAATAAACACATTGTTTTGGAAACACTCTAAAGTTCATGTATTAGCAGTTAATATTTTATGTTTATAAGTGGAAATATATATGGAAAAATACTCACACTTTCTGCCACAATTTTGTTGACTGAACCATTAGAAAAGCTTTTAAACACCAAGGATTTCTGGCAACCTTGTTTTACATGCGACACTTTTATTTTTCTTTATATAGCTTCAAAAATAGCCATCTAGTTTTCTCTCCTTTTGGTTTAGTGAATATCAAACAAGGATATTCAGAGATTACTGGCTAATGCTTCTAAAATAAACAACCTCTTAAAAGTGCATTTACATAAAAGAACACAGTGAGACATACACAAATGAGACATTTTGTCTTTAGTTATATATAGAAAAGTACTTTATTAAATTAATGAATTAGTTACTATTGCTATTTTAGAAAAGTAATAAATCCATATTTTATACCTGAGGGTTTTTTAGAACATTTTTTTTCACGGAGTTAATTACACAGAACAATAAATACAACTCTAATCAAAATACCATACGCAGTATATTAAAAACTTTCAACTTAAAACAGTAGTTACTATTGACAGATTCATACAATACCCTTCACATTTCAAGAACTTAAGAAATAAAACTGGATAGATTTAAAACATGATAAAACTGTTTATCTACACTGATGAGAACACTGAGTTAAAATGAAGCTGCTTGATACCTTAGAGCACACTACATACAGGTGTCCCCTCTTCTCCACGGTTTCACTTGGTCCATAAGGTTTGTAACCTGAAGTTAGCTGGGGTCTAAAAATATTAAATGGAAAATTACAGAAATAAGCATTTCATACGCCTTAAATTTTGTACAGTTCTGAGTGGCTTGATAAAGTCTCACACCGTCCTGCATTATCTGGCCCGGATGTGAATCATCTCTTTGTCCAGCCTGCCCATGCTGTAGATACTGCACACCCATTAGTCACTTAGTAGTCATCTGGGATATCAGATTAAAAGATACTTCATTTTGTGTTTTATAATACTTTTATTGTTATATTGACCATCAAAATCTTGAAAGTACTTTATATTTTATATTTTAATTTTTATTTGCTGATATATTACCATCTAAATTAGTTTTTGTCATGGCCTGATTTTAGTCTGATTTTGTCCAATTTGACTTTGTTGCTGAATTTATAATCATTAGCAAATGGACTAATATGCACAGTTAGAATACCTCGAATAAGGTACTATTAGAATACTGACGTAAAATATTACTTAAATTTTAATATTTTTTCTCATACAAGCTAAAAAATAATTTAAGTGCCTAATAAAGTTTCAGAAAAATAACTGATGAAACCAAGAATGATATTTGGAATAATCATAGCCATAGCATATCATGGATAATGACATATAATATTCAAGATAATTTAATTAGTGAAGCATGCAGTATTAAAAAGACCTAAGGCTTTTAACTTAATTAACATTAAGGAATAAATTTCTTGTAGCAGATGCATTGGAAATAACATGTCTGATTTGGTGGACTGTTGTTTAAAAAACCAGTGTCTATTTTCTTAAGTGACAAAATGACAAGCTTGAATTAGATAGCCACTTACTTAAAACTGTTAACCACCTGCACATTGGAGAGTACTGTTTGGTTTACTTACACAGATGTTTCAGTGCATTTGAATAGGGTAATTAAGTATGCACACACCAAATATTTGTGAGGTTTCAACATGTACTGATTGCTAGACTCCTGCCCTTTAATTACTGTCCAATTAAAAAATGCAGCAAATCACAGAAGATATTATGTTTATATATTTTAGCTTAGTAAATAAGTTTCAATTAATTTAAGTGGGGGGAATCCTTCAGTTGAAGGGTTAAATCCTTCAATCCTGGTTTTTATAAAAATCAACGAGAAGAAACAGTCTTAAAGTATAGTGGCAATTTTTGGTGCCGTAATTTCACATAACTGGTAAACCAACTCTCTATCCAGGCAAAAAGAATGAATTATTTTTGTGGGGGAAATTGAACAGTTACATTACCAATGAGTAGTACACTAATGCAGTCCCAAAGCATAGTTGGGAATTAGACAACTTTAAACCATATTGGTATTGTTTCTCTGAAATGTGATTTTTATCAGCGCACATGCGTTTTTGTCTGTCTTACCTTCTTGTTTTATTGTACTTTAAACAATAGAGGACTGATCTTGCACATACAACTAATAGCATATTCAACCAAGTCTCTACTTTCTGTATTCCAGCTACTTCATATGCATCTGAGTGGATGATTCAGGCACTTAATGGAGGTGGGTTATCTTCAATCAGGGGTGAGGGGTAAGAAGATTCTTCATTCTGGCTTTAAGTCCAATATTTTTTCTAATTTATCTTCTGTACATTTTATGCTATACTTTTGTAGAATTGATATTTTGATCACCACTTTTTTTTCTCACAATTATTCTTAGTTGTTCAGAGCCTGGAATGGAAGAGAAATGTGCAATTGAAAATAATCTTAAACAATTTGCAATCAACTAGTCACCCACTTCCTGTGAAGGGTGGAAAAATTTGAAGCAGAAAGATAATAGCTATTGGCTTTTTCTTTTCCATCTGAGAAGCTCATTTCCTCTTCTTTGCTTTGAATGTACATATCATTCCTAAGTCTCATTTAATTCTTAAAATTAAGTCCCCTCATTTAATTCTTAAAATTTTCATAATTGTATCTATATTAAGAAGGAATTTAAGTAAGAGCAGACAAAACACTAACAGGCCCAAGGCAGGCTGCCTTAAAAAATCCCACGCTGGCATATTGATTGTTTTGAATTAAAGTTGTTTCAGAAGCTGCCAACACAAGAACACTCTGACTTCTCTATGGCCCCTGAAAGCGAGAGCTAAATCTCTCATTGAAAGGTGCTCTCCCTAGACCTGGTTATACCCTTATCACTTGAGTTAAGGAATCCAGAGCCAAAAAAACCTGTATAAACCAATCTTGTTGCCTCTTTCCTAATTTACTACCCAAATTGTGTTTAGATATCTAATGAATGAACACCCAAATCTTGCTTAGATTCATTTCTAAGGAGTATTTACTTTATTTTGGTCCTGTTGATTTCTCACAAATTTGTTGTTTTTGTTTGTTTGTTTGTTTGTTTGTTTTTGTCTTAAAAGTTCAAAACACTGGCTGGTTTATCATTTCTCTGAGCATCATTTATGATTCTCCAATGCACATGTATTAAATTGGTTTTTCTCCCATAATCTGGTCTTATGTCAAGTAAAATGGAGAGTTTGAATGTAACAAAAACTCAGGGAAAAATTTATTCTAAAATGGAATACCCTGGAAATTAACAGAAATCGTGGGTAGAGCCCTGGCAACAGAATATATATTAGGACAATCAAGTATCTTTTTCTTACTTAATTTCAAAAGAAAGAGTGACAGTTGAGTTTCATTAATCAAGAAACAATACTACTTCTGAAGCTAAAATTAAATTGCCCTTTTGGTCAAAGATAGAGCTATCTTAAGGATAAAGCACACCTAATAATCATTGCATTACTTTATTGTCCTCAAGAATATTTCTCTTCCTTATGAAACACTCCTCTTAGAGATAATAGCTTAGATAATACCTTTGTTTTACGAAGCTAAGCATAGTCTTAGTATATGATCCAGCAAATGTGTTCCTAGGTATTTATCCAAATGAGTTGAAAACTTATGTTTATACAAGAAACTGCACATGACTATTTACAGCAGCTTTATTTGTAGTAGCCAAGAATTTGGCATTTTTAGATGGTTAGTATTGTTGGGGAGGGAGAGCATTCCCCCCGTCCAATATTCTGAAAGTCTTATAGCTGGACTAGTAATAATATTGGCATAAGACCAGATTACAGGAGAAAAACCAATTTAATATGTGTGCATGGGAGAATCATGAATGATGCTACAAAAGCAGAAGAAACTATTTGGGCATCATTCTAGTGTATAAAACATAACCAACAGAGAATGAGTTTTATCTGTGGAAAAGATCGTGCACTGAGGTGCTTGGCTTGGTAAAACTGATTTGCATCCTCTAGCTTTACCACCTCACTAGCCTTATCATCTGCTTTGTTCTATCTCCTCCCTTTCCTAAAGCTTCTTCTGTGTACTCTTGCCACTGTATTTTTGCACATGCTTATCTTTCTTCCTGGATCACTAAATTGCCATCTCAATTATAGCTTTTTCAACATTTCACCCTACATTTCCAATGACTAACTTTCACTTTTCATTTTTTTCAATCTGTTTATTTTTCTCATACTCGGAGATCATTTCCTGACTTTCTATCTAAATTAGGTCTCCTATCTTATATATTTTTAGAAAATCTTATTTGATTTCTTTATTCCACTTGCTATAATTTAAAATTATTCATTAATTTATTTGCTTACTCATTAATGATGTCTTTCTCACTAGAAGCTCTGATCCATGAGGGCAGAGATCACAATGACCATTATTGTCACAAGTCCTACCACATGGGTTGCCTTTGTGAATATTTATTGAATAAATGAACAGAATGGGGGAAAAAAGAGATCAGGCTACAAATGATAATATGCATTGCGCTGTGCTTAACAATACATTACATTTGTCTAGAGGAGTTTGACCTCAGTGTTTAAACTACACATAAAAGAGAAAGCTTGCCAAAGTTGAGGTAATTGTCCATCATTTTAGAAAATGTAAAATTTGAGCTTATTTATGGCTGCAAAGAAGTTCCCTCTACTATATTTGGTCAGAGTGTGCTATCACTTGTTCTGGAGTGGACATGCAGGTTCTTAAAGGTACTCTCGCACACAGTATTAGTTTGTGCCCTTAGACAATTGTGTCTGGCAATCTCTGCTGGTGGACAGTCCATAGCAAAATTTTGTAGCATTCCTCCTAACATGAATCTTGAGGCTTTGGAATGTTATAAGGTAAAATGTTTCCATGTAAAAGATGTTAACTTATTTAAATAGAATTGTATTCAAAAATAATTATTTTGTATGGAGCCTTAAGGTACTAACAGAGGCTTTGCACATATTGATGTGTCATCATCTGTCCTGTTAGCATTTTTAACATAACTCAACACTTGTAATTTGACAGTGCTGTAAGCATTATTGTAAATAAGATGACGAGAATATATACAGTTCCAGAGATTCTTTTGGTGGTTTTATGCTTACTCAATGCAATAACAACTAAATTATTCTCATTTATAATGCATTGATTTTCTGTCTTTGTGGAACTCTAATGAGCATCAAGATAAAAGACAAGCAGATCTACTTCCACACTGAATGCACACCTCTTCACAGTTTATGCTGCTTTCAAATGCCACCTTCTTAAACTAATATCTTCATTTTAGCTCTGGGGAATTTAAATCAAGCACATCAAGCAGTTGTAAGTGTAATGAGTTACCTCCACAAAGGAACCACTTTTAGAAGTTTAGGCAACAAGTCAGTCTGACATTTAAAAAACAGTTCAGTAGAAACATATCAAATAAAAGGAAGGGATCCTGAAATGTGATTTTTTCATATTTTCCAGAGGTAATTTTTAAAAGGCACCTCATCCATAATTCTCTGATTGCATAAGTCACTCTTCCAACCCTTTTCCTTGTAAAATTTTAACTTCTAAATTTTAAAATCTTCTGTCTTCACTCACATTAAAGGGAATATTCACACATTAGAAGAGCTCTGAAACATCTATCTTCTCTATCAACTTTTCTTCCTCTTCTGATTTAATTACCACTTTTACACCTACTCATTGGCCTCATTAAACTTTCATTTCCTCAATCTTTGCTTGTTCCCCAGCTCATTAACCTTTCCTGGGTGTATTTTCTTTTCTCACTTGTCAATTTTGGCAGTAACTACTTCAATAAACCCCACACCTTAAGCAACTATACCTCAGAAACTCCAGCATAATTATTCGCCGTGGCTAAGACATGGAAATACCAAAGTGTCCTATGATAGATGATTGGCTAAAGAAGCTGTGGTACATATATACAGTGGAATATTACTCAGTCATAAAAAGAGATGAATTATTGCCATTTGCGACATCATGGATAGACCTTGAGACAGTCATGCTAAGTGAAATAAGCCAGACAGAAAAAGTAGAAAATTACATGATATCACTTATATGGGATATAAATCTAAAAGCAACAAAGGAATAGGACAAACAGAGACTCAGGGACATGGACAATGTACTAGTGGTTACCAGAGCCTAGGGGTTGGGGAGGTGGGAAGAGATAGACAGTGTAAAGTGGGTCAAATATAGAGGATTTGGGGGAGGGTGAAATGAGTAAAGGAGATCAAATATATGGTAGCTGAAGGAAACTGAAGGGAATTTGCGTAGTAAACACACAATAGAATATACAGATGTCAAATTATAACATACATCTGAAAATTATGCGATTGTATTAACCAATGTTACCCCAATAAACTTAATTAAAAAAAAAGACAGAAAGAAACTTCAGCATAGATATTCCTCACTCTCAGATTTTGGAAAAGCACTGGAGAAAATCACGAACAGTTGGTAATTCTCTATAAACTCATTCCATATCAACTCAGTTGCCATTTATTAATCTTTTATTAAATCTTTATAATATTTCCTCAGTTTATTTTCCAAATTATAAAATGTGGCTGTAAACTGAAATTTTCCTATCTTCTTTATTTAGAAGATTATTTTGGCTTCAATCCATGGAATTCACGCATCTGTGAGGAAAAGCATTTTACCTCCTCAGAATAGTTTTGTTTCCCTACCTTTCCCCACTTCCCTCTTTCTACCACAAAAGAAAGAATATACTAACAGCCTTCCAAAGACTATCTTTTAAATGGTCTTTCTTTAGAGCATTTCTTGTCACCTCTGAAAACTTGCTTGTTTGATTCCACTCTCACTCTTAAATGTCAAATATTTCTCTACTTCTTCCTTGTACCCATGAAATGGCTTTCTCAAATGACTTGTATTATCAAAAAAGACTGACAAATTCAAAATCCTCTCTTGACCCCACAATCAAGTCTAGCTCTTCTCTCTCAATTTGAACCATTTTTCTCAAAGATTCCATATTGTTTGTCATGTCAGATTCTGTTTAAAAATTTTAAGAATTTTATTTTATTATTAGTTTCAAGTATACAGTACATTGGTTAGATATTTACATAGTTTATGAAACATTCCCCCTATTACTCTATCACCCATGTGGCTCTCCACCTAGCCATTACATTACTGCTGACTGCATTTCCTCTGCTGTGCTCCCCATCCCTGTGACCAACTCTAAACTACTAATTTGTACTTCTTTAACCCTTCACCCCTTTCTTTCAGGCCACAACTGCCTCCCATCCTCCAGTCACCAGATTGTCCTATGTATTTGTGAGTTTGTTTTTGATTAGTTGGGTTTTTTGTTGTTGTTGTTGTTCCTTAGATTCCTCATATAAATGAAATCATATGGAAATTATCTTTCTGTTCTCACTTATTCTGCTCAGCATAAGAACCTCTAGATTCATCCATGTCATTACAAATGGTAGTATTTTATTTTTAATGGTTGAGTAATATTCCATTGTACATATGAACCATAACTTCATCCAATCATCTATTGCTTACATATTTTGACTATTGTAAATTGTGCTGCTGTGAACATAGGGGTGCATAGATCTTTACAAACCAACGTTTTGGTTTTCTTTGGATAAATACCCAGAAGTGCAATTGCTGGGTCAAAAGTTCTTTATCCAATCTAATCAATTATCTTTCATTTGATTAGTTTCATCTATTTTATTTATTGTAATGGCCATTCTATTAGAAATTATTTGCTAATATATGCTTTCTTATTATATTTTAATACGGCATTTATTTTATTGAATTTTTAAAATCTTTCTTCCAGATAGATTGTTCCCAAGATAAGTAATTACTTTATTTAATATACTCTCATGTTTCTTTGATCACCTATTATCTGTTTTATTTTCCTTTTTCTTGACCTAACCTTTTTAAAGCAATAGTAAACTTTCTATAAAAAACTAATCACAAATAGTTCACCTACCACTTGCAGCATTCCCTGAACATGTTTTATGTGACTACATTCTCCAAAAGTTTTACCAGTGTAGTACTTAAATGACACCCTTTCTTGTATTGTATGTCTGAGACTATTTTTAGTATGCTCTCATTACTGGATGACTATTCGACTTGATAAGCATTCCAAATTTAAAGTTTTTACCTTTTATTAATGCTTAAAATTATTTTATCTTCTTAAATTCTGCATTGCTATTAAACTGTGAAATCAATCCACGTTATTTCTTTCTGAGCAATTTCTTCCTAGTTTCTGTAAGCTTTTGGAATTTATCTTTCTTTGATATTCTTAAATTTAATGTTTATAAATCTAAGTGTGAGTTTTTTCACCCCCCCCGGTTTCTTATTCTAAGAACTCTTTCAATCTGAGATTTATTGTTTTTCTTGAATTCTATAGACTATAACTGCATAATTTTTTTTTCTCTTGGACCTCAAATGCATGGTTTGATTTAATCATGACCTGGATTTATGACACATCATGATTATTTATCCATGTATGAATTTTAATTTTATTTACTTATTTTGTAATATAATGAGCCACTATAAATGTAGAATTCATCCCAATATCTAAAATATTTTAATAACTTACATTTCCACATTTGCTTTTCCTCTGGCTTATATCCTCTGAACCCTTGTTTGGCCCTCTTCCACTAAGTCAGATAACCAATATTTTTTATTGATTCTATACTTTTTTATATTATATTCTAATGTCAGAAATAATTTATCAAAATTATTTTTATTATATATGTAGTCATATGGTTTTTTTGTAGTTCACTTTGAGATCTTTTAAGTATTTCAATTTGTAAATATCACGTTATTTATCCACTCTTTTGTTGATGAATATTTGGATTATTTCCACTTGTTTTTATGAACAGTAGTACCAGGAACATTGTTATCCAAGCTTTTCTTACATATGTGTATAGTCGTGGAACTGATGGCTTATAGAATGTGGACTGGGTAAATTTTATAAGATAATTCCAAATTATTTTCCAATGTGGTTGAAGTGATAGTTTATTAGAAATGTGTAAGAACTTGTCACTGATGTATATCTATTATAAATAATGGTATATAAACTTTTACAATCAATGCTTATAAAATGAACACAGCAAGGATTTTATTTGTATGTCCCTGGTTATTATTGATAATGTGGCATATGCTTTTTTGTGTTTACTGGTCAAATATATTTCACTCTTTTATGAAATGCGTGTTCATCTTTTGCCATTTTCTGGTAGTGTTTTTTTAAGGAGAGGAGGGGAATCCTTTTGCATTGGTTTTTTTTTTTACTTTGGTTAAGTGACTTTGATATTTAAAAGTTTTTCATTATAGTGAACTAAAAGTTATTAATTGTTTTATTTTGTTGGTAGTTATGTGTCTTGCTTAAGAAATCATTACATACTACAAGTTGAGAAATATGCTAATATACTTTATTCTAAAATTTTTAATTTCTGCCTTTGAAATATAAGCTCCTAGTCCATTTAGAGTTGATTTTTATGATGGTGTAAGGCAGAGATTTATTTTCTTTTCTATATGGATAAATATTTATTCAAGCTCATTTGTTGAATAATTTCACTTCTAAAATTTTACTACATCTCTCACAAAATTCTGTTGTCTGACAAAATTCCAAATAAGCATGATCTACTTCTGGGTTTCTTTATTCTGTTGCAGTTGTTGATTTTTCTATCACTGTGCCAATAACAGAGGCTTATCAGAAATATCTAGAAGAAGTCTCTATGTTTTCTAGGGCGAATCCTTTCTTCTTTTTTTCCTTTCTCAATTTTTTTTGTAAAAGTCTTGGCTAACTTTAGCGACTTGGTCTTTAATATAAATTTTAAAGTCAATTTATCAAGTCCTACTAATAACTACTAGAACACAGATTAATATTTGGTCAATTTAATAGATACATTTTGAGAAAGTGTCATCTTTAAAATAGTCTCTTCTTACTTCTAAATGTAAACTACCACTCATGTATTTAGTGGCCTTCAGTAAAGAATTTCAGTTTAGCCTTAAGCAATAAAGGAGTCTGAATATTCAGTCCATTGGTATAGAACAAGTGCACTAAGTAAACACTTTGACCCTGTGATCAAATTGCAAACAACCAGAAGTTAAACTGAAAACATCAGGGAAGCTCTGAAGTTTTATTTACAGAACCAAAGTAAACTTCTTAGGAATGCTAAGGAGCACTGCTGTATTCTTCCTCCAAAGAGTGTCTGTTTGGGGAACATAAATATAGATTTTAAAATAGCTCTCATTTATCCACTGTAAAGCAGGACAGTTGCAGCATGATAAAACACACAAATGTGTGTATGGACTCTTTAACCTATGAAGCTCACCATAAAGCTATTTTGATATAGAAATATCATCTTAGAGTCCCAGAAACAGCAACAGATGCAACTATCTGCTGTCAGATGCAGCATTCTGCCACTTAATGTTATCCACAGACAATTACCGAATATCACTATTTCCTATTACCTTCTGCACAAGAACATTTACTAGAGCTAACAAATAGCAAAAGTGACTAAATTGAAATTATCCTTCTGTTCCTCTGCTAACCTTCTTGATTTGAACAATTAAATGGTCTAAATATAGAGAGCAAAAAAAGGAAATGATTAGACTTGGATTGGAAAGCCACTAGAAAATTATCTGTTTTGAAGTGTTAAAGTTTCTTTAAGTGAACCACCCTGGAAAATCAATAGTATTGGCAATGGATTCCATAATTTCCTCATATATATAGAAGTATTTTTTTAAACTGAAATAAAACCACATTCCCTCTTTATCCAGAGAGATTAGAAATCCAGCCATCTAATTAGTACATCCATCTATGAGGTATAAGTTACTTTCATAAAAATGCCTTCCTCAATTTCCATCTGTAAATTCTACTCAGCCTTTGAGACCCAATTAAATGCAATATTCTGCTTTCCTACTTAACAAAATAAAACATGATTTATTTTCTCCCTCAATCCTCATGCCACCTTATACCTATTATGCCACTAGTAACATTTTACTCATTTCTCTACTAATTTTTGAATTATTTCATTTTACGTACCTACTATTAAGGGAAGAGAAATTATTGGTAATATTTTTTAATGGCAATTTTATAGACTCAACTAACAAAATGTTATATCTGTCTTATAACACTCAATAAATGTTTGGTCAGTCTGCTAAATACTAGTATACCATGAGAGATCAATCACTTTCCACTCTCATGTGGCCAAATGTGATGATTTGCATATCTACATTAAATATTTAAGTCACTAGAATATGAATTATTGACATTAATGGGAAAGAACAAACTAGAATCATCACTGACTACTGAGGGCCAGGTAGAACTGGACATTGTGCTATATGAGCTCAGTTTATATACACTGACTTCATGCTGCCTGCTTAGAAGAGTTGCAGGTTGTCACCCAACACCAATTCTCATGGCATAGAGGGCAATACTTTAACTAAATCTTAAATTTTGTTTATATTGTGAAACTTTATCAATAGCATAGCATTTTTATCTAAATCTAAAAAAAAAATCTCTGAAATAACAGTGGAAGACAAAAGACTGGACCCACTTGATTTAGGATATAAGTGTTTCTTCATTATGTTGTTTAATAAAAACGAATGAACATTTAGATTAGATATTTGAAAAATGACATGTTGCTGGTGTAGAGAGAATATCCAGGATAGTAAGCACATTTTTGTGAATCTGAGGAATAAAAGCAGATGTCAACTCTAACAGATTCTGTTAGTTTCTGTTAGACTACTAATTCTCCTTAAAACACATTGGCCACAATGACCATCAAATTTACAACTGTGTTCCCATTCATGAATCTCAAAATCAGATTAATGAGAAAAAGGAGCATTCCTTGAATTAATATAGGCTAAAACCTAGAGTTAAATCAGAAATATTCAGTTTTTTAGTGCAATTCCACAATGTTTTTTCTTTTTTCCTGACAATAGTGTGGCCAAATGTATCTAATTATAAACAGTTGGTGTCTTCACTCCATGTTTAATGATAGCTTCACAAAATTAAAGGAAATAAAAGTCAGCAATATAAGCAGTTATTTGAATAAATGAGCAGTTACTGGAGCTACTGAGCCCTTCACTTAAAAATATACTAGAAGCAAATTTGTTTTAGTCTCCTGATGTACCTTTGCATTACCCCCTGAATCAGAACACCAAATGCAATCCACGAACTAATAACATTATCTGTCAGATGAATGCTGTTAATGCAACTTTCTTTACTGATGGCTCAAATTAATGTGTTTAATCACTGCAGGCAACTGTTATCAACCTGCCAAGAGCATTGTGCTTTTTCAAATTATATTAAAAGTTGGAATGGTAAAAGGACTAGACTATTTATAATTTATACTTGAATTAAAACTATTAATGAAAATAAATACTTTTAAATTAAGTGAAACACTGAGTTACCCAAGGTATGTAGGGATGGGGGTTGTGAGTTATGATCAAGCCTGAACTTATTATTTATGCATAAAATATCCCCACTGAATGAAACCAGAAACTGATGGTTTCCTAAAATTGATGCTGTTGTCTATAAGTTTAGAATCTATATGACAAAATTTCACTACTCGTTTCATTGTATCATTTATTCCTATCTCATACTCTTATTTTGTTTCTGTTTTTATCAGATTTCCTAAGTCTAGTTATGGGCCTGTTTCCCTATTCCTATTTTTGTAATCTAGAATAAGGTAGTTTGTCTAATTAAATGTTTCCCTTATTCTCTGATTCAGATAAACTTATTTTCTTTAAGGCGTGTAACTTCTCAAAGGTAAAAAGTTGCAGAACTCTAAGAATACCTTACGTAGGAAACTGTTATTTGTTTCCTAATACTGTATTGCCGTTTTTATATAAAAAGAATCTATCAAAGCATCTAGTCTTCAGAACTTTCACAGTTCTAGTCATTTATCCACATAAAAGGTAGTGGGTAAAGTAGTAGTGATTTTTATTTTTGATTGAAATGAGTTCTTTTGGTTTAAAAACAAATTAGAGAACAACAGTAAGAGTTTGCGGAGTAGGTAACGAATAGAAATTAGATAAATAAAATTCACTTCCAAGTGGAAAGAATATAAGATTTGGAGCTGGAAGACCTCCTAGCTCTGACACCTGCTTCCTGGGAAGCTTTATGAATTTTACTTACTTCTCTATGTGCACAGAATTATAAAGAAAAAAAAAACAGTAATTGAATTTGTACTGAAAAGTACTAGAAAGTAAGAGGAAACAAAACTGAGGTATTGATATCTAAACTGGATTTACTATGTGTCATGTCATGTGTACTTTGGGGCCTTATTAAATTCTCAAAGCAACATTATAAGATCACTTCTGAAAGGAAAGTGTGTATAAAAGGAAACAAAAGAAATGCATATTGTTTTTATGAAACTACAACTAATTAAAAAAATCAGTATGGCTGGTTATAGAATACAGTATGGAAAGGAAAAAATATTTAAAAATGAAGATGTAGAAGTTAAAAGGAGCCATTAATCAGATTAGATGAAAAATTAAGGAGTGTTAACATTAATTTTTAGACTATAATGATAGTGTTCAGCATAATTCATATTCTTTAAGTCAGCATCTTCTGTGAGAAGATTTTCTCTAAACACATATGTTGAAATACTTGGTTCCTATATCATGAAGTTATTCAGAACAAATTAGAGAGGGGATAATGCACGAGTTCTTGAGGTTGTGACTTCTATTCTTGTTGCTATATATTCCAGGTAGTCGCTACAAGGATGCTTTCTTGGAAAATAATTGATTTTCTGCCAGAGATATAATAATTCCATCTTAACTTATTGATACCTACTACTTCTGCTCTCAATAAGAGTGGAACACATCTTCATCTAAGGTATTAGTGGCAATACTTACAGTGCGTCTGACATGGTGGATTTGTTACCTGCTCCTTGAAGCAATTTCTTGACTTGGATTCCAGACAGCTGCATGCTTGGTCTTTCTCTGACCTTAGTGCTTCCCTCTCAGTCTCCTTTGCTGGACATACTTCATCTTCCTTACCCTTAAACATTGGAAGGACTAAGGAATCCAGCACATTCCTCTTCTGCTCTCTAAATTAATATCTGGGTGACCTAATCCACTGGGTTTAGCCTCTCTCCTGATCTCATATTCATTTATATAAACTTCTTAATGTTTGCACTTGAATTTCCAATAGACACATCAAACTTAAGAGGTCCAAAAACTCATTTTTTCACTACCTATGTCTGCGAATATGATTTTCCTCTACTTTCTCTTAGCTCAGAAATGAAACTAATCATTGCTCAGAAAACAACTCTTTTTCAGTTATATTCCACATATTTCACAATTTCTCAAATGTCATTTATAGTCCACTTGAATATGGAGCAATGTGGATTTGAACTGTGCAGGTTCGCTTATACAAGGATTTTTAAAAAATAAATACTGTAAATATATATTCTCTTATGGTTTTCTTAACATTTTATTTAGCTTATTTTATTATAAGAACATGGTATATAATACATTTAGCATAAAAAATATGTGTTAATATACTGTTTAAGTTATTAATAAGGCTTCCAAACAGTAGGCTATTAGTAGTTAAGTGTTTGGGCAATTGAAAGTTATTTGCAAATTTTTGACTATACTGTGGTTAGTGCACCCAACTTCTACATTGTTCAACTACATTGTACTAATTCTTTTAGCTTTCCTTAAAGATGTTTACTTGGATTACAAATCTATTTTAGGTCAAATCATGGTCTCTTTAACAACTATATATAATTGTATAGTTATATTATTACTATTACTGCTGCTGCTGCTACTACTACTACTACTACTACTACTACTACTACTACTACTACTAATAATAATAATTATTATTATTATTATTACCTGGAAGAGATGCTTATTGTTGTTAATGGTGGTACAAGACACAGTACTGTGGGTAGCTATCCATCTAAAGATTCTGGAGCCAGGCTTTGGTTCTTACTTTGGTATTTACTGGCCATGTGACCTTATGCACATTATTATTTTTTCTCTGTGCCTCTTTTTCTCATCTTTGAAAGGGAGTAAGTGCTCACAAGGCTGTTTTGATACTCTGAGGGTTAAAGTAGTTAATATTATAAAAGTGGTAAGAATAGTGCTTGGCATATAGCACATGCTAAATATCTGTTAGCTACTATTATTCTAATAAATTGCCATTCTAGAGTATGAAATACTGCTTGAGCACATAGACCCTAGGGTACAAAGAAAAAAAGAAAAGACTGATATATAAGACCAGCACTTAGCATACAGGTCTAGATGATAGATACGTTTGTATTGACTGAGGTGTTTCCTGGAAGTAGGATTTTCAGAGTTAAAACCCAGAAGTTACTCTATCTTACCTGGAAGGTGAGATAAAAGTGATGAGAGGGACAATGCTCAGCACCAAGGTAAATGTTCTAGACTGGAGCAGCTATATAATCTCACAAGTTGATTTCATTCCAGACTCCTTTGAGGGAATAATATCATGCACCTCTACCTCTTACCAAATCATCTTCTAGAGAGAATGTAGTACTGGGGGATGGCAGTGCTAGGGTGAGATTCCAAAACCCAAAATTCCAAATCTTATTTCTTTACGCTACAAATGTGTACCCTGATTGAATGATCAGGCCATTAACACCTGGATAGAGAACTGTCCATTTTACTCTATGTTTGTTGGCCTAAATGTGTTTTTGAGAATTATTAAACATGTGGGTTTTTTTCTAACGACACAATCTCTAAGCCTAGAAAATATCCATGTAAACATCAATGCAATTAAAAATCAGTGTTAATGTTTAGCATGTGGTATGTTAAGAGAGCATGTCTTTTTCCAATGGAAGTTACCCAGGTTTTTAGTTCCTCAAAACCTCTCAAAAATTGCTTTTTATCTTGTAGAGGTGTCCCTCCACCAGAGTCCCACAATGCAAATTTTGTGTCTGTTAGATAACCCCAAACACACCATAACAATTTATTGTAGCCAATATTCCATGATGAATCATCAGATAAATGGAGACAGGGATAGACAAACACATATATTTTCTTGACAAGGTTATGTGAAAGTTCTCATCTTGTAGATGGTTCTTTTTTTTTCATTAGGGGAGTTTGTGTTAAAATCTGCCTTGTATGCTAAAGTGCACACTAAACGTTTGTCAGGAAATTAGATAAAATTTATAAAGTTTATCAAAATATTAGAGCCGGAAGAGGGAGGGACAGGCATCATTTCAACTTAGCCTGTATTTTACTTTACTTCATCTATCTCAGGAGGAACAGCTTAAATTTTATTTTTCATTCAAAGCTCAAGGCGCCTTTACACTGCAGGTTATTATATTTTAATATCTAGGTCAGAATCTTGAATCCAACATGCTCTCATGTTTAGGTGAAATTGAAAAATTTCAAAAATTATATTTTAATTTGCTAAAATACATATGCACATAACAATGGCAACAAAATGTACTATTTCCTACAAAAGTGTTTTTTTATTTACTAGTTTATGCTTATGAGGAAAAGTCCTAAATTTGAAACTATCAATAGGGTTATTTACTATTAATAGATTGTTTATACTCATATTCATTTTTAAATGTATTTTCTGATAAATTGTAGGTTGCTACTGATAACCCAGTTTCAGTATTGAATCGCTGCCACTCAAACTCCTCAAGGGAGAGCAAAAAGTAGTATTTAAAATATAAAATTTCTCAATATAGTATAGTAAGATGTTTGTAGAGAGAATAATGTAAATTATCATTTTAAAATACATTAGAACTATCTCTATAGAAAACACTCAGCGAGACAGAAATTTCTTAATATGAATTGAACCACCAGGAGTGTATTCACATTATGACATTATCTAAGCATGCACCATAGGTGACCCATGTACTGAAGATACCATTTTCCAATTTAGATAGCAAACATCAACATATAACAGCTTAGTATAAAACAGACTGATATGAAGCCGACTTCAAAGAGTTCTTTTAAAAGAAGCTAATGTGGGAAAAGAAGTGAAGCAACAGAAGCTGGCAATTCATCAGGAAGTTTAATGTGATAACAAGAATTAGTATTATTTTCCTTGAAGAAAAAAACACCTTTAAGAAGTAATAATTGTGGAAGCATGAAAATTTACTGCAATAAGCTGAACAAAATGTTTAAAATGCAATTCACCTTGAAGAACTTGAGATTAAAAATGAAATACAACTCAGAATGTACCTATTTACACTTATCTCCTGTAGAGCATATGTTTCCTTCTAAGCAAGGATTTACCATTTGCCATGTTTCTAAAGTTAAATATTGTTAAATACTCCAAGGCACAGTTCATAGATACTTTTAAGATTAAAACTAACAAGAAATCTGTTTTTAATACATCCTTGTTATTTGACACGTTAGTGGCTGTAAATCATATAAAGACAGCCTATTTATTGCTTTATAATCCAACACTGCAAATGTTAGCATATTGAATATTAATATGATCAATACCAAAACATTTAATCCACACCAGGAGGTGAGTGGTGGGCGAGTGAGAGAAGTTCCATCTGTATTTGCAGCCACTTCCCAACACCACCTCAGCTCCACCTCAAATCATCAGGCATTAGATTCCCACAGGAACATCATTCTCTGATGCCAAAAGGGTTGGGAACCACTGAATACAGGACCTATTTTGTATAACTTTAATTTTTTGTCTCTAAATAGCAGGGCTACTATATTTGGAATTTTGGTCTGTAATATCTTAAATGTCACTTCTATATTAACAAGGACCTTGAGAGAAGCTACACTCTAAAATTATGATAAATACCTGCATAGTTACTAAAATACTGCAGGTAGGCTAAACTGTATGCAGATTTGTTTTTACTTATTTTAGTAATGTTTCAATTTATCATTTTAATGTACAAGTTATTTTTGGTTTGCCAATCCATGCTGATATAAAAATATAAAAAATATGTTTATACTAAAAATAAGAATCTTGACTCTCAAATACGTATTCATTACTCTAAAAATCAAAACACATTGGCAAGCACATATCATGTAATGGACTTATAGCCAACATAAAACATCAAGTATTTACTAACTTAGGGATATATGACTTTGTTCAATAGGGCATTGACTTGCTTAGATGTTGTGTGGGTACCTTACTGAGATTTTAATTTTTTTTGTAAAGCACTCATATTCTTAACAGTGTTCTAAATTACAATTTTGTTATACCATCTGTGCTAGAATAGACCTAGAGTTGCCTTCTCATGAAAATTTTAGTTTTATTCATAGAAAGCCTTCCATTCAGCTCTGGAAAGAATTCTGACATGCCTCTAAGCCCATAGGTTCTATAGAAATTAGTCAGCTGCTTTTGGTAGCAACCTTGCATGTTCCCAAAGTCTATACTATGTAAAATTCATCAGTTACATTTTTCTCCCAATAAATCCTGTAAAAATTTTAAAAACCCATTTATAAGAATTTTTTAGCCATCTTTCTGTGAAGTCCAAACTTGAGGAGGTATAAAAATAGACTTTTTTTTACTAATAGCTTCCAAAACGCACTGATAACATATGTAAGTATGTGTTTATGACAAATGGTCTATATTCAGAATCTTTTGGTAATTAATAACTTGAACAAAGTTACTACAGGACTTCTCTGAACCATTAAATTGATGTTTATTGTGCATATCAAGAAGGAGATGGAAACAACATAAGAGTCAATCAATGGACAAATACACACACACACACACACACACACACACACACATGCACACACACACACACAATAGAATATTATCCAGCCATTAAAAAAGGAAATTCTACCATTTATGACAAAATGGGTGGATCTTGAAGGAATTATGCTAAGTGAAGTAAGACAGACAGAGAAAGGCAAATATATGATCACACTTTTATGTTGAATCTTAAGGGAAAAACAAAACAAAACAAAACAAACTGATAGGAAAAAATAATATTTGTGGTTACCAGAGGAAGAGGGTGCGAAATTGGAATAAGATGGTCAAGAGGAACAAATTTCCTGCTATAAGATTAATAAGTACTAAGGATGTAATATACAACATGATCACTCTAGCTAACACTGCTGCATGATATATAGGAAAGCTGGTAGTTCAGAGAGTTAATCTAAAGACAACATAAGGAAACATTTTTCTCTTTTTTCTTTTTTTTTTTTTTTGTATCTATGTGAAAAGATAGATGTTAGCTGAGCCAATTGTGGTAAACATTTTGCAATATATGTAAATCAAACCATCATGCTGTACATCTTAAACTTATATAGTGACATATATCAGTTATTTCTCAGTATAACTGGGGAAAATGTTCTTTAAAAAGCCAAAAAAAGAATAAGGGCATGCATATACACTAGCTTTCATACTTGATTCACCATGGAATCCTAGTGCACACATGTGTGTACATGTGTGTGGTGGTTATGTGGTGTATCGCATTAATCTATTCACATATGTTGAATCATCCCTGTGCTGCAGGAATGAAGCCCTCTTGATTGTGGTGTATAATATTCTTAATATGTTGCTGTATTCAGTTCCCTAGTATCTTATTTATGATTTTTGCATCTGTGTTCATGAAAGATATCAGTCTGTAGTTTTCATTTTTTTATGTGTATTATCTTTACCAGGTTTTGGTATCAAAGTAATATTGACCTCATAAAATATGTTGGGAAGTGTTGCCTCCTCTTCAATTTTTTGGAAGAGTTCGAGGAGAATAGGTATTAAATCTTTGAAGGTTTGGTCGAATTCACTGGTGAAGCTGTCTTGTCCTGGAATTTTATTTTTTGGTAGGGTTTTGATGATTGTTTCAATTTCCATACTGCTAATTGGTCTATTTAGATGTTCCAGTTCTTGATTCAGTCTAGGAAGGTTGTATTTTTCTAAGTACTGGTCCATTTCTTCTACGTATCAAATTTAGTGTTATACACTTTTTCATAGTATTCTTGTGTGATCCTTTGTATTTATGCAGTGTTTATAGTAATTTCCACTGTTTCATTCCTGATTTTGTTTATTTGTGTCCTTTCTCTTTTATCTTTAGTGAGTCTAGCCAGGGGTTTGTCAATTTTATTAACCTTCTCAAAAAACCAGCTGTTTGCATCATTCATTTTTTCTATCCTTTTTTATTGTTTTTAATTTCATTTTTTTCTGCTCTAATTTTCATCATTTCTTTTCTTCTGCTAACTTTAGGCTTCATTCATTCTTCCTTTTCTAGTTTTTTAATATGAAACATAGGGTTGTTTATTTGGGCTCATTCTTGTTTTTGGAGATAGGCCTGTAATGATATGAACTTTCCCCAATTACTGCTTTTGCCATGTCCCAAAAGTTTTGATATGTTGTACTTATTATTATCATTCATTTCTATATATCTCTTGATCTCATTTTTATACCTTCTCTGACCCAATTATTCTTCAGTAGCATATTCTTTAATCTCCATGTATTTGTGGTTATTCCTGATTTCTTTTTCCTGTTGATCTTTAGTTTTAAAGAATTATGATCAGAGAATATGGTTGGTATGATTTCAACCCTTTTATATTTGTTGAGCCTATCTTTGTATCCCAGTATATGTTTTCAATTCTTGAGAATGTTTCACGTGCACTAGAGGAGAATGTATAAGCAGCTGTTTTAGGGTGGAAGGCTCTGTAAATGTCAATTAGGTCCAGTTGGTCTAATGTGTCATTTAAGGATGTTATTTCCTTGATTTTCTGTTTGAATGATCTGTCCATATCCGACAGTGGGTATTTAGGTCCCCTACTACGATAGTGTTTTGGTCTGTTTCTCCTTTTAATTCTGTTAGCAATTGCTTAGTTATTGTTAGTAATTACATATTTTGGGGCTCCCTGATTGGGAGCATAGATATTAACAAGTGTTATGTCTTCTTAGTGCATGATTCTCTTTATCATTATGATGTGTCCCTCAGTATCTTTCTTTACCTTTTTTGTTTGGAAGTCTATTTCGTCTGATATTAGTACTGCTACTCCTGCTTTTCTTTGAATGTCATTTGCTTGAAATAGCATTTTCTATCCTTTCACTTCGAGTCTATATTTGTCTTTGGAGCTGAGATGTGCCTCCTGGAGGCAGCATGTGGTTGGGTTTTGTTTTTTGATCCAATCTGCAACTCTGTACCTTTTTATTGGTGAGTTAATTTACATTTAGGATGATTGCTGAAATATGAGGTCTTCTTATAGCCATTTTATCTTTTGCTTTCTGGTAGCTCTGTTTTCATTGCTTCCTTGTCCTTGTGTTTCTGTTTTCTTTATTTTGGTTGACTTTTGTGGGTTTTCCCTTTTGTCCTTCTTGTTTTAATGTTATATACTTCAGCTCTGAATCTTAGGTGTGTGGTTACCATTAAGAATATGTAAAGGATAGTTTTATATATACAGCCATCCATTTTCTTCTATGTGTGCCTTATCTCCATTCCCCTTTGTGAATTTGAATCTTTGAATTCCCCTCTTTTCAGTCATTGTTATTTCAGTTTGTTCCTATGAATGCTGAACATTCATAACTATCTTGTTATAACAATTCTCTTCTTATTATTTAACCTTATAATGCCCTGTTCTTTGAAATGGTTGTACTCCTCTGCTTATATTTGTCTCTTAGTCATTTTATTTCTAATTATCATTTTGTGTGTGTGTGTGTGTCATTTTATTTTAGGAGAACTGACCTTTTTCAGTATTTGCTGTAGTTCAGGCTTCATAGTAGACAATTCCCTTAACTTTCATATGTCTGGAATGGTCTTAAATTCTCCTTCATATCTAAAAGAGAGCTTAGCTGGTTATATTACTCTAGGCTGGTACTTCCTTTCACTTAATAGTTTAAATACTTGATTCCATTCCTTTTTGGTTGTAAGGTTTGCGCTGAGAAGTCTGCTGATAATCTAATGGGTTTACCTTTATAAATTACTGTTTGTTTTTCCTCCCTGGCTGCCTTGAGAATTGTCTTTGTCATTGATTTTTGATAATTTTAATACAGTGTGTCTTGATGAAGGCCATTTTTTGGTTAAGATTATTGGGTGTTCTGTTGACTTCTTGAATTCCATGCTCCAGTTCATTTCTTAGATTTGAGAAATTCTTGTCAACTATTTGTCTGAAAATGCTTTCTAATCCTTGCTCCTTTCCTATCCTTTGATAATTCCCATTATTTTTATGTTTCCTCTCCTGATGATATCAGCTAGTTCTTGTATTTCTCTTTCTTATTTTCATTCTTTGGTTTCTCTCTTCTTCCATCTGATCTTTTCTAGATTTCTGTCTTTGATATCACTGATCTTTTCCTCCATTTGGTCGACCCTATTTCCCAAGCTTGTTATTTCATTTTTTAACTCTTGCAGTATGTTCTTCATCTCCAGAAGGTCCATTTGATTCTTTTTGAGGGTTTCAATCTCTTTGCTAAAGAACGCATTCTGCTCATCTAATTGTTTTTCAGTTCCTGAAATTGTTGATATTATTCATTTCAGATCTCACTGGGGTTTTTCAGAAGTACTATCCTGAATTCTCTGTCCTTTTAGCTGTGTATTTCTTTGTCTGTAAGTTTATTTTCTAGATATTTTTCTCTTTCTTTTGGAGATGCCTTGCCACCTTAGTTGTTCATGGTGTTTAATGGACTATTTCTCTGCCTGGGCATTAATGAAAATGTATTCTGCTTTTTTTTCCAGAAAGATTTTCAATATAAAAGTCTCTCTTTAGCCTAATGCAAAGAAGGCACTTTTCTTTTAGTTTCCAGTAGGTGGCGCCTAAGCCTCTTGGATCCCTGTGGTAGCTCTTACGTGCAGATATTACATGCTCAGACATGTTGTTGTTCAGTTTGAGTGTTTTTTTTTGTTGAGTTTTAGATGTTCAGCTTATTGTCGTTTCAAGGGGAGAAAACTGGGATGTCTCTCACTCTGCCATGTTTTCAAAGATTAAGTTTTTTATATAATTTATTTTTAAAGAAGTTTAGGTTCACAGCAAAATTGACATGAAGGCACAGACATTTTCCATATACTCCTTGTCCCCACACATGCATAGGCTCCTCCATTATCAATATTTCCCTTTAGAGCAGTATATTTGTTACAATTGAATAACCTTCATTGATACATCCCATTTTTTTTATATATTTTATCACATATTTTAAATGTATAAGCACATCTATTCATCATTGTACTACCATACAGAGTATTTTCACTGCCCTGAAAATCCTCTTTGCTTTGTTTATTTATCCCTACCACCACCCTAATCCCTGACAACCACTGATCTTTTCACTGTCTCTAGTTTTGCATTTTTCCAAAAAACCATGTACTTGGAATCATGTAGCCTTTTCACATTGGCTTCTGAAACTTAATATGCATTTAAGATTCCTTCATGTCTTTTCATGGCTTGATGGCTTATTTTTTTTAGTGCTGAATGATAGTCTCTTGGTTGTGTGCACGGCATTTTATTTATCCAGTCACTTATTGAACCATCTCGGCTGCTTCCAAATTTTGTCAGTTATGAATAAAGCTGTTATAAACATATGTTTGCAGGTTTTCATGTGATGCTAGATTTTCAACTCATGTGGTTAAATAGCAAGGAGCACAATTGCTGAATCATACGTAAGAGTATGTTCAGTTTTTTAAGAAACTGACAAACTGTTATCCAAGTGGCTATACTGTTTTGCTTTCTCAACAGCAACGAATGAGAGTCCCTATTGCTCCATGCCCTTGGCAGCCTTGGTGTTGTCAGTGTTCTGGATTTAGCCATTCTCATAGGTGTTTAGCAGTTAAAGGGGGAGTTTTCATTAAAAAACAAACAAACAGGATATGTTATATGATAATTTTTGCCTAAAGTAAAATAGAATATGGTAGGCACTTGTTTTTGCCTTTGTTTTTCCTTTGCTCATAGTCTTATCTTGTTTTCCCTTGTAAAGACTCCCCAAGGTTTGAGTCTAACCTCCTTATGTGTCTCTTTTTACTGTAGTACTTTTTTATTTCATTACTGATGTTTTATCCAGAGTAATAAGTAAGATATTAATATTTATTACAATATTTTTGTTTTATATGCTCCTCGTTCTAGGTGAGTTCATATGACAGTCTCCAGAGGTAACGTTAGGAAGACTAGACCATAGTGGTCAAAGACATGAAGGGAATTGTAAGGGAGTGACTAAAGTTATGTTCTTATGGGCCTACTTATGATATACAAGGAGTCAGAATGGGACTGGTTTGTCCAAGATATGGATTAAGAATGGAAATTAAGAGAAAACTGTATATGTTGTCCTCTTATACTAGGATAAAGATTATAAGTCAGTAAAGCAGAGAATCCATATATCTATGGATTTCATATGTATGTAAATATGTATAATAATATGTAAACTTATATATGTATGTCAGAGAGTCAGAAATGCCCTCTAGAGTTGGGGTATTAAATTTTTTAGTTCTTTGCATTGAGAAGGTAATTGAATGTTTGTCTATAGTGTGAAGAAGACAGTGTGAAGAGTAAGGATATGAGGGCCTAGGAAGAAACTCTGAGAAACTCCAACTCTTGACATTAATAGAGGAGTAAAAGAGTATCTAATAAAGTTCATGCAATTAAAGATAAAATCCAGAAGAGTATTGTGTCACAGAAACAGAGGAGAATGAGTTGCAAGAAAGAGGTGTTCACTGGCATCAAGTCGAGGACTGAGAAATGTCAACTGCATTTAGTGATGTTAAATTCATTGGAATTCTTAGAGTTGCTGTGGTCAAAAAAGGGAAAGGAAGCCAGACATGAGCAATTTGAGGGGTGTGTGAGCTATGGAGAAATACAAACAAGCCTTTTGAAAAGTTTGGTTTTCAAGAGGACAATTATGGAGTAGTAGCTGGCAGGGAATGGGGGACTAAGTAAGGTATTTTTAGTAAAGATTGAGTAACTTAAAAAACAATGGAAATAATACGCTGAGAAAAAGTTTAACTAATAAAAAACAGGATAATTGATTATTTACAATTGATAAAGATGAAAGAAGACAGAATTAAACAGAGGTGGAAGCATCAGCCTTAGGAGGAGGCGGTAGGTTCTCTACTTAACAATATAAGTGAAAAAAGTATATGTACAGTTGTGGGTTAAGGGAATGATTTATATAAAGAAAATTAGGATGTTTCTATCTTTTTAAAAATATATATAAGTCAAGGTCACTTGCTGAGAAGATAAGGTTAATACAATGTTTGAAAAATAGTAGAGAAGGATAATTGTGCAGAATATAAAAGTGAGTTATCAGAGAACCAGAGAAATGTGGCAGTGCTGAAGGCCCATTTGAAATTGTTGCTTCTCAGATTACAGTGGAATTAATATATTGTCTAATGAGATGTTTTCCAGTGGTTATAAAATAATCAGTGCAGGCTTAGAGAAAACAGATGGGTAGGTTCATTCAGGGTGGGGATTGGACAGATGTGGTCAATTAAAAAGTAAGGCAAAGGAGTTCAGTTATGCAAGGTTAGTGAAACAATGTACCATGAAATCTGAGCAGAAAGAAGTGAAGGGGAAGGGACCACCAAAAGAGGTGGTCTCTTTTTCGATGTTGAAAAACAAATGTAAGTAAACAAGTTGAAAAAAGAGTATTTTTTTTGATTATTAATTTTATAATTGTTACACATGTTGACAAAAGCCAAAGTAAATAGAGGAGGAGACAGTCATTGAAGGTGAATGACTTGAATCATGGGAGGCCTTTGGGTTGAACGTGCCATTCATAGGGACATATAAGTCACCGGAGCAATTGTTAGATCTGAGGTAATGAGGGATACAGAGGAAATGCGTAGGCCAAACAATGAAATTGATAGCAAATGAGAGAGGGAGACAAAAAAGTTGTTAAATAAGAACAAAGAAGAGAAGAGAGTGCTATAGCTAAATACCATAAATCTGAAAGGGACTTTCTTAAGAAGATGGAGATGTAATTTTTAGGCAAAGGCATTGGTGATAAAGGGGCTGTGTGCACTCATTGCACATTTCAGCCTTACAATTACTGAGGAATAAAAATATCTATCAGCAGCTTGAGAAGACGGTAGAGAAAATGAGGTTTAGTAGGTGGAACCAGTTTTACTTAAGTCAAAGAGGTTGAGGAAGCACCTTGAGGAAATATAGGAATCTTCCCTTTGGAGTTACAGCATTTTGATAGTTTGAGGAGTCTGATTTGGGAGGTCTGGGTCAAGTCCTCCAAATGTTAGAATTTAGAAACTACAGTGCATGAAATGCTCGATGGGCAAAGGGAAAGTGTCAGGGGGGGAGGAAATAACAGTTTATAGGTCAGGTGTTGACTGATGAAAACTGGAATGTGGACAGAATGGATGTGGTCTCAACAGTTATTTTAAGGAGAATATTTTATGTACAGTAGCTACATGAATATTTATCAACTCAGCTATTGAACTAATTGGGAGGATTAAATAGGAATATTTAGGTAAAATGCTTGATAAAATAGAAAGTAATATACAAGTGTCCATTATTAAATATCTGGATCAAATACAATAAAACAATTTTGATATTAATCAATATATCTTTTTCTTTTCTAAAGCTTTAACGATTATTCACACTGCCACTGGAGTCATTAATAATAATACAGAAGAGCATATGATAACACGATGTACATAAGATCTAAATTTGATCAAATTCTGTTCCTTCAAAGATGCAATTCCGTCATTATTCTAGATTCTTCATTGTGTCTTTCAGATTTTAAGGCACCTGATAGCAAAGTTTGCTTCTTTTAATGTCTTTGATTCCAGTCCTGCTAATCCTGTTTACAGCATCATCTGACACCTTTTACATTGAATAGAGGAAATAATATTCCATATGGTGAAGCTATTTTAAATGTCAAATTAAGCATGTTTCTAGAGCCATGAATAATCCCAAAGCATGTATTATTTAAAGGCTTCCTTCAAATGCTGACCTTTGATTCATTGTATATACAATACCTATCATTTATTACTTTCCCTCTGTATGCTAGATGTTTGACATATATTATTTCTAATCATTGAAGGAGAGTAGAATATGCTACCTCAAAATAGGCTGTTTTGATTATTTTGAATTCAAATTACTCAAGAAACAACCAGTACAAGAAGGATACACTGGCCTCTTTTGCCCCTTGAAAGCAGGAAACAAATCTCCCCTGTGAAAGTTACCCTCCCCTGCACTAGGAGGGTAGAGGCCATCTTTAACACCAGATGTAGGAAGTTTAGTGCCAAGAAGGCTGTATAGACAAACTTTATTACTTCTTTGCTAATTTGCTACCTAAAAATCAAATACCTTTGTCTTGTCAATTCTTTATAAATTTATTGCTTCCTTATCTAAAAGCTGTAAAACCTGCCTACCTTGGTCATTTCTTTTAGTCTTGTATTTTTGTAGGCTCCTATATATATGAAATTAAATTAGTTTTTTTTCCTTTCAAAGGAAAAAACATGAAAAGACTGCATCCTTTCCATGTTGGATGGTCTCTTGGTGGGACAGCACAGCGAAGAAAAATGGGTTGTGTATAAGTATTGTAGGGCTCAAGAATTTAGAGTGAGAATTATAAATTATACATAAAAATACTCTATAAACATAATCCTTTCTTCATAATTTTGTTCAAAATTAGTTTTACTTTACCCACCCTTTTAAATCAAAATAACATGCACAAATGGGGATTCTTCTTTTCTGCTTACAAAACATAATCAAAATATTGCAAATCATATTTGATTTTTGACATACTAAAGACAAAGTATCTTTTATTTCTCCTGTTTTCTGGGCTACCATTACAACCAATCTTCCTTATCATATGCACATTTTAAATAGTTGATTTTTTTAAAGGAATAATTTTTCAGTCTTTAGTAACTATTAACAACAAAATGGCTTTCGCTTCTCTATTTCCTATCACTGTTGCATCTGTGTATTCTCTTTGGATGTGAGCCAACTGCCTAAGTATGTATACATACAAAATCAGATGCTCTATGGACCATAGTGGTTTATATTAATTTATGAAGAAAAAAATCAGATGAATAATTTCAGAATTATTATTTTTATTAAGTTACACTGTATTATAATTTATTAATTCACCACACATTTAGGAGACTGATAATATGTAGAAATAAAATATCTTGGTTAAGTAAAATATCTGTACCAAATGTTACAAATACATATGTGTATATGTATGTGCAGGTGTATACATATTTACATTAATAATAATAATAATAATAATAATATAAAAGTTACATAGCAAAACAGAAATTACTCCTTTATCTCTTTTATTGCATTTGAATGTCACTGAGAGAAATCATCCCGCCTTAACCTTGAACTCCTTCGCTAAAGTCTGACAAAAGCTTTGTTACACACATTAATATAAAAAGATTTAAATAAATAAGTCTTGATTTTCTTAGTGATTATAGGTCCTGAAAACATAAGATATTTTAAGACCTGCCTTTCACAATGATATCCATTTGGTTTAAAGTTAAATAAGGAAACTCAATCACAGATTAGTACAGAAAGCATGAATGCTACACTCTGGTCTTTCTTAATTTTTTTGTTTTTCTCCCTAAGTAATACATGTGTGTGAATAATTTTTTTCTAAATCTTCAAAAAATAAAATTTGGAGCTCATATGAGAAAAATGATAGTCGCCTGTATAATAGAATAGAATATCAATAATTAGTATTTCATAATATTCTGAAAAGTTGCTGTATGCCTCCAAAATATCTATATTTAGATATTGATTTACTTGTTTATTTATTGTAATTTCTAGTGTCATCTGTAGATTCACAAATGTAAGGTAAATTCATTTTTTGAGAAAAAGGTATGAATTTTTATTTAAAATATTTTGTTTTTTAAAAAAGCAAGGATTTTTAGAGCAAGAAATATGCTTTATTCAGTCATTGGTAACCCAGTATCTCATGCTTTAGGTTCAAAGTTTATTTATTTATATATATTATTTAAATTTTATTTTATTAGCTTCAAGTATACAATATACTGGTTAGACATTTATATAGTTTATAAACCGATCCTTCTTTGCTCTTTCCTTCCTCTGGCTCTCCACCTAGTCAGAGCATTAATGCTAACTGCATTCCCTATTTTGCAAGTGACTTTCTTTGATTGTGATGCCTGGGCAAGTTTCTTTCTTCTAGTCTCCTCCCTTGAAAAACAAGAAAAATAACATTGACCTCATGAAGTTCTCAGACTGAAAAACCAATGTAAGTAGTAGGTATTCTTAATTGTAAGGGGAATAAAATCTCTTGATCTAAAGTGTTTAAGATCAGAACATCTGGGTCATGATCTGGATGACGTGTTAATGTCAAACCACAATGGGATATAAGCAGAGAATTTTTTCTAACCTCATAGAATTCTCCCATGAACTATGGAGAGGAGGGTATGACCTATTTAAACAACCTGTACAAGTACAAGGAATGATAATGACATTTTTGTATTACAGGGAAATTTTACTAAGCCTTGGCCACAACTTTTATTTAGAGTAATTGTTAATTCATGCCCCTCACATAATGTATCTGGCCCCTTTTAACTGTAACAGAAAAATATAAGGGTGGTTGGTTTAATCTGTTACAGTTCATTACCTAATATCTTTCCTTTCAGATCAATATCATAATTGATTTATCTTATATTACTAATAATCAGTTAATTTTGTGAGGTGTACGTAGAGACAACAAAGAACAAAGGCAATTAAGATATTGTGGGAATTACAGCTAATAACAAAAAACTATTTGATAAACATTTTCTTTGTCACTATTTTAAATTGTCCTTACTTTTTAAGAGAATAAGGGAAAATGACATAATTTTAAAGCAGGGTAGCCACACCTTTTTAAATAACAGATATAAAATCTAACATAAAAAACAAAAATAACTAAATGAAATTATCATAAATAAATGATTCTGTCTTTATTATTCCTTAGCTTGGAGTTACTGGCCTTGGACAATTTGCTTTCTCTTCACTTTGTAAAGCATTTTGTGAGCATTGTACCAGATAATCTCTCAACTAATAAATTATCTACTATATGTTGTGAAGATTATATATGAAAATTATTTTAGGTGATATTTTGTAATAGGTAATATATACAAGTGATTAACATGAATTTGGAATATTATAAGCACACAATAAATGATAGTCTAAAATTTTTTAAATCTACATGTGTTTCATTAAAGAGCTAGGGAAGAAATGAGCTCAAAGAAATAAAGGACAGGTACACTAAAAATATACTACCTAGGAGTAAAATGTTTGACCTAAGAAACTCTATCATGTTAATTCTATGACAATTGACTCAGGACACACACATTTTCAACTTTGTTTCTGTTCCTGGAATTCCCTGCCTCTATCAAACTTGGCATTTTAACTCTAGCTTGTATAATATCTCTTTTTACTTAATTATTTCTTCCATTAACAATCTAGCCCAATTTGTACAACTGTACCTAGGCAGCTTAAATACACCGGCTGTTACCTTTGCTTCTCAGGCCATTACCGACCCAGTCTTTTTCTAATGTGGCAGCATATAGTACTTTGGTTTAGAACCTTGCTTGAGATTCCACTTAGCCATAGTCTGGTTTAGTTGAATTTGACTTTCTGAGTCCAACTTCTACTCTAAATTAGCAATAATATCCAGGCATGCCCTCTTGAATAATTTCTTCTTCATTGTTGCTATCTCTTTACAAAAATGAATAGTGGTTTAAGTCAGTAAACCAGTGTTTTCTATACTTTATTTTATTGAACATTAGCTCTGGAAAAATATTCAATACTCCCCTCCCTAGAGGGACTCCTGTGGACAAATTGTTATAGAAGCCCTAGATTATAATCAATCCTCTTGGAGATTCACAGAATACCATGGCATGCTAAAGAAAGTCCTAGAGAAATCTTCTAGCAAAGATGCCTGATTAACTATGATTAATAGAAGATTATGGCACACAATAAATTTAATAGTACCCTCTTTTAGCTCTATATTAAAATATATTCCACCTATTTTCCTTTAATGTCATACCTCATAAAGAAAACGAATTAGGGCTGAATACTTTGCTTCTTCTGGAATAATGTACATGGAAGTTGTTGTTGTTGTTGTCATTGTTTTTTTGGTAATTAACCAATATCAGAGTCACAAATGGCCTACTACTGAATTCAGGTAGAGCCTCAAGGACCACATACCCTATTATAGTAGAATGGGAGAAATTCTAACTGAAAGAATAACTTTGTGCCATAAAATTATATAATTCTAGGAGGATAGGCTTTCCCAAAATGTACCATTGCTAGGGTGTTGGGTCAGACCCTGGAAAAAACACAGGTTGATGCAGGAATTCTCAAATAGCTTCACTTCCTTTGGAAATTATGTCTGTTGCCACTGATGCTCACCTAATTTTTTTCCTACTTACTCTCTGCTTCCCACCCATTAAAAAAATTTTTTTTCTTTTTACATTCTATGTCTAATCTCATTCCATCCTTTTTGGGTGTGTATATATTTTCTAATGGACTATTACTTATATTCATTTAACTAAACTTCAGCCTAGCTTTTCATGAGTCCTTACATAATTTTGATACTAATTACTTGAATCAACCCTGGTCACACTTTGCTAGAAACTTATGGTTGCTTTCTTCCTTCTAGTATATATATTTTTGGCTCAAACCCTGACAACTCTATGTAAGACATGGGGTCTCTTTATACAATTAACTCATGTTAGTTCATCCCACTTTTAAAAATAGTAAATATTTAGGTAGGTATCTCAGAAATAAAGATGTTGCATGGGTCTTGTCTTTAGTTAAAAAGTTGAAATACTGCCTTTGGCTTTTTTATTTGTATGCTCATCAGCTTTCTGTTTAGCCAAAAAAATAGAGGGCTTGAGAAATATGCAGATATTGTGAAAGTTGTTTGCATTTCACTTAAATTTTTTTTTAGCTGAAGGGCATCAAATCAATAAAATATGATGAAATCATATGCTCATTATTTCAAAGGAGAGCAGCTGCTTAGGGGAATATTGGGAAATTTATTAATTCTACCTCTATCTCTCATTAAGGCTAGATATCTCCAAACCTGACATCATAAATAAAATCTACCTCAGTAGGAAAAGCACACTTGTAGAATTTGTACTGACATTCTATTTGATGTATTTCCATTATTGCTTTTATAGTAGAGAAGGCATTGTACGATTTGAAAATTTTAAGCAAAAAAATTGCTGTTTAATCATGGGAAAGGTTTATAGCATAACTATAGTTTGGAAATGCCATAGAGGAATGAGTCTTGGCAAAGATGAATGCTTACTGCTATGGGCCATATGTGCATTTAATTGAGTTTGCGACTTTCTAGGCAAGATGCCAAAAGGATAGTCTACCGTCTGGTAAGAGAGGTGATGTGTTCTGTCTTCTTGTTCTCACCAATTTTAGATGCACAAGAAGACTAAGATTTGTTCTTTGGAAGACTTCTATTCAAGTACAAAATCAAGTTAAATGAGCAGAACAATCAAATAACCAATGCAATTAAGTGTTTAATTTGGTTTAAACTCATGTCTGCCTACTCAGGGGGTTTAAAAGCTATGAAAACTTCTCGCACAACTATTTAATCCCAAGTATAAAATTTTAAATAGATAATAGAAAGGAGAAATTTAATGTAACCACCTGTGTACCACTAATTAAAAAAAAAACAAGCAGTAAAGGCAAAACAAATAAATAACAATGACAAAACAACAAGTAGAAGGAGATTTCAGAATCTTTATAGAATTTAACCAGGAGACTTCAACAATGGAATTTACTGTATTATACTTTCTTACATAACTAAGTTAAGACAAATTGTCTAAAAACATTGATTAAAATAAAACATTTTTACATCTTTATAGAGGCCTAAGTGATACACAATAGACCACATGTATTTAAAGAGTATTTGATAAATATGAACATCAGCACAATGAGGATAATAAATATATATATATTAATCCCGAAAGTTACTTTATGGCCATTGGAAATTTCTTTTTCTTGTTTCTTCTCAGCACCAACCTGAGATAATCACTGATTTGCTTTCTGCCACTCTAGTTTAGTTCTTTTTTTCTTTTGAATTTTATATAAATATATTCCTATAGTAGGTTCTCTTTTGTCTTAATTCTTTTATACAGGATAACCATTTTGGGAATGATCAATAAGAAAAATTTAATGTTATTTTATTGTTGAGTAATATTTCATTGTTTATTATAGCACACTTTTATGTACTCACCTGTTCTTAGACATGTGTGTTGCTTACAGTTTTTGACTATTACAAATAAAACTGCTAAGAAAATTTGTATACAAGTCTTTTTATCAGTGATTGCTTTCATTTTGGGGGGATAAATCCCTTGGGTAATATGGCTGGGTCATAGAGTAGATAGATATATGCTTAACTATTTAAAGAATCACCAAACTTTTATTTTTCCAAAGTGGTGTACCACTTTTTCATTCCTAATGGGAATGTATGAGAGTTTCCAGTGGCTCCAAATTCTCATCAGCTCTTGCTATGTTCAGTCATTAATTTTAGTCATGCTATAGATTGCGTACTATCTCTTTATGAATTTAATGTGCATTTCTCTATAATCAGTGATGTTGAACAATTTTTAATGTCCTCTTTGCCAAATATGTATCTCTTGTGGCATGTGTGTTGTCTAATTTTTTAAATATAATTCTTGCTTTTGCTGTCATATTTAAGATATCATTGCCTTACCCAAGATCATTAATAATTTTTTCCTGTTTTGTTCAAGGTTAAGAGTTTTAGCTGTTATATTTAGGTCTATAATACATTGTCAACTATGTTTTTATATTTGGTATGAAATCAGAATTGAGATTCATTTGTGTTTGCCTATGAACAGCCATATGTTCTAATATCATTCATTAAAAAGTTTATTTTTCCTCCATTGAATTGCCATGCAATACTTATCAAAAGTCAAGTGATCATATATTTGTGGGTCTATTTCATGATTTCCTATCCAGTTCCATTGATCTATTAATCTACCTTTACATCAATGCCAAAATATTTTGTTTTTCATAGCTTTATAACACTTAAAATCAGGTAGTGCATGTTCTCAAATTTTATTTAATGTTTTTAAAGTTGTTTGGCTATTCTAGTTTCTTCACATTTTCATTATATTTCAGAATCAGCTTGTAAGTTCTTAGAAAAAAATGTCTGCTCAGATTTAGATTAAGATTATACTGGATCTATAGATAAATTTGAGAAATATTGGTGAACTTATTGAGCAACTAGAATATCCACATATTCTAGTGAAAATACAAAATGAGACAGTTACTCTAGAAACAATTGAACTATATTTTATAAATTTAAACATATACTTACATTGACCTGACAACACAATTCTGAGTGTTTATCCAAGAAAAATGAAAGCATATGTTCAGACCAATACTTGTATTTGAATATTCATAAAATCTTTATTCACAAAAGTCATAAAATGGAAACAGGTCCAAATTTTTATCAGCTAATAAATTTATAGATATATTTATTGGTGAACTACTAGTCAGTCATAAAAAAGAAATATAGATACATGCAAGAATATGGATGAATCTAAAAGAAATATGCCAAGTGAAGGAAACCAGACACAAAAGACTATATTTTGCATATTTTTAATTCTATTCATATGAAATTCTAGAACAGAAAAAACTATCATGACAGAAAACAGATTAGTAATTGTTAGGGGCTGGGAGAGAATTTGTTGCAAATGCAAATTCAGGAACCTTTTAGGGTTATAGGAGTGTTCTATAACATGATTATGATATTGGTTACATGATTGTGCATTTTTCTCAAAATTTCTGTAATTGTACACTTATAATCACTAGATTTTATTGTATATAAATGACAACAACAACAAAAAAAGCTGACAAAACGTGCAAGACTACAAACATCTTGAGATCTCATGATATAATCAAAATTGAGAAAATTTCATTTAATTCTGCCCTGACTGTTTAAGGTACATTACTTTTTGATAGTATATTTACTATGTATGGCATATTAGCTCTTGAACATAATTCAGTCGCTAAAGAAAAAATTCACTTACCAATTAATATTTCAAGAGAAATTTATGTAACTAAGAAGCATTAATACAACCTATAATCTGTAACAAATATAATGTTTAAGAAGAAATTCTATCACAACCAATCAAAAGTTTTTCTATGAAGATTTATGATGAAAAAATATTTATATTATTCCTAAAATAGTCTTTTTCTCTGATCTTCATGCTTAAAGACATGACACCTTCAACTTACAGTGGTCAAACCTAATTTGAGTTGACTCAAGTGATATCTAATGCCTAAGTATATTCTCTTTCTGCAACTCTTTTTTACCCCTGTTATTATGAAAATGTTCTTCTGTTTAAGAATGCTTAACATTCAGTGTGTTGTCATATAGCCTTTATTATGTAGAATCAACATTTGGTAACGATTCCAAAAATACTTTTGAGATGTTTACTTTGAGTTTTGCATTAAATGTTGTACATCAAAAGACCATATGGTCAGGCATTTTATAACTTTTTTCAACTGGTATTATGGCAAAACTACTACGCTGAATGTAACCGAGAATACATAAAATCTTACTAAAATTTAAATGTTCAAACAAGAGACACATTGAGTAAGTGAGAATGTCAGAATACAATAAAAGCCCTTTAATTTATGAGCTGCTAGAGGCAAATACACTTTAAAGTTAGTGTAAATCGAGAAAAAAATTTTGCTTTTTGTGCAAGAAAGATACAAAGAAAACAGAAGTTTTCTTGTTAGCACAAAGGAAGAATTAGCATTTAAAGTCTCAAAATCTCCCATAGGTCATAGATAAGAACACTATTTTTTCTCTTTTATTCTCAATTTTTAATCTGTACGAGATAAATAGGTAGAGCCTGATTCTATGGCTGGCTATGTTCTAGAATCTATTGACACAGTGGGCTTCCAAGGTTTTTTATTTTTGGTTCAATGACAATAATTATTTTTAAGGAACATCACTAATGAAACAGTACTCATAGAGTTGACACAATGTGGTGACATGGATAGAAAATCATACAGAGAAAATGGCAAGAAGAAATCTTTAATCTTATTCCACTAGTGACAGGAAAACAAATGAATAGAGAAAACATTAGACATGGATGGAAGGAGGAACTGCTGAAACTACTATTGCAGTATCACATCTAATATCTAAGGAAATTTTGAAAAAACTCTAATATTCAAATACTTTCTGAAATCCAATTATTGAATATTATATATGTAATCTATATAATATCAAATGTTATATTGATGAACATTTTGACACACTGGTATCAGATAAATTTGTCTATCTACTTAACAATTATTTCTTGACCCTTATTACCTGCTTAGTAGAGATACAGAGAGAAATAAGAAGACATTTGGTCCTTAAGAAGAGGAAAGAAATGATTATAATATAAAGACATCAGATGCAATGGGAGCACAGAGAATGGAGTTCCCAAATTCTGGTTTGAGCAACCAGCTAGATGGATTGGGAAGCAAAGGTAGACAATATCAGAAAGGAGATTCATGGCCCAGGAAACAGTCTATGCATTGATAAAATTATGAGAGTATAGTCACAGGGTAAACAGTTTCGCATGACCAAAGCATAAAATTGTCATGTGTGGAAGGGTGGTGCACTCCTAGAAACTATTAGAAACAGGGCTGGTAAACTAACATAAGTCAGATAGTTAAAGGCTTATTATGCAAGCTGGGAGGTGGAGGATAGTTGTTAATAGAAAAAAAGGTCACTGTCAAATTTTATCAAAGTTGCACTGTGATCAGATTGGCATTCATGAAAGATCACTTGATATGTAAAACTACTCTGACTTTCATTATTGTAGAGTTCTTTGAGAGACAATGACCATCTCTTTGTAAGCTAACACATCTATCTGGAGAACACATTTAATGGTGAATAGATGCTTATGACAGATCATTTTTTCTTCTCTGAGCCTTGAAGACAGAAGACAAATATTTTATTGTTTTAATTAAATAGCATCATAATCATTCTCACATATAAAATATTTGAAAGCAGAGATCATTTTGCTCATCTTTATATCTATAATAGCAAATCTCCAAGAATAGTTGAAGATTATGTTTAACTGAACCCAAAAGAATGACTGGGAATGAAGAACATGAAAACAGATTTGGTGTAGGAGTTCAGTTGGGATAAGGAGAAACAGTGAAACACCTGGCAAAGAGTAAGAGTTGATAAATGACTATTATTCTGATGATGAAAAATTTTGATGGTAGGTGAAAGTTTTTGAAAAAGCATATCAGCTTTCTGTCCTCTATTTTATTATGTTAAATTGCTTAGCTTATAAGACTATAAAATTTGAGAAGATAAAAATGTATATCTTATACCTCCAAAGAATGTCATAATTACTTGTACATTAATAAAACATTAACTGCCTGAAAGCAGGAATAAATAAATTATACATCTTATTGAATACTTCTAGAAAAATAAAATGCTATTAGCTATTAAATGGAAAGAGTGATCCATTGATATGACCAAAACAACCAATGAAAAGTGAATCATGTAAACAAAGTTATATACAGTAGAAAGAATGGATAGGTTAAAACAAATCATCATGTTTTTCTAAACTAAGGCTGCAAGAGGAGTCTAAACGAAAATAGTAGTTATTTGGTAATTTCAAATTTACATTATTTTCTTTTTTAAAAAGCAAATTATTATGACCTGTTTGTCAAAAGGCATAATGCAAGGCATAATATTATTCTGCATTTGAATGATATCTCAGAAAATATTCTGGAACAACTACAAGTGCTGGGAATTTTTTTGTGTGTGGGTTTTGTTTGTTTGTTAAACAAAACTTATATCATAGTTCTGTTGAACAAAAGACTAGAAGGACTCTGATAGATTCTCTGTTTCAGGTCACACAAGATGAATGTCGTGTCAGATTGGCCTCTTCTCTGGAAGCTTTGGAGTGCAACCACACTCTTTGGGTTGTTGGCAATACCCAGCTCCTTATTTATGTCTGTAAAATTGAGATCTCCATTCTCTTGCTGGCTGTCAGTCAGGAATTGCCCACAATTCCTAAAGGCCAGTTCTGACATGTGGTTCTTTCATCTTCAAGCCAGCAGAGCTGCATTGATTTTTCTTGTGCTTTGAAAATATCTAACTTTGCCTATTATGGCCAATTGGAGAAAACTTTTAGATTACCAGTTTATTATAAAGCCTGTAACTCAGGAACAGCCAGATAGAGGAGATGCATAGTGCAAGGTATGTGGGAAGGAGTGAGGAATTTTTATGACCTCTGATTAGGCCATTCTCTCAAAATCTGCATGAGTTTACCAACCCGGAATCTCCTGGGGCTTTCTTTTAAAAAGAAATTTTTTAAAAAGTGCCTTCTGGAATATTCAAAGGCTAATGAAAAAAATAACAGATTAACAAATAATTATACTGTGGCAAATGGTATAACAAGCACAGCATTATAAAACACTATATACACAAATGAGAAAACAAACAAAATTTTTTTCTGGCCAGGTAAGGGAAGAACAAAAATTGAAGTAACTCTTGACTTGGAAATTGTTGTGGAAAAAACAAGTGGGTAAGTAGTTTATTTTTGCTATATGGGTAGTAGTTTATTTTTGAAAATTCTTTCCTTATAGTAGAAGCTATATATTCAATTAAAAATATGGAAAAAGAAATGATGGTGATGAAAACTAAATATTACATAATATGAGACATAAAGATCTAAGTATAATCAGATTCTCTATCCATTTGTACTTGGTAGTTATTTTTTGTGAATCTGTCACTTTCAGAATGTAGTAATTTGATAAATAAGTATTGAGCTCACCATGCAACAGGCACACCTCCTATACACTAGGCACTTTCCCTAAGAGCTAGCCTAGAGGCACAGAGGTGAAAAACGTCTTTGCTGTCAGAGAGGCATTCTAGTGAGGGATACAAATAATACATGAGATGAGATTTCCTCAGACAAGTGAAAGATGAGTAGGAGTCTATTCAGTGACCACTGGAGCAACTAGGCTTGTCTATAAGGATTCCCTGAACAACAACAACAAAAAAGATATCTTGAGAGTTTTAAGAATTTGACATGTGCAGGGAAAAAAAAAGTCATATTCTGGGTATAGAAAATTTCCAGTGACTTTTCAAGAAAACTGTACTTTTGTTTTAGGAAAAGTCACTTAGAATATACCTTTTATTTTTATAAGCACCTTCTTGTGTTTCTAGAAAACAAAACCAATGCCGGAACCTTTATCTTAACACTATTCTTGCAGGTAAAGCTCAATGTCACGTGTAATTTTTAACTAAAGCTATGTCTGCAAACCTGTTGCCCTTTCAGAAGAAATGATTCTTGGCCTGGTAAGAACTTTGTGTTCATTGAACTGTAAACTGATTTTATACTTGCAGCTTTGTGTATATTGGTTTTCAAATATTTGTGGACAAAACTGACAAAGGGGAACAGCAGTATATACCATCCCAATATGTGCCACTTTGACATGTGGATTATTTCAGGCTGAAGGCAGTCGGGCCGAGCAGACTCAGGAAGAGCTTTTCATGTCCCCCTTAACTCCTTAAAAGAATTTAGGTAGAAGGCCTGTGCCAGGAAAAGAACTAATATCAAAGATAACTTTTTATATCAGAATTCTCTGCATAGCATGGCAAACACTTGTTTATCAAACATCTGCTTTCTCTTCTTCCTGTGAATTGTATTCCTCCCCTTTTAAGCTCCAGACCATATATCCTTCTCCTTAGCTCAGTATGGTATATACTCCTCAATTACCTTTCAAGGAGTCTCATATTTTTAGGTTCAAAATTTGTTTTTCTCCTATTAATCTGTCTTATGTCTATGTAATTAGTAAACCGGCTAAAGAAGGGAACAATTTTTGGCCCTTACACTGATACTGCAGGAAAAATCTATAGGTATGAGTTTCAAGATAGATAGCGAATCAGAAGTTGACTAGATTTAAAAATAATTTACATATGTTATTATTCAGATGAATGACTTAGGTATGCCACTCTTGGACTATTGTGTTCCAGCTGATAGGGCTATGGTCGTCACAGGATGGTTCCACATCTTTTTGGGAAAGAATATAGAATTTTCTCTAGACGATAAAAGATTTAGAAGTATCCTAAGAAGGCCTTTGTTGGAAACAAAATAAAATATGAGATATGAGTCTGAAACTGGGACCTCTCTGTAACTCATGATAATTTAACTTTCGATTTGGGATCACAGATATGTGTAGAGTACTCAAATTGATATATATATAGAATACTCATAGGTAGTTTCTCAAATATGTGTGCATGCATTCATGCGTGTGTGTGTGTGTGTGTGTGTGTGTGTGTGTGTGTTTTGAGTAGGAGTTAGCATCTTTTCACAAGCTAGACAGAGAAATAAGATTTCCTGACGATGGCCTTGGACCTGTGGACCCTAATATCAGGCATCTGTAGGAGCTAGTTTTATATTACACTTTGTGTTATATTTCTAAATTCTTTTCCTCACATCTTTAGGGAAATATTAGTACAATGGTTGACATCATTAGAGTTCTGCAGTAGTTAATTCTGAGACAGCCTGCTCCATGTTGAACACGGGGTGACATTGGAGAGGATGGAAAGGCCATCCTTCCAACTGCTGCAATAAGTGATGATCACCAGGAGAGGCTGACTGTGCCCTGCAGAGTTGTTCTCCATATGATATATTATTACCGACATGAATGCTAATGGATTAATGAGTAAGCTGAAGTGGAAAATTTGAGGAACTTATTCTTGAGTACTCATAAGACAGCTCCTTGGAGGGCTCTCAGAAATAACTAGAGGATTTTGTGTAAGGGGATTTGATGTCAAATTTAATTGGGGTGCTTAATGAGAGTATAAACTAATTTTCCTGCTGTCATTTGAGGCCAGGATTTGTTGGTAATTTGGAAGATAATGAATAGGAAGGATTGGGTCAATATGGAGAGAAAGGCAAGAATCTATGTCACTTTAGGTATTGATGCTGAACTCCTCAGAAATGGAAAATCAGTGGCTCTGAAATAAAGCCAGAACAATCATAAAACAGGGGAAATTTCAACTTCTGAGGCCATAGAAAAAATGACACCACTTGACAATAGGAAGCACTTTATTCTAACAAAAAGGTGACAAACTATGAAATTTCAAAAGAATTGCTTTGGGCTTGTTTATTTCTATATTTTAAGTTCCTAGCAGAACACCCTACACTATAGTAAGCTTTTGAAAAAAGTTAATAAATAGATATTCTTATTAAATATGATCTAAATTTAAAAAATTTTTAAATTAGTCTCAATTGTTAAAGAATAAATTACAAAGTCTAGCATATAGCCTGGCTCCCATCTACTTAAACAATCTCATTTTCCAGTACCTCTCTACATGAACTTTATAATCATTTAATCCCCAGCCTTTCACTAAACACAGCTTCCCTAACCCTGTTGCCAGTTTTGCTCAGTTCTTCCTTTAATTGGTGTGCATTTCTCCCAGTTGCAATGCCCACCTCTATATTTCTATTTGATCTCAAAGGCTCTACTTCTCCTAACTGCTCATTCTTTTAATACATGTTAAGTCTACATAGACTAAATTAATCACTCTCTACTTCTCATTCCAATAATACTTTGGAATTTGTGGGGATGTATTAATATTTAATAGTTTTATTACTTCCACTTATGCCCTATGGTTTTTTCCTTGGCATCAGCCAGAGGGAAGTTTTATGTGTTCATTTGTTTCTTTGTTTAATGTAAATTAGGTCATATCACTCCATTGTTCAGAATCCTTCAGTGGTTTGCCATCACACTTAAAATTAAATAGTTGCAGGATAATTAGTTCAAATCCAGTCTCTCTTCAGTAAGTAGAATGGAATAAACATAGACCTAGATGTGTGTGTGCTTTTGATACAGGCTGTTGGTCTGGATGAGGCTTACTCACCAAGCAGAAAATTTTGTTCTAACAACCTAAAACCTGTTATTCATGTTTACTCTTAAATTGCATTAGACTTAGCCTTCAAACCTTGATTTAATTTTGGTCAAACCATAGAAAGTCTCAACCATGAACTCCCTTTCTGCGTGCAATGCTAATTTGAATTTCCTCAGTTTCTCTGGATCTTCAATTTATCCTAACAAGCTGCTAGAAATACATGGCTACTTTTAGTTAAAACCATAATTTTTTAATTCCCTAATTATTTGAGATGCATGTAGATAGGCTGGGACTTCACCTAGTTGTTATCCCTGCCCCCTCTCCCAACAAAAGAGAAATTTTTTCAATTTATATTACTTTGAAAATCATTTGCTATGTGAAATTATGCTAAATTTAGGGTGTGAAATGCTTTTTGTAACTCCAAAAGAAGCAGAGGGTAACGAACTATGTACACACACACACACACAACATGTATATATTTAATTATATATTATATGTAATACATATACACAGTGTTATTATATCCATATTTTATAATTTAGTTTGCCATTAATAGCAGTTAGAGAAAATATTTCATTTATGAATATCTCTATTATTTCACATTGAATCAAGCTTAAATTGGAAAAATAAAAATAAAAAAATAATGGAAGCTTCTTTATCCATTGGTTTTATTTTCATCACTGGATATAACACACAATTATGGAAAGATTCTCACTAATGAAAACACAAAATAAACAAAGCTAAAGCAACACCTAAGCTACATATTGCCTTACAGCAATTGGCATCCTTCATCACCCTCTTCTGTTTTCCCCTTTGCAGCTAGTGTTCTGGATGAAATCTATATTTTGCCAAGGACATGTACTCATGTGCTAGTTGGAAGACAGAAAGCCAGTAGAGGTGTTTTCCTGTGGTGATGCCGGCTGACACATCCCACTATCTAGTCAACCCCTTAATAGCGTGGGGCAGCTGTAGCCATTACAGTGGAGAGATCAATGACAACAAAGTTTTCCATCCCTTGTGTCATACCCTGTCTGGTGTTATTTTAAGTTTGAAAGCTAAAATCAGCCACCTCAATTTTACTCCTTCATTCCTTTGAATGATTTTTAAGCACTTATTTCCCTGTATTAAACCTTATTCTACCTGAAACCCTCCAAATGGTTTGTTTCTGCATTCAAACCTGCCTGATACACCACTTAATATTTCTGCATCCTAAGAATACATTGGAGAGTAAGGGCCTTTAATAACAGAAAAGGCTTGTTTATTAATGATTAGTATGCTATCAAATGATTGGTATTGTTTCAACACAAAAGCCAGATTTTGAAACATCTGTTATAACTTCTTACCTCACTCCCATACAAAACAAGCCTCAAAAGAACCACAAATATCTTGAAAACTCATATACTGTGGAAATGGGTGAGCTGGTTGAAGAGAAAGGGTGAACAATGTCGGTCACCATTGTCTACCCTAACTTTCTCATATTTTCTTTAATATTGTCAAGAATAGCTTGGAAGGACTGGTAGTTATTCTGTTTCCCTCAAATGGGCAATTTGGTGAAATCCCTAAATGTAGGAATTTCACACTCTATTGACATTCTTGAAATAATTTAGATTATATTTTGCCATAAAAAATTTAAACGAAAAAAATATTCAGCCTTCTGTTCACAATATTTTGTTTACCTTATTGAGATTGTTATAGAACAGAAAAATATAGAGATATTCATAAATGAAATATTTCCCCCTGGCATTAGCAGAGCCAATGCTAAACACTGAGTGATGCAGTGAGAAATATCAGTTATTTTATTGATGAATGGCAGCATCCAGAAGGGGAGGCTAATGCTCAAAAGCCCAAACTCCACCCCTTTTCAGCAGGAAGTAGCCAGATAGGTCTTTGTGCTTTCCCCCTCAAGACTGAGGAATGATCAAAAGAAATGGAAAAATTGAAACCCAGGGTCCTTATGATTTTGATTAAATTTACTTTTAAATCCTACCTCTAGAAATCATCTCTCTTCCTCCTTCTCTTTCTTTCTCTCCCTCTTTACCCATCAGAGACCCAGCCTCTTTCTTGGATAATCAGTAAACCCACAGCACAGCTAAAGACAGTGGCGCAGATCTGACTAATGGTCACATGGTCTGGACCTCTGGCAGGCTGAAGATAACATCTTGGCCTGTTATGTTTCAGTCCTGAGTCCTAAAAAGGACCGACCCCCTGGCTACTTTCCCATGAGACCAGACAGAAGGACTCCAAAGAAGACCTCAGAACAGTCCTCAAGACCTGAAGAAGCGGTTCATTACCTTTACCTCACCTCCAGCCAATCAGCTCCCAACACCACCTGAAACTCCTAACCCACAGTGTCTTGTGATTTTGCTCTCCCTAATCTGTAACCTGCACACCATTCCAGTCCAGGATTTTCAGCATTAGCTTTCCGTTCTACTGGATGGCACCATTCATCAATAATATAGCCAATATTTCTGCTCTGCAATTCCCTGTGTTTAGAGTTTGGCTCTGCAAGTGCCAGGTGGATGAACTGTTTCTGTCCTATAACAAGATGATGACTATAACATGTCAAGTTCTTTGGCTGTGATAAAGAAAGATGGTCCATTGTTCTGTGGCTCACTGTTTCTATCAGCACGCAACCAAAAAGCTCTACCAGCTAAAACAAGTCTATCAACTGACAAAATTTGTTGGCTTTGCCAGATCTAACACCATACGTCGTTTGTCAAATGATTTTGTCAAGCAATGAAAATTAGGTATAAAGTTTTTTTTTTTTTTTTAAATATACAGAGGCTCGCTGGCTTAATAGATAAAATGCTTTTAAGCCCTGTACTGTTCTTGCCTGGAGGAACTTTTAAGATTGTGGTACAGGGAAGAAGACACTGATAGGCCATAATAGTCCTGCTAAATTGAGATAAAAGTTGGAGATGAGGGAGCAAGAGGCAGCCAGAATTTGTGTGGTAGGATACCAGAGAGGAGGGAGCAATGAAGAAAACTTTCAGAAATGTGCATAGAGATTTCCAATTTCTTAGAGTCTGTTGTTAAATAATAAGCCGAACAATGAGCAGTTAAACACATGGCAGTTTGCTTTAAGTTTTTTCCTCTTTAATGGTTTCTAGTAACTTAATTACAGTATTACAGTAATTACAGTGGTTTTCTTTGTATTTTTACTGCTTTTGGTTTATTAATATTCCTGGTTATGTAGGTATGCCAGGGTTTCATGGCATTTGGAAAATTTTCAGCCATTATAATTTCAAATTGTTTTTCTGATTTCTCCTTTCTTGTTATTTCAATTATAATGGTATTAAACAGCTTGACTTTATTTCATATGTGCCTTAGGTTCTGTGTATTTGTTCAGTTTTTATCTTTCTGCGCTTTATTTTTTATAATTTCTATTGTAGTGTCATAATACTTACTGACCTTTCTCCCTGAATTATATAACCAGCTGTTAACCCTATCTAGTGAATTTTAAAATATCAACATGTGCTTTTTATCTCTAGAAATTTATATTTTCCATCTCTTTTCATTATTTTAATATTTTTTTGTACATCCTTGAGCATAGCTTTAAGAGGTGTTAAAAAGTCTTCGTATTGACCTCATAACTTGTCATATCGATATTTGTTTCTCCTGGCAAATGGGTCAATTTTTCTGCTTTGCATATATCTATTAATTTTGGAATCAATGCTGGATATTTTTGAGTGGTGAATTTTGGTTTCTTCCTCTTAACACTACTGAAGTTTTTGCTTGAAAGCAGTTAAATTATTTGGAGATCAGCTTGATTGTTTTCTTAAGGCTTATTTCTAAGCATTGTTAAGATAGTGATAGGGTAGTATTTGTTCTATGTTTAGCTTAGCCCTATTCTGAAGGCATTATCCTTCTGAAGTGTCTACTGAATGCCCTGGCAACTCACAAGGTTTCTTGACTTTTGATGGCCAGAATTCAAAAGTTCTCAGATCTGTGATAGCTCTGAGGATTGTTCTTCTTACAACTCCCTGCCATGTGTTTAACTGCTCATTGTTTGGCTTATTATTTAACAACAAACTCTAGGAAATCAGAAATCTCTATGCACATTTCTGAAAGTTTTCTTCATTGCTCCCTCCTCTCTGGTATCCTAACACACAAATTCTGGCTGCCTCTTGCTCCCTCATCTCCAACTTTTATCTCAATTTAGCAGGACTATTATGGCCTATCAGTGTCTTCTTCCCTGTACCACAATCTTAAAAGTTCCTCCAGGCAAAAACAGTACAGGGCTTAGTTCATCTGTTTATCTTCTCTATGGATCATTTGAGTGTCTGAAAATAAACTTTTCATATATTTCTCCAGTTTCTATTAGTTTATGATAGGAAGGCAAATGCGATCCTAGTCAATTATGGCTTCTAGCAGTTTTCGAACAATTTGTTTATGTATTTGGAGCTTTTCTAGATTTCAGTTCATTTCATTAGCCCACTCTATAATTTAAGTCCTGGGTGATTTCTTCTTGTTTCTAAAATGTCTCTATTTATGGCAGTCCCAGTTCTACCCAAATCAGGCAACTATCCTCATGTCTAGAAGTTGCTCACAAAAAATCTGCTCTTTTATGACAGCTTGCTTCTCTTAAGAATTTAGTTTACCAGGTTTTCATTGCTTTCACCACTTTTCACTATCCCCATAGAACAGTGATTTGTATTTTGACATATTTTTTTTCTTGTTACCAGTCAATGAAGCTTTTTCATATCCATCTGCATCCTGACCAGGAGTGAAATTTATGTACTTTTGACAATATATTTTAGTAACTTATTAATGCAACTTGTTTTTGATGTACTATAATAAAATAATTGGTCTCTTTCAAAAAGCAGTGAGGCAAGTATTTGGATTTCATAAACATTAATCAACCTGTAGGTTCTTTTTCAACTCAATTCTTTATAACACAGATTCTAAAACCTCTTTTTTTGTTCAGCTTTATTGAACTGCAGATTTTGTTAAAGGAGAACTTTACAAGGTGAACTCTTTCAGGGGGTTCCAAATGGAGTCAAGAGCAAACACTCCTCTTCTTTCCTTTATTCTAATATGTTACCCTCTTCTTGGACTTCAACACAGAGAAAATAAGTTAGAATTAATATTACATGTATCCTCTACCTCCCTCAATACAAGATATTCTAGTCTCTTCTCCTCTAGTATAGAATTAATTTATCTTTTCTAAGTCCAGCCTCAAGTTATAGCCTTAACATTTGGGGTTCATACAAAAAAAAAAAAAAAACACTGCTTACTTTAGGAAACAAATTTGTAAAACTTTTACAAATACTTACCTGAAAGTGAGATTACACGTGAAAAACATTTTTTAAAGCAAGTTGATATATTAGAGATCAATATCATAAGTTATGGAACTAAAGTTTTAGTGAAATCACAAAGAATAAAGAAAGCAAACTGCATATATGTTATCTAACACTTTTTTTGTTCTAAGACATTAGTCTTTTTCCAGTCAGTCTTCTCATATTACATCACTTGATGCAAAAGTGATAATTAAAAATATTTTTTTTATTTTCAGACATTCTCTTTATTAAGTAAATTACTTAACTATGGAGGGTGGGCAAAGTGAAAGGAAAAATCTGTTTTTTGTTGTGTTATCTTATTAAAAAATTCTTATTTCTCCTCAATCAAGCTGAGGGTTGAAAAAGTATATATAGATAAACACATTTATGAAAGAATACTGATAACAGTGCCAATGATGTATAGGAATAATGTGCACAATGTTTATACTATTTCTAACTAATTCATTAAGCAAATTGCTTTTAAAGCCAATACTACCCTCTTTCATACTGTAGCCACTAAGCATATGTGACTATTTAAATTTAAATAATTAAAGTTAAATACAATTAAAATTCAGCAGCTCAGGAGTGAGAACCACATTTAAAAGGCTCAGTAGGCACATATGTCAAAGTCCTCTAGAGGGCGGCATTGCTCAATTCCAAACTACAAGCTGGTGCAATAATTTTTAAGATGAAATTATCCCAGAAGGTTCCTTGGAAATGGAAATAATTCAACACAAATTCTGGAAGGTGTTCTTGGGAAAATTTTTGTGAAAAGATAATCTTTAAACATGCTCAAGGATAAATGAGATTTATGAGGTTAAAGTTTTCTCTCTTGTCAATTTGGTTACTTCATCTGTCAGATTCTCCTCCCAAAATCAAACTACTTCAATGATCCCACAAGCCCTAGTTCACCTTCTCCTCTGTCCAGGTGGTCTTTATTCATCCTCCATATTTCATATGTCTATGAGGGAGTCTTCATGACCTCTTCTTCCCTGACCAGACCTCCCCTACCCTCTAATTAATAATGAAAAATTTTTCATGGAAACAGAGGATGTGGAAGTGAAATAAGTTTCCTGGAAAAGAAACAGGAAAAAAAAAGAAAGCATTTTAATACATTTTTGATGCTGATTTATACATTCCAGGAATTGAATTGGAAATGCCTGATTTCAATGCTTGAAACTAAGGTTAAAAATAAATGAGTGTTTGTGTTCTTCTGGGTCCAAAAGAACAAATCAATCCGTTGGCTATTGAGTCTTTTATATGATTTGTATATATTATGAATGGTGCTCTTGAATAGAAAATATTCTTGAGTGAAAAAGGTAATATATTTTCATTCTTGCTAATATTTGTTAAACTATTAACATCTTTTATAGTAATACTATGTGAAACAATAAAATCACATTTCAATTCTAGGATCTGTCATAGTGAATTGTATTGTTTTTTGCACATATCATTCCCTTGTTTAATTGAGTTGGTTTAATTTGCTAAATATATTTAATTGTTCATAAAATTTGGATTTACTTCAAGAAAATGAAAAAAATTGCTTGGATCATTTATTTCAAGGAAATGAGTAGTAAGTTCAGAAGAGCAGATGTTCAAACAGTTCAGATATCAAAATGAAATTCATTAGGTAATTGATCGAGTTGAAAATTTGCCTAAAAAGTCATTGAGAAACATTATCTATTGACATGTGATTAAAAATGGATTTATATCAAGAAATCAGTTTCCTTTTTCTGGCCAAAGAAGCTATCTAAAATAACTCTAATACATGTTTTTGGAGAACTGCCAACACTGGATCTAATTTTTATACCACTTAATAAAGTTAGCATAAAGATAACTTAAATTTAAGAAAAAAAAGCTTGTTCTATATATTTTCTTTATAGACTTTTAGAAGTTCTAATATTTTTGAAGATTAAATGTTAGTTTTAATATAACAAAACAAGACTTTTGTTTTGCTTTATTTTCTTTTTATTCACATATGTTTTCACTCTTACCTCTTATTTTCACCTAAATGAACTACATATATTAAATATTAAAATTCTACATATAGGAGAAAGACAGTGATATATTTCACCATTGAAGAGGAAATCATATTAGCATATTGAAAAAACAGACCTAGGACTTATATATTCGTTGTTTTTAACACATTTACTAAGTAAATCTTATATGAACCTCTGTTCTAAGTGTTATGCCTTCTATTCAGTACCCTATAACTAATGTTTGGGTTATAGTTTTTGCAACCAAATACATAGCTAAGAAAATAACAATACAACATATATCTTTAAAACGAAATGCTTCATTTTCATTTTACTTTTACCTATAAGAAGTATTGGAGAGCTTCAGAAGACTGAGAAACCACTTCCACCTCAGCACATTTTTTAAAGTTTCAAAAGAAAAGTTGAATTTGAGATAAAACTTATCAGAGAGGTAAGATTTATTTAGGTAGCATTGAAAAAGAGCATGTTGATTAAAGGGTGTAAAAGAAACTAAAGTGGAAAAGTCACATAATAATAACAGCAGTCATTTATTTAGTGCTTCCTGTGTGTCAGGTAATTTATACACATTATCACATGTAATTCTCACAATGTTCTCAAGCCCCCATTCTGTAAATGGGAAAACTCAGAGTCAGAGATATGGAGTAATCTGCTGAAAGTTACGCCGGTCCTAGGTAACAGGCTGAATTATTACTCACAGCTTTCTGATCTTAATCACCATATTCAAAACTCATCCACATAGATCTCTTGTTAATAGATCAGAATTCATACGGGAGAGAACTAGATTTTAGTACTAGAAAACTACTCTAGTAAACTACTCAAGGGAAGCCTGTAGATGAATAACTACATCTGTCAGCAATGTCTTGTTTCAATGACAGACATGATATTTACAGTGAAACTGACCGTTTTTTGAATGTAAGAGATTCAATGCAGGATTCCATTTACTATGGTAGGATATGAAATTGACTGATGAGATTTCACTTTCCTAGTACTTTCAAGTGAAGACTTAAAAACCCTGAAATTGATAATAAGCATATTACATCTAGAGACTAAATGAGAACACTGGGAGAAGCATATCTGGAACTTAAAAGTTTAGATAACTTTTTATTATACTAGACTATGTGCCTGCCTTAATTTAGGGTTCTCATACTGGATTTCATGGGGGGGGGGAATGAATTGAGATTGCATCAATATAAAGTATCATATCATGAAAATTATGTGCAGAATATCCCTATAAAATCAGATTTCTCCCCATCACTTAAACTAGAGAGTATTGGAAGTATAAAGACTTCGTTCTATAAAATACATTAATTACAGTCTAGTTAGCATAAACTTGATTATACTTTGAATTCATTTGGAAGGTAAAATATTAATGTGGTGTGTGCAAAACTCTAAATTTAACAATTATTATTACAGTATCCTAAAAATATACAGACCTCTAACCCATAAAATGGCAGCTGTTATTGAGAAGTAATTAATCAAAAGAAATCCTTGCTTTACTCTAACTCACATTTTCTACACAGAAAGCTTCCTTTCATTTCATGTGCACACACACACATCATAATTCTGAACATACTAGGTAGGTTCATGCTGGAAATAATTACTTGTGTCAGCCAAAGACAGCAACAATGAACATTCTCAAATGTTACTTTCCCAATCACACAAAAGACTTACAATTTGTATTGTGATCTCTTAGTCTTTATTCACAGACACTACGATCAAGTTCCATCAATAGTGGTAGAATTCATACTAAAAAAGGATATTTGCTCTTTTGGAGAAAAGTGATAAGTTGGCATTGAACTCTCACTGGATGTACATATAACCAGCTAAGTAAAAAAAAAAGAAAGAAATATAAGAAGTTCAGAAAAGCTATCTTTGAGTTGCCAGTTTGCTGAATAAAATTCATCTTTTGGTTTTTTAGTTCCTTTAATTCAACTAGAAATCTTTCAATAGAGCTATTATTTAATAAAATGTTATATAATGTACAGAATTAAAATGTGATTCCAGACGCCATTTTTACACTAATCTGGGTAATGTTTTCTTGAATCAAAGATAAATGTGTATTTCTCATTTCAAACATTATTTCTTCAAAATACAAACTGTCACTCACCTTCTTAAAACCCTCCATTGTCTCTCATCATTCTCATGATAAATCCAAACTTCTCATTTAATCTTTTAGAATCTAAATTACCTCCCCCTTACTAAGTCTCTGACTTTATTATCTAGCATTCCAAGGATACGTGGTCATTCCATTACTTGTACTTAAATGCAGTAAATGAAGGACAAGCTTGGACGTGCTTACCCTTGCCTCATGGTCTTTGAACTTGCTAAACTCTGCCTGGATGCATTATCTGCTCAAATGTCACCTTCTCAGAGAGGCCATCTCTGACATACAAGAGCACATTCTCTGTACTCTTGTCTTGCTGTGGTTGTTTTCATAGCATTTGACACGACCTGATAGTGTATTATACATTTATTTGTTAATTGATTGCTGTCAGTATCATTCACTATAAGTTAACTTCTGTGAATCAAGGACATTGTCTTGCTCACCGTTCCATCACCTGTGCTCCACAGCAGTGCCTTCAAATGGTGGGTGCTCAAAAAGTATTTATTAAATAGATGAATAAGTTAATGAATCAATATTTCCTTTGCGTCTCTAATTTTTTCCTTATTAATCTCATTTTTTTTCTGAGTTATGTTTGAAAAAGCAAACACGTTTTCTACTTATTTCAGTTGTCTGTATTATTCCCATTACTTTTGTTGCTTCCACTGCTTTTTAAAATTTGGTGATCATGTTTTCCCTTTTTATGCAATTTTTTTTCCTGATGTTATAAGTTCCCTTTTTGTGCCTTTCTCTAGAAATGTCTTGTGTCTTGTTGAAAATAAACATTTTTTAATATTCTACCTTCTATCTTGTAGGAACATCATTTTTAAAAAGAATGGTTGTTTCTTAATCTTCTCATTGATTATCTTCTTTTGAATTGCTGAAAATTTCTCATCTCAGAGATTTTCCTTTTTTTGTACATCTTTACAGAGGCAAATCTGTGTTTATGCACTCTTGAGAATTAAGATGGATTCTCTGAAGTAATTGTGTGTATCTCTGGTAGAACCTGCCAGGGTAGGGAGGTGTAAAAGGGAGAAGAATTTTCAAATTTTTGTAATCTTATTTTGCCAGTTTTGACAACAAAGTATCATAAAAGATAGAATATGGGAGGAGGAAGTGTTCCTTCTAGAGGCTTTCTCAGTAAGGAGCAGCATCACTTTGTTGAAGAAAGTCCTGATAAGTTTGTTGAGGCAGCCAGCTCTGCCATTTTCTAAGTTAAATGGTCACCGTATTGCAAGACTATGCTCCATGAATGTGCTAAATGGAGTAAAGTTTTATTTTTTAAAACCTGGCCTTTTTGTCTATAGTTTTCTGAGGGATATTACTAAAACAAAATTGTTCCCCAAATATACAGTAACCTGCTGTGTGGACCATTTTCACCACAGGTTCCTGCGCTTCTAAGGATATATATAACCAGGGTCCATTTAAGATACTGAAGAAGTTCCTTGTATGTATTTTTCACTTTCGTGGTTTATAGGATGAAATAGAAATTTCTATAGTTTTATATAACTTTCCTCAATTCACAGAGAATCTGGAGATGTCAGTTAAAGACTACATTTCAGTCACCATTGTTACTGAAAGTTAGTCACCTAATCTCTTTTAATTTTTAATATTATATAAAGGTAAAGAGAACAGTATAATCTGTCCTAGACACCTCCCAGTTAGTTTATGTATCAAACAACTTACCTGGTGATGTTATTTTTGTTCAATTACTATACTATGAGTCTGACATTTTTAGATTTCCTATACCTTGTTTGTGATAAGAATGATATGTTACCTGGATCTTGATTTGTTTTCACTTTCTATCCCAAACATATCAATAAATCAGAGCCAAAATTTGTCTTTATCAAATGAACAATCCTAGAAAAAAAGGCAGCAATCACCAGGGAGAAGAGTACATAAAGAATGAACAGTAATTTTTAAAATGTTAGTGGAAATGTGGACTATTCATAGAGTGTTTTCCTCAAGTGGACCTGAAAGTTAAAGACGACAGGATTGTAAATCTACTGTAAATGAATAAGATACTTGGTTCCAAATTGAAAGATTAACTTTACTCTTTAACAGGCTGAATATGTCTGCTCTTTTCAAGAAGGTTACTTTCAGTGTCAGATGATTCACTGACGCTTTCTGATTTTATTAGATAGAAATTTCCTAAACATTTTTCACTTTTGCACCTTATTCTCATTTAGCTTAGTTCTTGACTGACTTTCAGTTTCTTCTAATTTAGAATTTCTGATTATTTCTGAATTACTGGACACTTATCCATCCAGATGATCTCATCAGTATTGCCAAATTTTTGTTAAGCCGACATTTTGTTTTTCTTCCAATTTCAGATATTAGCTTAACTGGCATTTTTTTATACCTGCTTCTCATTAATTCCTTTAAAAAATTCTATCAACTATTTTATTTCTGAAAATTTTTATTTTCATTTATTTGATGTTTCTATTTCCTTTTGAGATTCAACATTTTTTTGGATTATCTCTTGAGATACATTGATTTGAAGAAAGAATATCTATATTTTATCATTGGTTTAGAAGAGATTTGCAAGTACTGGTTCTGTTTACATGGGAGGGAAGAAGAAAACATGTAAGTCAAAAGATTCGGTATGAGTCCTAAATAATAGAATATACAGTCAGATGTTATGCCTTTTCAGTCAGCTATAGAAAGCAAGAGTAGGAAAAAATGAAAAACTCAAATCTGGTATTTGCAAAAATCTCCTATCAGGAGGAACTCGGGAGTATAGGGGTATGCTAATATAGAAAGGTTAGAACAAATGCTTCCAAAATGTAACAAAGAGACTCATTTGGCCAGGTGGAACAATAAATGCTTGAACTTTCTGTTTGTTTAATGTCTAAAAGAATCAACAATGTTCTGTTTAGTGCATAAGTGGATTTTTTAAGTAAGAATTCTTTCAAATTTCTCATAGGTAATGTGGATTTTTTTTTCTTACAAGAATTCATTTGAATCAAAGCAGCTATGTTCTCTTGCTTTTTTAGTGACCTCCCCAGTCCTCCATTCATTTGGAAACATTTGTGGCTTTTACAACTGGGTGTGGTGTCTACTGTCAAGTAATGGGTAGAAAACAGGGATACTGCTAAATATCCTAAATGCATGGGACACCTGCCCACAATAAAGAGTTGTGTCCCCCGAAATGTTAAGAATGGCTGTTGAAAAACCCCGAGTTAAGTGTTTAAAAATATAAGTAATCAAGGAAGCGAGGTTATTTATAACTTAGAACTCATGACACTTCAAGTAACTTGGAGGGATTTTCCTCGCCTTTCAACAACAAAATGAGACTGACAGAAATTACAAAATGCCTTTTCAGATGTAGTCACAATTACGTTTCCTTCTCAATTATTTAATCACACTTCTGTAGTATTTGGGGGGTGGGAAGAGGGTGGTGAAGTATTTTGTAATCTATAGAGAATACAGATATAAGGAGCTATTGCAAAGATAAAAGCCCAGGGCATCCTTGAACAGGGTTCTTTGTTGTCTGATATGTTGTTGCTGACTTTGTACAGACACTACTCCTGGATATTTTATTTAACCTATTGGTCATTTCCTTTGAGTATAATCTTTATCCTTACTCTTTTTACCTAGTACTGCCTTGTGGTATTTTCAGCATAAAATATACTGAAGCAGTTTTAGTATTAAGCGCTATTTTTCTGAAATGTCAGAGGTGCAGTTTCAAATTCTGTACAGATGAGTTAAACTCAGTTATTCTCCAGTAAACATTTTTCCTACAGATGTGTTTCCTGACAGCTGGTAGATAGACAGCCGTTGTTGCTACAATTTGATCAAGTCTTTTGAAGGGCTTTAATGCCACCCAGTTGTCTCTGGGCCTCTGAATCATGATTTATTATAGTAATACTTCCTGTTGCTTACTCTAAGAGCTTTCAGAAATAGCTTTCTTAGGAGTTCCAGATAGATTTGGAAGATCAACTGGAGAAGCAAATGCTAAAGGGGATATATTATCATCACAGTCAGAAGAAGAATCCTTACTGCTTAGAAACTGGAGTAATTTTAAGATAGAGAGACAACTCCTGCAACCTGTATAAGCAGGTAATCATGTACTGCTGACCATAAATGCTTTAGATAAAGAGAGAGATTTCTCCTGTATCTATTACTCCATATGCAGAAAATGACTCTTATCTTAGATGAATAGCTATGAGTCAAACCATAACTGTTGCTAAATCCAGGAAAGAGATAGTTCATATCTTGGCTGGATATAGGCTATTAAAATAATTACAGTTTTGGGCTCTAGAGTTTGACCAAGGCATTGGAATTAGAGATAAAAACATGTAGGAGCAGGTAAGAGTGATTTATTTTTAAATACTTTCTTCAAAAATGGGGCTAAGAAAAGGGGGCTATTTGTCTTTTCTGAAAAGCTAAGGCAGTGTCTTTGGTGTTTCTCTCATACAGCTGTCTTCTGACCTTTCACTGAGCCAATTCATGTGGACTTGCAATATGACAATCCAGGTGGTCTGTTCTTCCATCTTCTAAATCTGAGTAAAGCGCTTCTCTGAGGAATTCTGGGCTTCCTCAGTGTCTACTATTTGAGGAGGAAATAAATCGTTACATTCTTTCTTTTTATCTTTTATCTTTGATCTTTCTTTCTTTCTTTCTTTCTTTCTTTCTTTCTTTCTTTCTTTCACTTTCTCCTTTTTTTAGTACTGAATGTAGTAAATGGGTATTTAATTCCAAATTTGATAATGTCTTTACATTTTATAGATTCTAAGCAAATGATTATAGAGATTCTGTCATTTTAATGCATTAATACAAAGCATTTTATCTTAATAACACTGAGAGAAATACATTAGAGCCAGCCACAAGATTAACTTTAGCTGCCAAAGTAGCATGGTAAGGTGTTGGTCTTATACTGGGAAGCCATTTTTGAGATGTTGAATGTGGGCATATTTTGCTAGCCTAGTCTTGAATCTTAGAGATATAGAGTTGAGGGTAAAAATAAAGTGAAGAATAGTTGTCAGAAACTGAAATGAAAATGTAAAGTACCTGATGAGAATTCTATAACATGACTTTTGAGCTTTGACAATAAGTAGTACAAGTCTAAAGCAGAGGGTACTAATTCTATGGCAATAAACTCCTGTGGCCATAGATTTTTCTTTGATCAATAGTTCTCTGATCGATAGAATTCTTGGACACAGCTCCACAGTGTAGTGGTTAGCATGTCTGCTTTACACACAGAAAGTTCTGGGTTTGCACCCCAGTGGAGCCACAGTCCATGGTCTATGGCCATGCCACCCTGAACAACCTGATGTCTGATCTTGGGAAGCTAAGCAGGGTAGGGTCTGGTTAGTATTTGGATGGGACAACACCTAGGAAGACAGGGTCCTGCAGACATAAAAAAAAAAAAAGTTGGAATTTTTAACTGCCAACTCCTTTTCACTGAAAACAAAATCCCCTCCAAATTATATTCCCTCAAATTATGTCCTTCCCTCAAACCTCAGAGCCAGTGGTAGTGTTCCTCTTGTTCAATACACATCCTGTACTTGTGCTTTTAATCCCATCCTCTGAAGCCACCTCCAGGGCTTTGTTCTAAGTATTCCCTATCTATTCCCTCTATTTTATTTTTTATTTGCCTTTTTATTGAGGTATAAAGATATACAGTAAAGCATCAACTTGATCATAAGGTTAAAACATGATACTTCTACATATTCATGTAATCAACACATTATACATATGTGCACCCACATGCACACACACATCCCTGCAGTCAACATTTCTAGCACTCCAGCAGGCTTCCTCATGTTCCCATGAGGAATTGGTATGTACTTCCCCCAAAGCAGGTACCATTCTGACATCTATCACTGTAGATTGTTTTTGCTTTTTTTTTAATTTCACAATTTAATTTCAGTGGAATCATAGATAATGTACTCTGTGTCTGCCTTCCTTTGCTCAGCATCATCTCTGTATGAATCAATTATGTTAGGGTGTGTAGGAGTAGTCCGTTCTTTTTCACTTCTCCATGTAACTGCGTTGTATGGATACTATGTGATTTATTTATCTGTGCTACTGCTCAGAGAAACTGTGTTGTTTTCAGCATGAGGCTTTTCTAAGCAATGTCATCAACATTCTAATACAATCTTTTGGTGAACACATTCACTCATTTCTTTTGCAAATTGCTTAGAATAAAATTAAAAGTTCAAAGTTGTGCGGAATATATATATCTCATGTGTGCGTGTACGTGTGTGTGTAGCTTTGGTACATACTAGTATGTACCAAATGTCACAAGCATTTGTGACATTTGTACTCCTACTAGCACTGTTATGAAAGTGCTAATTGCTCCATTACTCCACAACCTTGTCATCTCTTGGTATTACAATAGGTAAAATAACCTATTCAGGTGAAATTTTTCATTGTGGTTTTAATTTGTATTTCTCTGATGACTTTTTATGTTGGGTATCTTTGTAGGTACTTTTTGGCTATCATAAAAGAAGTGCCTGTTCAAGTTTCTTGCCTATTTTCTATAACAACTAGATATCAATGCTATTCTTCTAATAGTTCTTAATATAGTTTGAAATTAAGTTTGTGTCAAATATACATATTATAGAAATCTTCTCTCAGTATGTAGCTTTCATTATTATGCTCCTAAATTTGTCTTTTTAGAGAGGAGAAAGTCCTTATTTTGAATGAAATACAGCTTATAAAACTTTTCTTTATGGATGAGTACTTTTGTTTCCCATTTAAAAAATCTTCATCTACCCCAGATCATAAATATACATCTAGAAGCCATATTGTTTTACCTTTCTCATTTAGATTTGTGATATCTTTTAAATTATGTTTTATATTTGTTATTAAATAGACATTATGATTTAGTTTTGAATATGAATATCCAATTGATCCAATAAATGGGTATCCAAAAACTATTTATTGGAAAGATGAGTCTTACGCTACTGAATTACAGAAGTGTCCTAGTTGTATATCAAGTGGAGTTGTATGCTTGGTCTGGTTCTGAAAATCCTATTCTTGTTCCATTAGTATATTTGTATCTCTTTGAATCACTAGCACCTTGCCTTTACTTTATAATAGATTTATAATAATTTGTGATACCTAATAATGTAAATCATTGAACATTGCTATTCTTGAAGATTTCTTTTGATATTCTAGTTCCTTAGATTCCTATATAAATTTTAGAATGAGCTTTTCAATTTCACATGTATTGCAATGTATTGCACTTTTAAATAATTTAATCTACTAAGAATACAAATATAATTATTCCTCATTTATTCAAATCTTTGATTTCCTTCAGCAATAATACGTAGATTTCTGGTTGAGTTCATGCATATCTTTTGTTAAAGTCATTCCTAGGTATTTGATGTTTTTGATGTCTTGTAAATATCATTGGTTTTTAAATTTAATTTTCAAATTTTTTTGTTTAGTAGTTAACATACATTCAATATTTGTATATTGACTTTGCATTGAATAAAATTGCTAAATTACATTATAAAGTCTACAGTTCTGTTTTTTCTGAGAAAAGTACACTTTTTCTAAGTATAATCAAATCATCTTTTAAAATGGCAGTTTTACTTCTTTTTAATCTTTATAAATATATTTATTTTTATTGCCTTACTGCACTGCCTAGAATCTCTACTAATGCTCATGAAAGTTAGCCTCCTACCTTCCCACAGACTGGATGACAGGGGACCCTATCTTCAAGTGTTAGATATACATTCTTTGGCAGCCTTGAGTTTTTCCAGGCAGGGAATTTAAAGGGGCTAGAATCATTCTAGGGATAAGGCCTTAAATTCCTAGTAGCCATGTTAGAGTTTTAGAGAGTCTTGTCACTTCTTACAAGGATAATTCACGTTTGCATATTCACTTTTTGACTTTTTGTCCTCAACCAATTTTAATATGGTTTGGATTTTCATTATCCAATCAAATAATTTTAATTTTGTGGTTTTCAAAACAAAGGCACATATTTTTATTTTACTCTTGTGACTTTTCTATAGATTTTGTCTCTGTTAGCAGTACTTCCTTCTTGAAATTCTTTTCTCCTTTGCCTTCAGAAACACGTATAGCTATAATTCTATCTCTTCAAATGTTTCTTTTCTTTTTAACTTGGTTAGTGCTCTGCTTCTTTCGATTTGTAAAGACTATTATTTAGAAAGGTTTTATCCTCAGCACTTGCTGAACTCCTTATTTCTATACTATAGCATGAACTTTCCCAAAACTTATTTTTTAAATTCTATCCGAAGTTTAGAAACATTTCCAGTTACCTGGTAGAGATCTCTGAGCCGGGTGAATCTCTGCAAGACTATAAATGACATCACCAAGTTCCTCAAAGCTACCATATCTTTGTAATTACTATACCTGCTTCTTAGAAAATTTTTTTTTTCTTTAAGCAATTTATGCCTGAACTCTTTCAGCATTCAAAATTTAACTCAAATATTCTCTCTCATGAGAAACCTTCTCTAACACTTTGAAGCTGATTTGATCTTTTCTCCTTTTGTCCTACCATACAGCTTTGTTTGCATTTCAATTATATGACTTATTAAAGTTATTGAGACTATTGGCCTTACTGTTGCACTAACAAAGTATTTGTGGTCGTTTGTCTTTATTTAACATGCCTCTTTTAGAACAGAACCCAAGCCTTGAAAGTTGAATTAGATTAACGTTTTCTTTCAAGTCTAATATTTACATTTCATTCATAAGGCCCCAGTAAGTAAAATAAATGTATTCATCCATAGATAAATGAACCAATTAAGGAGTTATTCACTGATTTTAGTAATTTGAAGTGTTTGCTGTTTTACCTTAAACTTCTATCTTTACTTTCAATTTTAATAGCGACTAGACTTTTCTTTTAGAGATATTGTCAGTAACATGAAAATTTTAAAGTCCTTGTTGTTGTCATATTTTTAGAAATAGTATTTCATATTTATAATATTGTTGGCTAAAAACTTTTTTCTTCAAAGTCAACAAACATTTCATTTTCTGGACTTCTAACCTCTGTGTTGACTGCATTGCACTCTGAAGTTAATAACCAAACATTTTCTTTGTTCTCCATCATTTAACTTCTTTCTTTTAACATGGGCTTCATCACCCTTCTTCCCTTTTAATTATTTTATGGCTGACATATGCTGAACTGAAAATGACTAATATTTCTTTTTTAAATTTGAATCAAATCATACTAATTTTCAATCCACTTTGTTACAGATTTTCTTCTCTTGTCATTATTATGTCCTAGTCACTTAGCAAACTTATTGACATATTTAAGATCAATATTTATATTTTACAACTGCATCTATAGGAACAACTTAGGAAATAATGCAATTTCCTCTATAGCAGATAAATTTAAAAAATAAAAATATGTATTTAGTTTAAAATGTCAGATATCATCCAAATAGGCTACATTTTAAAGAATGAGTTTTTTTATCCATATAGAAAAATACTGTCATCCTTTCAAGCATAAAGTGGTATAAAAAATAAAGTCATGAAGAATTATCACTGTAATGTCTAATATCTATGAAGTGACAAGATGTACCAAGAACTCTGTTAAATTAGAAAAATTAAAGAATGTGTTTAATATCACGTAGAAATTGGAGAAAAATCTTAAGTCTGAAATCTTGCTAATGATATACATGATCATTTTTCCAGTTAAATAAATGTGAAATTTAAACAGGCTGTAGAAGTACGTAGTGACTGAATGAAGATGGAACTATACCTAATAGTTTTCATTTTATAACTTTCCATTACTCGACTGTCATTTGAAATAAGAGTGTCCTAGTTTGCTCTTTTAAAACTAAGACCAGTCTCAGTTTCCTTAGTTTTCTTTCAGAGAAAGAGGACAGTCTATCAAAAAAACAAGTGTCAGCAAAATGGCTTCAAGATATATACTTTTCAAAAGGATAGCCTGCTACTTCAATAAGAAAATAGTGCATCCTCTCTATAAGACCAGTTAGTAGTAAAATACTTGGGCATTTGGGAAACAACTGCAGGTGAAAGGAAAGAAATTCTTTATGAAATATAAAATGATATTTACATATTGTATAAATTTATCCTGTAGCATATGTTCTTTTATAAATCTGCATGACTTTATTTGCTCAAAAACATTTCACACTAAACTTTTTCATTTATTCCAAAATTAAACTAGTTTAACTCTTCCTCAAAGTTCCTTAGAAGTTTGTTTTTATATATATCAACTGTGATGCTACATTTCAATCTTTATTAGCATCCTTATAGCAAGAGTTCTTCTTTTTTTATTTTTTGGCAGGTTGGAAAATACCTTCCAACTATACAACATTTTCCAGTTGAACTGATCAAACACTATCTTTCAGAAATAAAAGTAGGGTCAGGCTGGTGAAACTTCATGGTAATATAATTAATGAGACTGTTTTGAATCATGTTCCATCTGTTAACCTGATCAAATCATGTTTCAATTGATTTGATAATGGATATGAACTTTTAAAAAGATGATGAAAAGGTTAGAAGGTTGAACAAACTACTCTGAAATTGTTGCAAAACTTACCTTTTGCCATTATATATGGTCTAGGCAGACAGTTCTCAATTGGTTATCATGAAGCAATTCAGGAGAATATGAGCACCAGGGGTGGTGATAAAGAAAAGGGGGCATATAAAGGTCTCCCAGCCTTTATATACATTGTTTTCTTCATAATAAGTTGCACTGCCCTGTTTCCATTTGCTAAACTCTTAATTCCTGAGATCTAAACTGGTAATTAGTTCAGAAATATGCATGTGATCTTCACTCTCAAATCTATAACTCCTCTGAGGTTTTCATGATCACTACCATGGTTTAGGGAGCTAGGCATAGGACATCTCAGAGACCAGTGGCAGTGTCTAACACCTAAGTTCTCTTATTTTTACCCTTTTCTTGGAACCTAGGGAGTTTCATGTTATTTTTAAAACTACTCTGGAGCTGGGATAAAAATTCATTCAGGCAGTCTTTCGAAACATTGCATTTTATGTCTCTGCATGAATTCAATGTCTGTTTTCCTCCTGATTCTACTGTGACAGCTACCTATTAAATTAGTGGATGCATTACAGCTTGATGTCCACATGGAAGAGAGCTTCAGAATCAGCTATTGCAGTGCCATTTCCAAAATACTTATTTTATTTTGGGGTTAATATTGTTGATCCGATAAACATTTATTTATATTAATTTTGAAGGGCTGAGTTAATTAATAAGATAATTACCAAAACTTAGGGATAAGTAGGATTTAGAGTAATTATCTTTCACTCTCTCCTAAGGCTACATTTAACCTCTATAATTATTGTTTTTTCTGCTTCTAAGTTTATAACCTCTGTTTATGATTCAGCATAGATATTTTTTAGTGCATTGAAACTACATAATCATCTCAAATTTGGTTGTGGTGGAAAGCATAGAAAAAAGAACCCTTGATTTATCTTTTTTGGTTATTATACAAGTTGATCTAGTGCAACTTGATCAATTTTTGTTATAAATCTTTCATGACCCAACGTATGTTCTAAGCTATTCACTTTGTGCTGTTTTTGGAGAAAAACAATCTATTGTCAATAACAATAATAGTCATTAAACTCAAAATTTTCTGAGCATTTACTATGATCTAGCTACTGCGTTAGTTGCTAAAGATTCATTGGTAAGAAACAGGTCCAGTCTCTGTGTACATAAAACGTGAAGTCTAAAAACATTTTTAGAAAGTCAATTCTGATACAAAAAATTCAAACACTATGCTAAATATTAAAAGTTTGGATTATTTGCAGTTTTAGAATATCTTAATCCATCTACTTATCTCTGAGCATAGATAATGAAAGTCTCTTATTTACTAGAAAGCAAATAAACGTAAACCAAGATATATTAGAGTTCTCCAGAGAAACAGAATCAATACGGTATAGATAAATAAATGGAAATAAGATATTTATTATAGTAATTTGCTTATGCAGTTTATGGAGGCCAAGAAGTTTCACATACTGCCATCTGCAAGATGGAGAACTAAGAAAGCCTGTTGTATAATTTAGTCTGAGTCCAAAGGCCTAATAACTTTAGGAGCTGAAAGTGTACCTTACGGTTCTAGGCTAAAGGCCTGAGAACCAAGGGGGTGCTGGGCGTAAGTCTTGGAGTGTAAAGGTTTGAGAATCAGGAAATCTGATATCTGATAGCTACAGAAAATGGAAGTCCCAAGTCAAAAGAAAAAAAAAGAATTCATCATTTCTCTGCCTTTTTGTTCTATTCAGGTGCTTAAGGGATTGGATGAGGCCCACCCACATTGGCAAGGGGAGATTTTTACTGAGTCTCCCGATTCAAATCAGATCTCTTCCAGAAATACTCTCACAGACACACCCAGAATTAGTGCTTTATAGGCTATCTGGGCATTTTGTGACCCAGTCAAAATGACACACTGCACTTGATAAATAAAGCATATTAAATGGCAATGTAATTCTGTATCATATGTAATGAATAAATGTTATAGAGACAGTCTTGTAATTAAGAATCTTTAATTCTTTGGCTTCAAAACACTTTAGGCAAAACAGGGTTGTGGGACAGTGCTTTAAGGCATTGACTCTTCAGTCAGGCTGCTTGGGATTGAATTCCATTGTCACTACTTTACTCATGTATGAAAGATTGTGTTACTAAATCTTTCTTAGTTGTTTTAGTTTCCTTATTTCTAGTGAGAATAGTGATAGAATTGCTGCAAAAATTAAGTAAGGTAATATAAGTGCATAGCAAGTAAGCATTCACGTTTTAGTCATTAACTATTAAAATATTATTATTTATTAGACAAGTATTTACTGAGCAGAAATACCTGGCCAGATTGTGAGATGACGAAGATAAGTAAGACAAGGCCCTTGTGTCAGTGAGTTTACTTTCCAATGAGGATGATGAATATACAAACAGCTATACTCTTAACAGAAATGTGCCAATTGTGTTATGGAGAAGAAGGAATAATATTCATTGGGCAAAACAGATAATGATGGGAACACTAAAGTTAAGTCTGTTTATTTGGAACAAGATAAATTTTGGTCTTCTTGAAATAGAAGAGTTAAATGTTTCATGGAAATTGCATCTTGAGTTTTAAATCAGAGTGAATGAAATGATGCTATATAACCAATCTCATTGACATATAATAGATTAAAAATAGAAATGGAAAACTCAAAATTTGGCAACATTGTCTCATTTAGGGACCAGGATCAGGAGTTATGAAGAAGATTATGAGACCACATTTACTGAAAAATATGTTTTATAAAGAAAAAAAAAATTGCTCACCTGAAATTTATAGGCAAAGAAGGGTTTCAAGAATAGCACTGATGAGAGTGGTTTTCTCTTAAATACCACTTTTATCTCAAGTAGCTGACAAGTCTAAGCATGCGTATGCAATAGGAATGGAAAATCACTGATTTGTTTTTAGACTGAGGTCTTCAGCATTCAATGAACAGTACTTAATGCCATATGGAGGTAAATTTAATATGAATTTTGCAATACTTGAACAAGCATCATCACCAAATCCGCTAAATAGAGTTACTGATTTTGTTTCTTTCTAGCGTGATGATTTAGTTGTACAATGCTACTGTCACCGGATGAGATTAATCACAGTAATGATGTGTCTTTCTGCTAAAGACATTATCATAAGTCATTTGAATTCAGCCAAAGAGTAAAGGTTTCTAGTTAAACTTTCTAAATATTAGAAAATGATTGTAAAGCATGAGCTGTTAGAAATAGATATTATTTTTGCATATGGCAAAATGATTTTTTATAGATGCTGAAGTTATTTGGCAAATACACACTCACACAAAACATACAAGCGTCTTGACTTATTAAAAATAATGGTATCCTACAATTTTCATTTCATTTTTTTCTAATTACATTTAGATGACCATAAGTAACTCATTTAAAATTTGGACCTCAGTTTTTTTAACTGTAAAGCAAAAATAATATCAATTTTATAGGATTTTTATGAGATATTTCTTAAAAATGCTCTGTAACTTTAAGTTATTTTTCCTTTTTCTTCTCTTCCTCTTTCCCTTCCTCTTTTTTTTCTTCCTTCTCCTCTCATTCTTTTCTTTTCCCATATTAATTTCACCAGGTCAGAGGTATATACAATGTATGCCCTTAAAAATATTTCATAAGCTTGCCTAAGCTTCACAAAACTAAAGTTAAACTCAAGGAAGTTCTTACTATGCTAAAGTTTTAGATTCATTTATTCTATTTTCATGTCATGATATTGTTTATCTTAAAAATCTACATACCAATCATAACAATATAGTCTCAAATTAACAGTATAATCTCTTAATTGAGAATTTAGCACATGAACTTTAATTTCTTCATTTTCTAATAACCAATTTGAAACTATTTTGCATAAAATATAGTTAAAAATATTCAACTGGTAACTATTTGCAATCACAAAAATGTAAAACACCTACTCTCTTCACAGTAGTATTAGGGAGATTAACTAGAAAAAAATTGCAAAAGTCATTTTGCATTTTAAATGATATTGTTATATGTACATAATGGAATAACAGAAAATATTCTCAAAATTTCATTTCCAAAATAGTTTTGTTTTCACATTTGTAGTTTTTATTATTTTTTGCAACACTTTTGGTTGATCATTAATTACTAATGGTAGGCATAATTCTTAATTTAGCCTACTGGAAGAATGAAGAAAGAATGATCCTGGTCTAAAATAAGGAAAGAGTTAAAATTTTAAATATTCCTTAGAAAAACAATATTTTTTATAACTTTGAATCATATACACACTACATTTCATGCCTTTTTTGTTGAAATAGAATGAAGTCAATTTTATACTCTTGAAAACATTTTAAATATTCAAAAATTGCATTTTTAAAATAAGCCAACATCTATTAATTGATTAACTGAGACCAAGTAATTGATCTGTACAAAATACCAGAACTGAGGGATTTCCTTTTCTGTGGTGCATTGACTGTATAGTATAATAATCAAGGTGGGCTTAAGTGGAAGAGGTTGAGGTTTCTGCAAGAGGATAAAACCGCAAGGATGATCAGAGATGATTACTTGATTGCTTGAAAGGAAAACACCATTGTGTATTTCTTCCACTTGCTAATTATTTCTGTGCTTAAGTTGTCACATCTATAAAAATAGTAATCATAATAGTATCTACCTACCTCATACAGTTGTAAGTTAAAGAAAACACAACTATGCCTGGCACAAAAGCAAGAACAAGCAGTAAGAGATAGAAAGAATGTTGCTAAGCAGAAATAAATGTACTGACTCTGTATGGCTAAATATGATTTTCAAATTAAGCTTCTTCTCAGTAGCCTTACCCCAGCTGTCTTCCCTTTCTCTCCCTTGTTTCTTCCCTTTCTTCTCCTCTTGTGCCCTGACTGTCTTGTGGCTAAGACCACTTATTTTTCTCTCACTTTCTGATTCTAAATTTCAGACTTTCTCTCACTGAATTCCCACCCACCCATTCTTTTGCTCTTTTGATCTCTTTCACTCACTTGTTGTCTCCATATTTTTGCCATTCAAACATTTTTTTTTAGATGAATTATTTGTGACCTATGTTCTATGTGAAATGGAATGGTGGTGAGCAGAGCAGTTGATCTTGGAATTTTAGTATTGACAGAAGAGGGTCTTCCAGAGAGATGTCCTCAGTGGTGTAAGGGGTGACCTCCTCTGTATGAGTAAAGGGTAATAGCAGTACCAACAGGAGGGCTGCCCCAAAAGGAAAAGTATTGATTTCACAGGTTCCTATGAAACAGGACACCTGTGCATTCAGTAAATCTCTTTATCCTGACTGCATGGATGCTGGTTATAATTCTAATACCAGTTATATTTATTATAGTACTACTCATCATGCTATGGCGAGGTGTGATGAGGAGCCAAAGTACAAATGAGTTTGTCTTTCTAAACTGAGAGTCACAAAGCTGAACTGAAAGCTTTAGGCAGGCTGGGATCCAACTGTTTGATTATATCTCACTCTTTTTCTCCTTAACATAAATCATGTTTTTTATTCTTTTTCTTTTTTTTAACCACTTAAGTTTGAGTCTTACATAATGATAATGGTTAAAATGTGTTAAATATGTACTTTGTGTACCAGGCCCTATAACACGCACTTTAAAGATGCCATCATATGTGACCTTTTCATAGTAGTAGCAGTTATTACTTTTATTATACACATAAAGAAACTGAGGCTCTGAGGATTAACGTAATTTGCTTAAGTGTGTACAGGAGATCAGTGTCAGAGCAGGGATTTCAAACCAAGCAGTGCACTTCCAGAGCTCACATTCTCAATCATTTTAGATTGGTAGGAAGCCAAATAACAGTGGCTGCCTCTACCTGGTTCCATGCAACAAATCCAGAGCTGGATCTTTAATAGGATTTCTATTTAGCTAGAAAATGTAGAGATATTGACGTAAAATACTGAGTAGATCTACATTGTAACTGTGAAATAAATATGTATATGACATGGCTCTTCTTTGTCATTTGTGCAAGTGATTAATTCAACTAGATTCTTCCTTTTAATTTCATTAGTTTTCTTGTCTAGATTTGTCCTGGCATACATACTTTGTTTCTTGTTAGGATGTGTATACAAATAGCAACTTAAATGGCAATCCATTGATAAGAACTTCCATTATATTATGAGCTATATTAATTTTTAATAGGCCAAATGCAAGCAAGTTCCTGGACATGCTCAATCATCTCAAATCTGAGGTTTGTCTTCAAGGATGTAATGATTTCACCAGGCAGTAAACCAGTTCTCTGGAGAATGACCACCTTTGAGGGCCAATGCAAGCCACAACTAATGAAATCATTACAGAAAAAGAAAACATCATTTTAAGATAGAAATGGCCACTTTTGGGGTTGGATTTTAAGCGTTCTGTTTATCTTCAAACACGAAGTAGCACAATTTTATTCACATGTGATCTGAATATTGAACACACTGTAAAAAAAAAAAACCTTCTGTTCATTTAAGAGACATTCTTCTTGGGAAACAGAATGAGAATCAGTCACAACATTTCTAACTTATAGACAAGAGTCAAGTACTTATATACTTTTCACAGTCATTTTTGTGTTTCATTGCCTAACAAACCCTCCTGATTTTGGTGGCACTGAGAATGGAAAGTATTGTTTCATCTGCCTTTCAGATGTAAAAATAATCCATTTGAAAGGAAAGAATATAAAAGATACTCCATTTCCGAATAGACTTAGATCTACAGAAGTTATATCATCCATGAAATCCATTGGATGTTGTGAGGACTTTATTTCTTTGGTAAAACTTTAGTATCACCACAGAAATACAATACAAAACAAAACAAAAATTTTGAGAAAAGTAACAATAGCTACATTTTGGAAAATTAAACATTAAATTTCTCTTTTTTATATGACTTCACATATATATTTATGTTCACTGTAAAACATTATAAAGTGTTATAGTAAGTAGTCAACAATTAATATGGTAGAAACTAGTGAAAATGTGCATTATAGTGAAGTGCTGTATAAAAATATAATGTTAAAAATTATGTATAGGTTTGTAAACCAAAAGTGAGGTGGGTTGGAGATCAAAAGGGAAAAAATTTTAACAATTCTCTAGACCAAGAACATTGTATTATTTGGGGTACATCATGTACCCAATATTGCTCACTTGCTCCATTCATACCTCTCTCTCCATCTCTCAATAAGGACGTTTATAGATCATAAATATATAGAAGTACTCATTATGAGAAGCAGGAAGAAAGATTTTTAAAGTATGGGTTTCTTTCTCCTAGGCTTATCTCTTCATTATTCAATTACCTATGCTTGCACAATTGAATGAGAAAACAATTTTACCTGAAACTAATTATTTGCATGTCCTTTAACTTAAATGATCAAGTTATCTAATGCAACAATTATAATACACATGTAAAAAGGGCACTTTTGAAAAGACATCTTTAAAAATCTACTTTATAATCTTTTCTCTGTTTAATTCTGATTGTTGCGAAAAGAAAAAGTTCTATTAATGGAGTCATTTTGTGCATAAAAAGCTTTCTTTATGCTTATAATGATAAAAAAAATTACAGTGTATTTATAAAGGCTATGAGGCTTTTAGAAAATTGTTATGTAAAGGAAAGTAGTTAGTTTTATTTTGTGATGTAAGTAAAATATTCTATAGTTGGTATTAAATATAATTTACTGGATCCTGTGAGTTAGAATTTGTACTTAGAATATTTGTATCTCTGCTTACCTCTTATTATATGTCTAGTGTATTATCTGATTTGAAATGTTACATATAAGAATTCTGAGCAACAGTGATATTCCTAACCTTTCAAACATCCATGTGGATGTGTTTTTATCTTGAATGTGTGAAATGTCTCCCTCCTTACCTAATAGTAATTGGTATGTCCTGGTTTAGCATTAAAACAAGAATTTAACAGCCAATAGATGGCACTGGAAGTATTCAAAACACATTCTTTAACTTTTCCGTTTTATGAATATGATTATTTCTGAAAGTAAGTGACAATTCACATAAATTAAAAACAGAGGCACATTCGGAATGTTCATGTTGAAGAAACTCAAATATTTAATTCCTGTTGAAATTTTAGCACTCTAACAATATGAAACAATGCCTTCTTTCTCTACTGTGTTGTAACTTATTAGTATGTCATTCAAAGATACTTTACCACCACCTGCTAGGATTTCTGGGGAAGTAAATCAGTAAGCTCACTTGGTGTGTGTGATGTCTGCAAAGATTTCATTTTTGGTACTACTTTCCTGCCTATGTGATCCTGGTGGGGCGAGGATTACTGAGAAATGTAATTAAGTCTTTTCATTACTGGTCCTCACCTGGATTGTTCTAAAGCCAACTTCACAAGTAACCTTTTTATTCTCTGTAGTAAACAAGCCCATAAAATGTTCAATGAATCACACAGAGCAAAAGAGAAAATGCCTGATAGCACTTCAGCACAGACTGCAGTGAACAGGGTAATCCATTTATGGGATGAGACTAATTTTCCTCGAAAATTGGCTAACAGTGGGCTTGATTATGTAGACTTGGTACTAAAAGATGCCATGTAGAGATCTATGGGAATACCGCAAACATAGGAAGCCAAACTAGCACTATATTTGCTTTTAAAATGAAATCCAGTGTCTATGCCCTAATCTTTGCCCCTTTTTTTAAGTTGCATGATGCAGCATCAAATATTACAGCTATTCCATCTTCAGATTGTACCCAACTACTTTTTCAAAGCTCTGTCTTAAAACTATTGAAGAAGCCATTGCTTTCATCTAAAACAAGTATAAATCATTGCTTTATAAAAATTTAGCCCTGAGTGAAACTTATACAGAGCTAGAGAAAGACAACATTTCAATCAATTTTCTTATGCATAAAATAATAAATTATTTAAGTTGTAAATGTATTGATATTTCATTAATACTATTTCTTCTACATAAAGCATCCCGATGAAATAAATGTATACAAATACACACACACACACACACACATATTCATGTGCCTATTTCATGATGATGTGTCTTGTTTTGCAAGTTGGGTAGTTTTTAGAACTAAGAGTGTGGAATTGTGTTATAGTTTAGGAGCAAATATTCTGCTATTATGCTGTGAGGTTGTAAAATAAATGTTGCATATGAATGAATGAATTAATAGCTATACTACATAATCTAAATAACTTTAAACGGTAACAGGAAGTAACTCAAACAAAGATGGAAAAAAATTTCATTGGGAATGTTTAATTCAGTTTATGACAACAACAGAATAAATATTGAAATGCAGCCATGTCATCTTCATATCCCAGGAAAAAACATACATCAGAGGTGTTATCCTGTCTATGATTTTATGGACTAAGCTTTATGGTTTATGAGGTCCAAATCTAATCAGGAAACCAACCAATTATAAGTGGCAGCCTTGGGTAAGTAAGTTCCCTAACTTCTCAAGCCCTCAGTCATCTTATTAGTATAATAATTTTATCTACACCATAGGAATGTTTTGAGAATTGTATTTAAAAATATATATATATGTACTGGATGTAAAATGATGCAACTATTGATTAACAGTTTAACAATATCTAAGTTAAACATAATTAGACATGTGACTCAACAATTCTGCTTTTAAGTATTTACCCCAAATAATTGAGAACAGGTGTTCAAATAAAAACTTGGACATGAGTGTTTATAGCAGTATTATTCACAATATTCAGAAGAATGGAAAAAGATGCAACTGTCCATCAACCAATGAGTGGATATATGAACAAAATGTAGCATATTCATATAATGGAATATTATTCAGGCATGAAAAGAATTCAAGTATTAATACAGCTATAACATAGATGAACCTTGAAATCTTGCTAAGTGAAAAGACCCAGACGCAAAAGATCACATGTTATGTAATCTTATTTATGGGAAGTAACCATAATAGGTAAATCCATAGAGACAGGAAGCGGATTAGTGGTTGACAGGGGCAGGGAAGAAGGGAAATAGGGAGTGACTGCTAATGGGTATAGGGTTTCCATTTGTTGTAACAAAAAAGTTCTGGAATTAGATAATGATGATAGCTGTACAACATTGTAAAAATACTTTATGCCACTGAATTGTACATTTTAGAATGGCTAAAATGATAAATTTTATGTTGTGCATTTTACTACAATTATAAAAAATAAAAACTAATATGAAAAAATGTATGTGCTGCTAAAAGCCCTGAGCTCTCAGCAATGACCAGTGGATATACTTTTGAGCTTGCATGATTTTTTGTGATACATGATGAAGAATCACTCAAAGAAATGTTGATAAAATTCTAGCCTTATTAAACTATAATTATGTTATAGCTTCAAATCTTAATTGTACATTAATTAATCAAAGTTGCATTGTAAAGAGTTCAAGCTTTAGTCTAGTAGAGTTTGGATAGCTGTTGATAATATTTCTAATGATGACAATAAACATCCTGTGGCAGAAAAGACATTTTGTCCATTACGATTGGTCATATAAAAATGGGCTTTAAGTGCCCAGTTATGGTTTGCTTGCCTTAAACAGTTCTCCACAGTCCGTTAAAGATAACTTAGAGATACTTCAACTACTTCAATTTTTAGATCAGAAAACCAAGACCCAGAATGGTCAAATAACTTAAGATTAGTAAATGGGGATATGTGACATTTTTATGCTACCTAACACTTTTCATTGTCAGTCAAGTAACAGACCCCTTCCTGCCTATTCGTGATCCTGCCAACCCCTTTATTCAATCAGGCTTTCAGGTAAAGATACTAATTGGAGAAATCTGTCACACACACATTACTTGGAAATATATTCCAATATTTTTACACTTTGATGCCAAAATACCCAAGCCAAAATATTGCATTTTGCACTGATAATAGTGGCAGACTAGATAAGAAATATGTAGCCTAGTTCTCAAGTGACTTTTCCATATTCCAGAAACTGGTGTAAACAAAACCTTATTATAATCAAAGAATGCTATTTTCCCTTCTTCCTGATTCTTGTGCCTTGGTAATCCCACAACTAAACCCTATGTTTAAGAGGTGTACACTCAGTTCTCCTCTCTTTTTAAATAAGTGCTGGCTCATTTAAAAGAATATTCCTGCTTTATATCATTCCTTAATGGATAAACTTCTCAGATAGCATCTCAAGGACATTTCACTATGGTTTTTACTACCCTGGGGCTATCAATAAAAGTGTTTAATAACTGATTATGATCTACTCTATGAAGGGCAGGCATTAATAATTAGATGATTAAAAGAGAACTATGGATTCTCCCCTTGTCATTACCAAAGGCACTGAGTCATTTTCTAAATAAAACAAGTCATGAAGTACGGGTATTCCTATAGTCCCACCTCAACCCCTTTTCCTTAGTGCCTAATGGCTTGCCTTGCACATAGCTGTCCCTCAGTAAAGGTTTGCATAATGAATACTTAGACTTAGGTTAGAGAATCTTCTCTGTAAGGATATAGCCTCTGACATATCTCTCATCTGAAAGTCATATCCCAATTTCCAGTGAGTATGTAATGCTCAGAATTGCACAATCTTCTGACTCTTATCTTGAAATATATTCTTTAGGTATAACTTTAACAATAATATATAACTAATATCCATTTCAACCACTGCCATATTCGTGGTGCATTTAAACCTTGAAAATTTCTTGCTCACCTTTACCTTCTGACTAAAATTGTTGGTTGAATTTGACTTGATGTTTTCATTGTTACCTAATAGAGACTAGGCTAAGCATCCTTCAGGTATGCACTGGTTAATAGTAGATGTTTTTTTGCTTTAATTCAATATCATCATTTACTACTGAAGTCAGAAAACAGATGAATAGAGATAAGAAGTACATGTGCAATATCAATCCTAAACTCTTTGACATATTTTGGCAGATACACTTCTGGTTTTCGTAAAAATAATCAACTGCAAAAACCACCATTCATACAGCCTTACCTAGAATGACTCCATAGAAGTAAGCTCACTGAATTCAAGCTTAAATATATGCCTGACTCACTGCCTTAGGCTGCTGTGACAGAATACCACAGACGGGTGGTTATAAACAATAGGAATTTGTTGTTCACAGTCTGGAGATAGAAGTGCAAGATTGATGCACCAGCATGGTCGTCTTCCAATGAGGGCTCTCTTGCTGGTTCATAGCCAGTGCCATCTCTCTGTGTCTTCACATGGTAGAAGGAACTCTGGAGCCAATTTTATAAGGTACAAATATCATTTGTGATGGCTCCATCCTTATGGCTTACGCATCGCCCAGATGCCCCACCTACTAATATGATCACATAGGGCTTTAGTATTTCAATATATGAATTTCAAGGGGATACAAACATTCAGACCAAAATTACACTTACCAGAATTATATAGTTTAAATAGGGACTAAAATGCAGGACTTAACCAGCCAATACTTTTTATATGTAGTTTTGGATTACATTAATTACAATAGATTAATTGCAATAAGGTAAGAAATACCTATCCTAATTAGAAAAATTTTAAGTGCCAAATTATATAAATATATTGTGTTGGGTTGTATATGTGTGTATGCCTGCACAAGTATGCTTATGCTTGGCATCTGTGATGTGGGTGGGGGAAGAAAGATGGTGTAGAAATAGGTATGAATAAAATACAATTACTGCCCTAAAAACTCTTTTTTGCCTTAAAATAAGTTAAGTAAAGAAAACTTATTTTCACTTCTATACAAATGATTTGGATTAATATTTGCTTAAAAACTGAAATAGAGAAACTATCATCATATGAAAAATTCACTTGCCTTCAGTGTAACTCAGCAGTTCTTTTACCTATACCCAATTAACTTCCTACTAAATTTCCTACCAAAGTAATTTCAGATTTCCTCTAATCTTCTCAAATGACCTGATCTACCATTTTTTTGCCCTTCAAGCAGAAAACCCCTACATTGACTTTATTGAGATTAAAATCATATTTTTCTCTTCCACAGAAATTATCTCTGAATTATCACCCTTGTGTGTCTATAGTCCCTCTTGTGAGGAAAAGTGCCTTTCTGAACAAAGCTTTCCCTGTTCATCACAGTTCTGTGCTGATTATCTTCATTTGCTCCTTCCTATCCCTGCATGATTTCTCTGCCTTTCTTTGCCCTGCTCTGAGTTGCAGAAAACCAGCCTCTTCAGACTACATCACTCAGCAACTCATACCCTTTGGGTCTTCAGATTTGGACAAGAGCAAGCAATGGGAGGAAATCAGAGGGTGGAGGAATAAGATATCAGGCAATTTATTTTCTTACCCCTGACCTTTGCCCTTTGAGCCTTTCCTGCTTCACTATAGTTTTAACAGGGCCTGCATATAGGTCCTGGCTCCTATGGGTAACCCTGTTTCCTCTGCTTCAGCTGTCACTTAGACTTAGCTAAACCTTTCATTCCTTGCCTCACACCCTCAGGTCAATGGGTCATTTTTTGCTTTCACTTATTATTTTTAAATATGTTAAAATCTTATCAATATTGGGGCACTCTCTCTCTCATCCTTCTTATTCTTTCAAGCTGTTGCCCTATAGTAATCTTTCAACCTTTTCTTCAAAGAGTTGTATACAAACATTAAAATAGGGTATATGCTTCTGTAACTGTTTTAATAGAATTACTTATTTTTTACTAAGATGTAAACAAGATAAGAAAACATAAACGTCCTGCTTAACAAATTGTTAGAGGGCAAATACCCTATAACCCCTACTCAGATCAAGACCTAGCAGATCTTTAGAAGCTTCCTCTGTTGGCCTTCCTGATCATATACCTTCCCTGCCTTAATAACTATTCTGAATTTTGTAGTATTTATGTCTTTTTTTTAACTTTAGATTTTTACTACCTCTGCATCAGTAAAAAGAGATTAATTTTGTTGTTTTTGAATTTTATATGTGAAATCATAATAGTAATTTTCTTTCTACATTGTATTTTTTCACTTAACATTATGTTTTTATGATTCAGAAATGTTTTTCATGCATATGTAGTTTCTTTCATTGCTTAGTATTCTACTACATAAATATACTATAATTTATTTCTTTTTACAGTTGTATATTTGACTTAGTAGTTTATAACTATGCATTATGAAACTTCAAATACTTGTATCCTAGTGAACATAAGCAAGCGGCATGGGGTTTATGTCTAGGCATGAGATAAGCTGTGTTGTATTATGTCTGTCTTCCAGATCTACCCAGATATGACCAATTGTTTCCAAAGTGACCTTAATAGTTTACACTACCACCAACAAATTGTGAAAATTCCCATTGATCTATATTCTTGTCAACACTAGGTATTAATTATCGCATTATTCACCAGTCCATTCATTGTCAAATTATATCTTATCATGATTTTAGGTTGCATTTATTTCCCTGACTACTAGTAAGATTTAATGTTAATTGAATGCTTTGTAATATTTTTACTAATTTTTCAAGTTTTTGCCTTTTTCTTATTGCACTTTAAGAATTTTCAAGGTATTAGAGATATGAGATTTTATTGGTTACATGTGCTGCAAATATCTTTTGTCTCATATGTAGGGTGTATTTTTTATTCTCTAATTACTATTCTTTGATGAACATGAGTTTTTAATTTTAATGTTGTCCATTTATCATTCTTTCCATTTTTGCCTAACTTTTTTTTTTATATCTGGCTTAATAAACCAGTCCCTACTCTCAAACTTCTAAAGATTGCATTGAGAGACTACTATATTATATTCTACAACTTTATTTATTTCTTTTCACATTTAAGTCTATAGCTTTTCTGGAATTGATTGTGTGTGTGTGTGTGTGTGTGCGCGTTATTAGGTGAGATAGAGTTTCAGTTAATTTTGTGTTTTACTTATGGATAATAAGTTTTTGCAACAATATTTATTAGAAAGACTATTTTCCTCAATATTTATAAAACTACCATTGCTAAAAATCAAATGTTCATATTTGTGTGAGTCTGTCCGAGCTTCTGTTCTGTTCCATTCATTTCTTTGTTTTTCCTTACATTAATACTGCTCTTAATTATTGTATCTTTATAGTTTCTCTTGATAATTGTAGAGCAAGACCTATAACACTGATATTTTTCTTGAAGTTGTCTTGGATATTTTTGGCTCTTTGTGTTTGCATATAAATTCTAGAATTTGCTTTCAAGTTTCTCAAAAAAAAATAAAGTAACTATTTAGTATTTTGGGTATAATTGCAATAAATGTATATATCAATTTGGAGAGAGTTGATACAATTCCAATATTTAATTATCTAACAGCTCAACATAAAAATATAAACTTATGTATTAGACTTGCACAGGGCCATGTTAATCTCTACATTATTCTAATACAGATTTGTTGAAATTGGAGAAACAGAGTATGTAGTCAAAAAATGGCTACTTGAATTTGAGCTTTTGGAAGTGATTGGTGATGAAAAAGTCAGGGTTATGGGGGATTGTATGACTAAAGGATAGTGGAGAAAAAATTATTAGAAATGAGAAGTCTGAGCAATTAAAAGTACATGTATTCCAGGTATCATTTTCAGCTTTAAAATGAGAATAATGGAAATATCTATCACTGAGTATTATTGTAAGGTTTAAATAAAATGATCCATATAAAACACTAAAAATAGTATATTGTAAGGGCTCATTAAATATCAGCTACTGTTTTTTTATTTTATTAAATTTCTCATCTGTAATTTAAGTGAATTTGTTTCTCAGAAAGCTTCCTGAGCTTATATACTGTTCATATTCAGGTTATCTCCTTTGACCCTGAACTGGGCAGCTATTTGAAAAGGGGCAAATGAGACACATGTATATGAACTACATATTTTAAAATATATATTTAGATAATAAACAAGAATAGAACTAGATATAGTTCTGAAGATATATGTTAGACAAGTATACATTCTATGTATGGTATATTTCAGTCAACCATTAATAACATTAATTTAAAGAATATTAAACTAAAAACTATAAAATACTACATAGTGAATCATTTAATTTTCAATGTATTCAAAAGTACCCCTTTAGAAGCAGTGTTCTGAAATAAGCAGAATCCGTAAACAGGACAGTACTAGTGTTTACTCTTCAAGTGATTTTGTTCTTTCTATAAATTATAAAACAAAAGGCGAAAATCAAAACTTCTGATTTCAGGTAAGATTAACGTAATTCATGCAAGCAATTCTTAGAATGATGATCTAAGAGACAGACGTGCTGATTAAATGTGTACCACCATAATCGCCTACAGCCTTCTTAGAAGCATCCCACTTATTGTGTAAATTTAGTGCAGCTTCAGAAAAGCCACTAAAATTAATTACATAGAAACATGGGCATTTTAAGTGGTAGCAGTTCAAATAAGAAAAAAAAAAAACAGAGGAGGTAAGGATACAAAAATATTATCTACAATCTATTCTGAAGAAATACAGGTAAAAATTTGGATGAGGGCCACCAATTTTAAATTATTTCCACTGTGCAAACAGCAGAATCTTAAAGCCACATGTCTCTAAGTTCATAACTTAAACCTCCCTAATCACTCCCAAGATCACCAGCGGGGGAAATCACCACTGTGAAAATTGTCAGATCAGGAACCTATTTGTGGCAATTATGGCAAATATTTTGGGATTAAATGCTCCAGGCGGATGCAGGCATCACAAATTTTATGGCAACAATTTTCTGGTATGCATGCTCATTAGCCTGGATTTTCCATCCTGACCACATTCAAGAGACTACCTCTGAAGCAAATAGAGTCTGCCTGTGGTACTCACTTGGACCTTTCTGAGCAACTGAAAGAAGGAACTCTGTAAATGTCTTTCTCACCCACAAGCACCTGAACATCAGACTGCCAACTATGTTTTTCTCAATTCACTAGCAAGGGCATGTTTAAATCTCATTTAAATATGTAATTGCTTTCCTTGTTACTTATTTCTTAGAGCTTTCATATTGGTAAATAGCTTGTGACTAAATGCTTGACCCATGTCTGAGTTATGCAAACATTCTCAGCCTCTTCTGGTATTATTTCTTATTCATTCACTCAACACATCTTTATCAGGTACCATCAATGCACATATAAATTGGCGTATGAAATAAACATTCTCCATGGTTTTATAGAATTAATAGCTTTGGGATGATTATTCAGTTCTTGTAGCTTGCCTCTTTTTTCATTCTCCATAGTAGCATATATCATAACACTTATCACTACTCTGCAAACAATAAAAATTTCAATAAATGTGTGTTCAATTAAGGAAATGCAATAAGAGATTGAAAGGGCATTTGGAGCTCAGAAATTAAAGTTACTGGAAGAAAGATTAAATTTTTCTGAAGCTAGTGCTTACCTCTTTTTTCTTTTTCTTTTTTTTATTCTCTTAGAAATTGCTGTGGCTGCTAGAAAACTCTGAAGTGGTCTTCAGCTCCGCATTAGGGGTGTCAGTGCCACTCTTTATTAATGTGGTGAAGCTGTGCTGACTGTGCTCAGACAGGGAAAACCAAACAGAAGCAAGCATGATTAGGAGTTATTCATTTATTAATAGTCTTATTGTTTTTGCTGCTTGCTGCATGCATCTGATAACAAGAGTTCAAGTACTCATCATTTATTCTTCCACTAGCCCTTAATCTGACTTTGGGTTTGTTAATCTTTTCACATTTATTGACTGTATTTTAAAGCAAATTAATTTTGGTTAAGCAAGAAACTTCATGAATAAAAAAAATTGAAAGCTAGTGGTTTTATCTATGGCGTATGTGAATTACTTTGGAATTAGTTTATTGCTAGTCTTTTGACTATGCTACAATACATTGCACTGAGGTCTAATATATTTTTTAAAGTGAAAATTAATTTAAATGGCTGTCCTTTTTATCTGACTGTATATAAGTATAAAATGAGCTAATAATCAGTTAATGTCTATTAAGTTATTTGCGTTTGAAAAAAAGAAAAATATATACAGTTACGTTGAATCGAAGCAGGTGATACAATCTCCAAATGAAGAGGATTTTTTTTGCTGTCTCTCCTCCTCCCAGAAGATGATTTTCAAGATATTCACAGTGGCCAGGACATGGAAGCAACCACAGTGTCCTATGATAGATGACTGGCTAAAGAAGCAGTGGTGCATATATACAATGGAATATTACTCAGCCATAAGAGATGAAATACTGCCATTTGCAACAATGTGGATGGACCTTGAGAAATCATACTAAACAAAATAAGCCAGACGAAAAAAGTTGAAGACCACATGATATCACAAATGAACAGGACAAAGAAACAGATTTATGGACAATAGACTAGTAGTTACCAGAGGGTAGGGAGAGGGGGAAGGGGGAAGTAAATGGGGTAAAGGGAGTTGAATATGTGGTGACAGAAAGAAATCTAACTATGGGACATGAATACACAGTGTAAACATATATATGCCTTACTGTTAAAGTGTACAGCTGAAACTTACTGGATTTTGTTAACCAATGTCATCATTAAATAAACAGACAGACAGAGAGACAGACAAATGAATGAATGAATGAATGAATGAATGAATAAATAAATAAATAAATAAATAAAAAGGGTGTTAGAAGATAATGGGATGCCAAAAAGAATGGTGATCTAAATCCAAGGACCTGTCTATGCGATTTGAGTCCTGTGCTTTCATGAGCATTCACCCTGGGTGATTACAGGGCAAGGTTAGCCCTGAAGTTGAGTTAACTTTAGTTAAACTTGGGAAAGAAACAAGCATTCTCTGGAGAGTTTGAGAATGTAAGGTAGTTTATTTACTATGGAAAAGAAGTCCCAGCTATGCAGAGAAAAGAGTAGGAATAAAGAGAAGTAGAGATAAAAGACATTAATTTGTCTATGATAAACTGTGAAAGAATGAAGAATAAAGCAGCTTATACTTTCACAGAACCAAAAATGACTGGGGTGTGAGGCACAGTGGGACTATTTAGCTTCAACTTCCCAAGTAGAAGTCTGTCACATTTTAGGCTCTCTATAAATATTTATTTCGTGAATAAGTAATGCCAATTCAATTGGAAACTTGAACAGTGACAGACCACAACTTTTGACTAGTGGCCCAAATACAGTATAAGTAAGATAACGTAAAATGCTAAGAATAGTGCCTGACACAGAAAATTCTATATAAGTGTCGGTAATTAGTATTATAGATATTTTTTTATCATCATTATTAGAATTACTAGTATTCTTCCCTTGTTTTGGAAAAAAGTAATGTTCTCTGGTAAAAAATATGGTCTCACTGAAAGAAGCTAGAATTGATCTTGATGAGTGGAACATAGAAGGAAAACTTTGCTAGTTTGGCAGTACTAGCTAATTCTCAGAACCTTGACCTACATAGTGAAAGTACAATAAATTTAAACACTTAGAAAAATCGAACTTGATTTTTCCACCTATGTAATCACTCCATCAGATATTCAATGGAGTTATTTTCTACAGTGTGTTGACTTACTCTTTTAGATGCCACTTTGAGGGCATTTTGAGAAAAATAATATATATCATCAATTCAAATAATACAATACCATCTTAACATTTATGTATTCAGATTAGTAGTTCATTACAAACTCTAGAATATCTACACATAACTAAAGTCTCAAATGTACCTATTTTAGGGATGTACAAACTGGGGCTCAGAAAGGTTACCTGATTTGACTGACAAAAATAATAAATCTGGGGTGCTGAGATAAAAACCAAGATTCTTTGCCATCTAGTCTTTTAGTCTTAGAGTGTGCAACAGGTATTTACAGAATCCTCTAGAGAATTTATTCTCATTTGAGAAATTGCTGTTTTTTTCTTTTTCTTCACGGACTAAACAAGATGAAGAGAAAAAGGCAAAAAAAGAGTACCACATATTTGATATAAATTAATTCTTTGCAGAATGACTGACAGTCCATTCAGGCTGCTATAACAAAAATACAATAGACTGGGTAGCTTATAGACAACAGAAATTTATTTCTTATAGTTCCAGAGAATGCAAAGCCCAAGGTGCCATCAGATTCAGTAACTGGTAACATCACTTCAGTAACATCACATCCTAGTTTATAGCAACCACCTTCTCACTATGTCCTCACAGGTAAGAGGCAAGGGAGCTCTCCGACATCTCTTATAAGAGTACTACTCCCATTCATGAGGGCTCCGTCCTCCTGACCTAATCATCTTCATGAGGTGTTACTTCCAAATATCATCACATTGGGGATGAGATTTCAACATATATGAATCTTGGAGGAGACACAAACATTCAATCTATAGCAATGACAAAGTTTTGTCTTCTTTAATGACTAATAATAACGATAACAATAAACATATAGCACTTGCTACGTGCCAAGTACTTGGTAAGTTTTAAACACATATACATTTGTTTAATCTGCACGGGAAACCTTTAATGTGAGAACTAGCATTATTTCAACTTTACTTGTGAAGAAACTGAGGCACAGAAAAGTCAAGTGATTTTTCCACTATCACACAGACAGAAAACCGCAGAGCCAATATTCTAACACAAGCTGGTCAGCTCCAGAGTGCATGCCTTTAGCCACAGATGTTTGAAACCATTCCCTTGCACTCGGACTCTGGTATAACATAGTCAGGAACTTATCCCAAGTTCCAGAACACTATCTACCTTAAGGAAGACAAATTTTGTCTTTTGATAATTTCATTTTAATCATTTCACTTCCTTTGAATGTAATTGAGTTTTGCACTTAAACTGTTCTTAGTAGGCTATAAAGGTATATTATACATAGATGTCCAGAAATTATTTCAAAACATATTTTAAAAACTAAAATTAACATTGATAAAAGTTAAAATTTTTTATTAAAAGGTCTTCAAGTATGGGTGTCTATAGATTGAATAAATAATTACAAATTTTATCATGTGGGATTCCACACTGTGTTATATTATAAAGAAAAAACCCTGCTCAAAAACATTAAAAAGTCACTCATATGTAGCTCAGCCCTCAGATATCTGATTTACTCTTTATTTAATAACTTAAGATCGTTCATAAATATGAATTGGGATCCAGTCCTCTACTTCAGAGATGCCAGAAACTACAATTTGAATAAATTCTTTATCCAACTGTTCTTAATCTGTAAAATAGCAATAATGGTTCAAACTAATAAAACCATGTGTACTAAAGTGTAAAGTCTCTATGGGCAGGGTGTTTTGTTGTTGCTGTTGCTTTGCTTTCTATTACAACCCAGAAACACCTAAAACAATGCTTTGACATAGTAAATGATTACTTCTTAATCTGTGAAATAAATGTAAATATTGAATAGAAAGAGAAATGAAAAGCAGTGTTGACTAATAAATTTAATTAGCAATGAAAACAACGGCTCAATTTTTTAAAAACTCTTTTAGAGCTATTTTAAGTTTACAATAAAATTGAGAGGAAGATACAATGATTCCCACCTTCCCACTGCGCCTGTGCAAAATGCACTCACCGCCTCTTATTATTATCTCCCACTAGAGTGGTACATTTGCTATAATTGATGAACCTATACTGACATAACACAAGTCCATAGTTTACATTAGAGTTCACTCTTGTTTTTTCACATTTTATGAGTTTGGACAAATGCATAATGATATATATCCATTATAGCAGTATACAGAATATTTTCATTGCCCTAAAAATCCTCTGTGCTCTGCCTATTCATTTCTTCCTCCCCCAAACCTTTGGCAACCACTGATCTTTTTACTGTCTCCATAGTTTTGCCTTTTTCAGAATATTATACAGTTGGAATCATACAATATGTAACCTTTTCAGATTGGCTTTTTTTTCATTTAGTAATGAGTCACTTAAAGTTCCTCTCTGTCTCTTCATAGCTTGATAGCTCATTTATTTTTAGCAATGAATAATATTTCAGTGTCTGGATGTACCGCAGTTTGTTTATTTAACTATTGAAGGACATCTGGATTGTTTCCAAGTTTTGACAGTTATGAATAAATCTGCTACAGACATTCTTGTGCAAGTTTTTGTGTGAACATGTTTTCAACTCCTTTGGGCAAATACCAAGGAGCACAATTGCTAGAACATATGGTAAGAGTATGTTTAGTTTTGTAAGAAACTACCAAAATGTCTTCCAAAGTGACTGTACCATTTTATATTTCCCACTAGCAATTAAGGGAGGTTATTGTTGCTCTATATCCTCACCAGTATTTGGTGGTGTGAGTGTTCCAGATTTTGGCCATTTCAACAGGTATGTAACAATACCTTGTTTTATTTGAATTTCCCTAATGACATACGACGCAGAACATCTTTTAGTATGCTTATTTAGCATCTGCATATCTTTGTTGTTGACGTGTCTGTTAAGATTTTTGGCCCCCTTTTTAAAAAAATTTTAATTACTTTTAAAAAATTCCTCCCACCTCCTGCATCCCAGAGCATCCTTCTCTCTTCTCTCTTCTTCTCTCTCTCCCTCTGTGCTCCTCTCTCACCCCTCCCTTCTGCCTGGCTCCGAGGATACCCCTCACCTCCTGCCTCTCAAGGCCTGCTACACTGGCACATCTTTGAATTACACTTTATATGTTCTGTTTCACTTTAGCTCTACAATTTTGGTAATATTACCTACCTTTTATAATTACTAAGAGATATTCAAACACTTTCCAAAGATAACAGAGCTAGTAAATTGATCTAGTAAGTTGGCAAAAAATACCTTCTTCCCATCACAGTAGCTACTGTGTCTACTCTTACCTTAAAATGGTTTTCTGCTTTTATTTTTCTGTGTTCTCCCACTAGAATATTTAAAAATATGAGGTTAGGGACTTCTCTGTTTTGTTCACTATTTAATCCCCAGTATCCAAAATTGTATCTGAGACATTAATAGTTACTGGATAAATAAGTGAATTAGCAAAATGCATGTGAGTCTCAGTATTCAATTCTGATGCTTAAGCCCTTCATTAATGTATATTACATGTTAAATAGAACCATGCAGGGGTTTCACTGAATAACCTTACCTTCTAGACCAAAGATGATCAAGTAACAGTGCGTTCCTTAGGTCCTTATAGCTAAAGGTATGTGGGTGAAGGTTGTTAGGTTCTTGTCATAGAGCCATAATCCTGGCTTAGAATTATATAGAATTATACCTAACAATTGGTATCATTGATTAAATCAGACTGTAAGGCTCTAAACACAGAAGAAAAACCTGATTTTTTAAAAATACCTTTACTTATTTACAAACTAGTTTAATTTAAATCAAAGAACAAAGAGACTTTTCCTATTACTCTAAATTTGTTAGCTGCTCTATGTCATTATTACTCTTGAGAACTTTCTATTATTTCAAAATATGAAGTTAAAATTAGTAAAGGGATTTGAGTCTCTATATTTCCCAGTTGGATTTTTTTTAACCTGAGTAATTTGCAAGTACACAGTCAGGGTTTTGACTCTGTAATTTTAATGCCAGTTACGAAATGGTCAGGTTATAACGCTAAGTTAGTAAGCAGAGATCACAGTAGTGTTACAACAGGGCCTTGGTGGCATTCCAGAGAAATCAAAAGCACAATTAATTATGTCTGGTTAGATTCAAACTGTGTGACTCTTTAGAGTGAGTTTGTTCTATAGTCCTAGCCTAAAGTCACTATAGGTACCTCTCCATTTGTGTATTCCTGGATTGCACCTATAATCATAATTAGCTAAGTAATACTTGATGTAATTTCTGTATACAGCTCCCTGACAGCTGATACTATACAAATAAGTTTGTTTAGAGTTGGTTCTATAACAAATAGATTCAAAAAATCATCCATTTTAGTTTTACAAAGTAATACAAGCCCTGAAAGACATGTAGGAGGAAAAAAAGCTTTGGTAAAACTGGAAAATATAACTCATATTACTTACATGCTTCCTCAGATAGTTATTCATGGAAACATCTTGAAAAACTTAAAGTTTGATAATATAATTCAAATTTATCCAATTAAAAACTCACTTTCTTCACATAAGCCAAAGAAGACATTTCCTTTGTTTCCTGCCATAGTTAAATGCCAATTACTGAGGACGTATTTACCAATGACTTATGAATGTTGTTTTTAATCCTCATTACAAACATACACATAGCAGTAATTTGCCTACTCTTAAGAGTGTGCTAGGAGATTTGCCTAGAGTCGCATTGCTGGATTTGCAAGCCCGGTTCATCTGACTCGAAGGCATATACTCCATACAGCATTCATTTAATGCAGAGAGGATAGCTTATAATTAATATATGGCTGTGTGTGTGTGTGTGTGTGTGTGTGTGTGTGTGTGTGTGTGTGTGTGTTTTAATTAAGATCTGCTTCAGGGTCACCTGAAAGGTCTACTAATCAATATCTTTTGGTGATGATGAGCTTCGTGTCAATCATTTGGGATTCTTTTCTGAAAATTTGCATGCATTCTCTTTTCATGCTTGTTAAGCTATATCTTAGTATATATATATATTTATAATCACATTAGGAAAAATTAAGAAATCAGAGATTATTTTTCATGAAGAAGTAAAATACAACTATATCCACTAGTTTGAAATGAGGAATGTAGGTTATTCTGTTGCCAGCACAACCAGTTCTTCATTCATTCAGGCTATTCAGTGCCTACTGTGAAGCAGATACCATGCTAGGAAAGAATGTTGATAATCTAACATAAACTGTTTCATTAAGAAACTCTGATAACCTTACGAAAGTAAAACTTCATGCTTTCAGGTAAAATTGGAAAAATATCATTTAACATTTAAATAAATGCCTGTTATTTTTCAAAATATTGTGTCTTGGTAAAGTAAAATTTTTGTAATCTTTACAGCTAGACAGACCTAAGATCTAATCACCTGTCTGTCACTCTTTCTTTTATAAGGTCGACTGATATAAATTGTTTGACTGCACTAGGCCTCCATAATCTCATCTATAAAACAAAGCTTATAGAACTTAACTGTTGTGATCATTAAATGATACAGTGTGTGTAAAAAACCTGGTACACAATTGATGCTATCATTATTGTAATTAAGACAGAACTTTAGACAAATTCTAGTTAAACTTTCTAATTTTGGGCAAAGAACAATATGAACCAAAGAGTTTCTTGATGGTATCTCTAAGTTACAAAGCAAAACAGAAATAGCATGGCCGAGTGCCTGTGACTTCTGATCTCTATTAGTTCTCTGCTGAGTATTTTGTATTTAGAAAACAAACAAATAAACAAACAAAAACATCTGATGAGAATAGTATGCCTTTAACTAGGGCCAGATTCTCCTTCCTTCCCTTCCTGCCTGACCTTCCCTTCTACTGCTCCCAACCTAACACAGCACTTTAGAAAAAATTAAAGATTGTACCAGAAATTATCAAGGAAATGTTAGTGCTAGAATGATTTTCTAATTGACAAACTAATGAGTGACTCACTGTTAGAGAAACAGCAGGTATTTGCTTGCCTCTAATGTTGGTAACTCTGGCTTTTTTGTCTGCCTTCTCAATCTCATATAAACAAGAACAGGTTGGTTCAGAATACCATTAACTGCAGAGGTAACTCACAGCTACACATTATCATTTAGATCTTTCTTCTGCTTCACAATCAGGAATGGCAGTCAGTGAATAATAAAGGATCATTTGGAAATGTCTATATAACCTAGATTTCCTCTGTCTTGGAGAGATATTATGACTGTGTTGTCCCTGAATGTACACTCAATTTTTGAGACAGTTTGACTCCCAGGAATTTGGGGCGGTCATGGCATGGGGGGATCTATTCTTTCAGAAGTAAAGTTTCTTACCTTCAGAACTCTTGCTTCCATCAGTAGGGAGCAGAAACTCTGACATTTCCACAATGCTGCCTTTTCTGTAGATGTCATTAAAGACATCCTTTCCATTTTGGACTTCCTTTTGATCATTCTGATCCATATCTTTTTTTTCTTGTAATTATTCATAGCAAAAATTCAAGCCTGGCTCATCATGACATGATACATGGTGTTGCAGCATGATATGATGAATAAGGATGTTCCAAAATTCTGAATCAATGTACTGCATCCAGACTTGATTGTTAAAGTTGAATTAGATACTAAGACTATTTTTTCATCTAAAATGCTAATATAAATGGAAGTTTCAATAAATAATAATGTTGCCAGATCAGAAAATTTTTTTTTGGATATAATATTCCTTTTTTTACATTTATTTTCTTATTATGAACAAATATTAAGATATGACTAAGATACATATTTCAGACATGCCTGGTCAGTTAATAATCTATTCCATTTAGAAATATATTACAATAAAACCTTAATATCAGCTTCTTCCTTGTGTTTATGTTTATTAGGACCAATAAAGTTAATTTTTTAATATTATTGTTATAAATTTTCAAAAAATACATTTCAGTATTTAAAAGAAAATAATTTTAAGAAGCTCACATTATGTTTAGATGAATGACATACCATGGTTACAAAGCAAGGAGAATTCACTTCCGTACATATCCTATTACTCATCTATCTAGTGATTTGGCACCCCACATAAAAACCACAGGCCACCCATCTGCAAAATGTACTTCTCCATTATATCTGGAAGCTCAGTCCCATTGTACCTGATACAGAACTATAGAACTATTTCTTATGGAAACTCTTTAGTCTGAGTTCAAATTTTGCGCAAAAAGTCATGAGTGAGTAAATTGAATTAAGTAAAAAAAAATTAAAACATTTCTTATGCATTGAGATAATAGAATGGTACATAGCATAATGAATGAAAAAGAGCCTGAATTTTAAAATTCAACTTTGCCACTAAAAATTTTATGACCTTGGAAAAATCACAGAATTCCTCTCAATATCATTTTCCTTATTTTTAAAAATAAGAAAAATCAACAATCACTTTTATCTATAATTATATTATACTATGTGGTTTTAGGTTGTAACATTAAAGAAAGAAAATCAAGTTTATTTCTCAGAATTTGGAGCAGGTGAGCTGAGGGATTCAATAACTATCCTTTTACTCTGTCATGCAAGAGTCCCATATCCTCCTCTAAATTCAGCTCAGTGGACAAGCAATAAGATACAAGGGTCTGCACAATGTGACGTTGATACATGTCTTTTTATTTCTTATGAGTATCCTCTCCATTAAAAGATTTATTTTACAAAAGGGAGAAATATAAAGGCAATTTATCTCACAGAGCAGAGAATTCAGTGTCCACGCATGACAAAAAGTACAGACTTTATAGAATTAGTCCATAAAGACATTAAACAAGCAACAGCAACAACAACAATAAAATGCACAGACAATTCTAAGGTGATATCTGATTATAAGAGTCCACAGTTTTATTTAAAATGTCCAGTTTTTAACAAAGTAGTATAAGATGCACAAAATATAACCCATACATAAGATAAAAAGCAGTTTAAAAAAACTATTCATAAAGAAACCCAGACATTGTATTTGTTAGGCAAATACTTCAAATCAGCTATTTTATCAGGATGTTCAAAGAACTAAAGGAAAAAACTTAAAAGAATATAGATTGAAAAGGAAGAAATTAAACTATAATTATTTGAAGATTATATAATCTTCAATGTATAAAGTCAAGTAATATAGAAAACTGTGAAAGTTAATAAATGAGTTCAGCAAGTTTGTAGGACACAAGTTAATATACAAAAATCAATTGTATTTTTAAACACTAACATGAACAACCTGGAAATTAAAATAAGAAAACTATTTTATTCACAATTGTACCAAAAAAAAAAGGTAAAATATTTATGATAAATCTAACAAAAAAAGTGCAAAACTGGCACACTGAAACTACAAAGCAGCTATCAAAAACCCTGCTCTTTTTTTTGCAGACATTGACAAGTTAATCTTAAAATTCATGTGGAAATGCAGTGGATCTAGGATAACCAAAATATTCTTGCAAAGAAGAATAAAATAGGAGGATTTATACTTTCAGATTTCAAAACTTTTCTACAATACTACAGTAATCAAAATAGCATAGTACTGGCATAAGAGTATACATATAGATGGAAGAACTAGAATTGAGTCAAGAAATTTACCCTCACATTATATTTTGACAATAACGCCAAGAAAGTATACAGTCTTTTCAACAAATGCTGCTGGGACAACTGGATTTTCATAGGCAACCAAAAAATGAAACTGAGTTCCTACTTCAGACTGTAAAGGGGGAATTAACTCAAAATGGATCATAGACCTAAGTGTAAAAGCTAAAAGTATAAAACTCTTGTAAGAAATAATAAGATTCATCCTCTGTGTGGAAATTAAACTATGTACTCTTTATGACTTTTGATTAAGTAATGCTTTTTTAAACATAAGGAAATCCCTGCAAACAACCAAATTTAAAAAAAGATAAATTATGCTTTGTCACAATTAAAAACTTCTTTGTTTCAAAGGACACCATAAAGAAGTGAAAAGACAACCCAGAGAATGGGAGAACATATAAAAGGGTCTTATATTTAGAATATATTAAGAACACTTATAACTCAGTAATAAAAAAAGACCAGATTCAAAATTGGAAAATAATTTGAATAGACATTTCTCCAAAGAAGATACACAAATGCCTGATAAATACATAAAAAGATGCTTACCATAATTAGCTATTAAGAAAATGTAAATCACTACCATGGTAAGATTCTACTTCACACCCATTAGCATAGCTATAATAAAAAAGGCAGACAGTTGCAAGTGTTGTCAAGGATACAGAGAAACTGGAACCCTCATGTGTTACTGGTGGGGATTTAAAATGGAGCAGCCACTTGTGGGAAACAATTTAACTCAAAATATTAAGCATAGAATTACCATATAATGTAGTAATTCCACTCCTGGGTAAATACCCAAGGTAATTGAAAACACATGTCCACATGAAAGCATGTACACAAATGTTCATAGTAGCATTATTTATAATAGTCAAAAAGTGGAAACAACCCAAATTGTCCTTCAATTGATAAATAGAAACACAAAATGTGATATATCCATAAATGTAAAATTATCCAGCCATAAAAAGTAATAGGCTAGTAATTCATACTGAGATATGGATGAATCTTGAAAAATGTGTGCTCAGTGGAAGAGCTCAGATACAAAAGGCCACAAGCAAATCCATACTGACAGACGGTAGTTTATCGGTTCTCAGGAACAGCAAAAGTGTTGGGGGGGTGAGGTGGTGGTAGAAATTGTTAATGAGTATCTTTTTGAGCTGGCTAATGGGTATCATTTTAGGGTTTCTTTCTGAGGTAATGAAGATGTTATAAAATTAGATAGTAGTGATGATGGCACAACTTTGTGATTATACTAAAAACCACTAAATTGTACTCTTTAAAATGATGAATTTTATAGTATGTAAATTATATCTTAATAGAGCTGTTATTTAAAAATAATTTATAAGCATGAAAAACATCCCCCCAGTCATCGCTCTTTACAAAATCACTGTGAACCTTCTCAGTATAAGTCACTCAAGAAATAACAGTGAATAAGAAACATGAACATAAATAGAGATTTTAATAAAATAAAGCAGCCACCTTATATAGGATGAGATTTTAATAAACTACAAGTTCCATCTGTGCTTCCTATTAGTAAAATAGTCTTAAATTTGTTATTTGGCCTGCAGTGCCAATAGAAGTTGACAGCAGCAATATTCTCAATAAACCTACTAACTGATTCTATGAGGTTTCAGTTAAGTATATTCCTACATATAGCTACTTTCATTTTCCTACTTCATAAATAATTATAACCTGAAGCAGTAATGCTTCTAAAAATATAATTCATATTCCTCATCAATCAATATCTTTATCATCCTATTTATTGTGATACAACCCAATAATTCTATTGCTTTTTAAGTAAGGTTAATAACATATTCAAAATTAACTTTTTTTTATATCGTATTTTATCAGAAGTTTAGCTGTGGTTTATTTAAGAGAAAATGCAAAGCACATATCCCACACACCTTTTTACTGTAATACTACTCTGTTTCTATTTTAATTCTGCATTAAAATTTAAGTACTCTAAATTTTGTGAGAAAAACGATTTCATACTGTATACAAGGTAATATCAAGAAATCCAAATTAAACAAAAAAATATTTATATTCTTCTTTCACATAAAAGAAATCCATGGTTGAGATAGTAGCCCCATGATGTACACTTCCAATTTCCTGCATTCCATCCCTAATGTGACCCTCATCTTAGTCCTAGATGATTGCATGAACAATAGCCATCACATTTCCCTTCATTCCACCCAGCAGGATAGAAAGTGAGGCAAAAAAAAAAAAAAAAATCTGAGATTTTACAAGAGTTATAGAAACACTTCACTTATACCTTCCTAGCCAACATTTAATTACTTTATATATACAGCTTCAAGAGAGGCTGATTATTGCAACACCTCTTTGTGAAACAGATCAAATTGGGATTTTCATTACCAGAAACAAGAGGAAAAGTTGTATTGGGATAAATGAACAGCTATGTAATATATGTCAGTTCTTTACTGTTGTTCATATAACAGTCTTTTAAATACTCAGCCTATTTACTCAAATTTATGTCCAACGAATATAAAAAAGAGTGAATATTTAACTCCAGAGTAGATTGTCTTAAATTCGGTTAGCTCACAGATTCTATGTAAAACAGAAGAAAGTGATTTTTACTTGAAGCTAGCTTGAAAATGCTGAAATCCTTAATTGCCTTAATTGTTTTGTATTGTCATAATTTTACACAAATTTATCATTCTAAGAATAAAAATTCCTTATAAAGGGCAAACCGTGTTGAAATTATTATCATCCTCTATAAACAATACTGATAATTTTCCTGGTTACATGTGCATGAATGCATATCATTCATCTTAAAAATTAATTTTAAATTAAAATATATCTACTCAAGTTTAAAAAATCAAGGTTATTGATTAAATCAAGGTTTATTGCAATAGTAATAAAATATTAATATTAAAAATTATTTTCTTGGCTATTCCTCCCTATTTATCAGTATTATTAACCAGAGACAACCCCTTTCAGGTCTTTTAGCTATTTCTTCTGGTACTTATATTCATTTATCTAAAAAAAATTTATACTATTTCTCTTATGGTTGCTAAGAAGATATCTTTTTATTTTACTTCCAACATCACCTTCCCCATTCCCTCAAAGTATTTGTATCATTTAGATTACTCTCTCTTTTGATTGAATCAATAGACAGCATTTACATTATTAAGATAATGCATAATTCGTTTACCCCTTGTATCTCCTTGTTCAACTCTTGTTTTTTTCTGTAGTTAATTACTTAACTTTCTCATTGGCTTAGTTTTTTTATGTAATCATAAAAAATGCTGATGTGAATTTGTCAAATATCTATTAATAATTGTTCTCAAATATTCAAGCACATCAAACAATCTGTCATCAGTGGCTACCTCCTGGAGACATTGCCTGGCTAATGTGTCTTCATGAACGTCTTTTTCATTTTTTCCTGGGATCATCAAGACTCTTAAGAACAATGAACTTTCCTTAATATATTTATTTGATAATTCTGTCCCTTTGTCTCTTTTATTTTTCTGTTCTTTTCCTGACTTGCACCTAGTCATAGTCAGATATTGGACCTTCAAGATCAGAGTACTCATTTTCTTACCTTTTTTGACCCATTTTCCATTTCTTTGTCCTGTGTTTCCCTTTGGGTGATTTCCTTGATTGAATATTTCGTGGAAGGGAAAAAATTGGCTCATGCAATTATGGTGGCTGCCAAGTCTGAAATTTGCACATCAGGCCTGCAGGTTTTCGGGCTGGAAATTCCAGCAGATCTAATGGTTGTGTCTTGAGGTCAAAGGCAGTTCGGAGATAGAAAAGAAAGACCTCAATCTTTTACTCTAGGGCCTTCAACTGATTGAATGAAGCCCACCACATTATGGAAGGTAATCTGCTTTACACAAAGGCTCTTGATTAAAATATCAATCATATTTAAAAATACCTCCACAGCAACGTCTAGACTAGTGTTTGACCAAAACAGCTGGGCATGATAGCCTAGCCAAGGTGACATATAAACTTAATCATCACTGAGGGTATCAGGAGAAACATTTGTACAGATTTCTCTTTTTTCATCTCAGATCTTATTTCTGCTTTCCAAATGTTAATCCTGTCAGCTTTCTATAGGGGTTTCAGCTCTTTTCTTGTTAGCATCTTATGGATTTGAAAGTATAACTTCTACACTTAGCTGAGTCATCCACTTTTCTATCTTCCCAAACATGTTAAAATTTCTCGCCTGCTCTTTTCTCACCACTTTTATTTAAAACAAAAATTATTATCAGCTTGGTTGTGAGAAAGAACAGATTACCTAGTGTCATAATTGCTCCTGGTTTAATTTGAATTCTTACCCAGTCCTGTTTTAAATGGCTCTTTTTCATTAATCTCTCAAATGCAAAGGAAAAAAAAAATTTTTAAAGAACTGTTTTCTTCTCCCACACAAACATTAGTTATATAAAGGTCAAATCTTTGTAAAGATATTATGATTTCAGCTTGAAGAAATAGGAATTCATATACCCATGTTGATATTACATAGATACATAAATTTAAAAAGTTCTTTTCTTTTAACATATCTCCTTATATTTTAATGTCACTTTAGAAACATCTCACTTATTTTAGTATTGTTATGGAGTAATATTCTGAAAAGGTTTATAGAATAGCCAACTTTACGACATTAAATAAACAAGAACTTCACAAATCCACTTTTATTTAGTACAGAAAGCAACTTCTACAATTTCCCTGAATTCAACTATTGTTAAAATTTTGCCCAATTTGTTTTAACATTTGCTCTCTTCACATGTTGTTTTTTTTAAACTTTTGAGAGAAAGTTGCATATGTCACAGCCTTTTATTCTAAATATTATAATGTATTTCCAAAGGATATGTTCTGTTACATAACCATAGGAATCAACTTTAGTTTTTAAAATTGATGCAATACTTTGATGTTTACATGCCAATTTTGACAATTAATCATGTCACTTCTAGCATTTTTAAAAATTCTCCAGTGCCAGATCTAGTTGAGGGTAATTGTTTCATTTTAATGCCAGTCTCCTTTAATTTATACAATTTTTAAATTTGTTTTTGTCTCATGAAATTGACATTTTTAAAGAATACTTCTTTTGTTTTTGTGGTAGAATACTCATTTTTTATTTGTCTGATGTTTCTTCATTATTAGATTTACATAAAGCACTTTGAACTGGAAAGCTGCAAAAATAATATGTCCTTTTCTGGGTAATAAATCTGGAGGCTACTAGTGCTATAAATTTTGATCACCTGTTCAGGATATTCAGTTTCTTCACTTCATAATTATTATTTTTTCCCCTATAATGATTAAGCAATCTGTTGAGAGACATTTAAAGATCATACACATATTGCACTCTTCAAATCTATCCTACCCAGATTAAGCATCCATTGCTTCATCTTGATGAACTAATCCAACTATGATGGTTTGAAAATGATAGTTTTGCAACTCCAGCACTTGCACCAGATTTACTAGTTGACTCTTTTCCCCAATTTTTTTTTAAATTTATGTATCTATGTAATAGCAACATGGGTGTATGAATTCCTATTTCTTCAATAATTTGTAAGTGATTATATTTATTTATTTCAGTGCACAAAGTGTCCCAGATTTGGCCAGTGGAAGATGCTTTGAGCTCATGACATGCTCCAGTCATTTCATTAGGAAGTTTTAGAATTTCTTACATAACAAGCTATTCCCAGCTCATCTTACTCCTCCCTTGCTCCAGCTCTGGAATATACCATTTCTCTGAGGAGCCCTAGTTCTTTTTAGCAAGGAATAGTTTTAGAAACCAAATTCTGGGCACTAGGTGTGTTCATTGTCACTGGTGTATCTTTGGCTGTAATTTTTTTTAGTGGAAACTGCTAGAAGCTATACATACATAATGCATATAACCAAATATATCCATATAAATAAATGTATACATAATGCATATATATATACATATGTAAAAATACACATGAAATTACACACACACACACACACACACACATATTTTAATGATACCTCCAATTCTAATTTATTTTCACAGGTTTTTCCTTGTCTTTTCCTCCCACATTTCTATCTCCCTTTTTCTATAGTAAGAACTTGGCTTCTGACAGCATCAATATCTTTATTCATTTGCTTATACTCCAATAATATGTCTAAAATAGATTCTGATTTGCTTCACCCATACATAACTTTGTAGAGAGTCTCTTTTTATGCTGAACATCAAACTTCAGAATTAACATGGTTATTTTTTCCTAGACAATAAGAAATGAACTTATCAATTAGTATGTTTTTAGCTACAAGAGAAAACCCTGATTCAAACTGTCTTTAAACTAACAAAATTTGTTATTTACTTATTTATTTAACAAATATCGTGTACTTACCATTACTAGCTACTGATGTAGGTGTTGGAGATAAACGCTGTGAACAAAATAATATTCCTTGCAATCAGACAAGAGAAAGACATAAAAGGCATCCAAATAGGAAATGAAGAAGTCAAACTATCACTATTTGTGAATGACAAGATTCTCTATATAGAAAACCCTAAAGATTTCACAAGAACACTACTAAAAACAATAAGCAAATACAGTTAAATTTCTGGATAGAAAATCAATGTTCAAAAATCCATAGCAATCCTATACTCTAATAATGAAGTGTCAGAAAAAGGAGTGAAAAAAATAATTCCCTTTGAAATTGCAACGAAAAGAATAAAATACCTAGGAATAAATTTAAGGAAACAAGTGAAAGATCTATATAATAAAAACTACAAGACCCTATTAAAAGAAATCAAAGAATATACAAATAAATGGAAGGATATTTCATGTTCTTGGATTGGAAGAATCAACAAGTGAAAGATCTATATAATAAAAACTACAAGACCCTATTAAAAGAAATCAAAGAATATACAAATAAATGGAAGGATATTTCATGTTCTTGGATTGGAAGAATCAACATAGTTAAAATAACCATATTATCTAAAGCATTATACAAATTTAAAGTAATCCCCATTAAAACCCCATCGGCTTTTTTTAAAAGAAATAGAACAAAAAATCATCAGATCTGTATGAAAGCACAAAATACTCCAAATTGCCAAAGCCATACTGAGAAAAAAGAATGATGCTGGAGGCATCAGCCTGCCTGACTTCAAATCATACTACAAAGCAACAATAATCAAAGCACTATGGTATTGCCAGAAAAACAGACACACAGACCAGTGGAACAGATTCAACTCCAGAAGCAAACCCATATTTATATGGGCAGATAATTTTTGACAAAAAAAAAAAAAAAAAAGCCAAAAACATACAGTGGAGAAAAAAAGCCTCTTCAATAAATGGTGCTGGATAAATGGAAAGCCACTTGCAAAAGAGTGAAACTAGACTGTTGTTTATCACTACACACCAGAATTAACTCAAAATGGATTAAGGAACTGAATATAAGACCTGAGATAATAAAATGCATAGAAGAAAACATAGGAACTAAACTCAAGGACCTTGAACTTAAAGAGGATTTTATGAATTTACCTCAAAAGCAAGGGAAATAAAAGCTAAAATAAGTGAATGGATCTGCATCAAACTAAAAAGCTTCTGATCAGCAAAAGAAATCATCAACAGCTAGAGACAACTATCCAAATGGGAAAATATATTTGCAAGCAATGCCTCCGATAAGGGCCTAATATCCAAAATATACAAGGAACTCATATGACTTAATAACAAAAAAACAAATGATCCAACAGGCTCTTCTCCCTAGAGGAATACAAATGGCCAACAAATATTTGAAAAGATGCTCAACATCACTAGCTATTAGAGAAATGCAAATCAAAACCAGAATAAGATACCATCTCACATCTGTTAGAATACCTATAATCAACAGGATAAGTAATAAATGTTGGAGAGGATGCAGGGAAAAGGAACCCTTATACACTGCTGGTGGGACTGTAAATTGGTACAGCCACTATAGAAAACAGTAATGAGGTTCCTTGAAAAACTGAGAATTGATCTACCATATGATCCAGCAATCCCTCTACAAGGTATTTACCCCAAAGACTTGAAAACCCATATACAAAAAGATATTTGCGCACTGATGTTCATAGCAGCATTATTCACAGTGGCCAGGACATGGAAGCAACTGAAGTGTCCTACGATAGATGATTGGCTAAAAAAGTTGTGGTACATATATACAATGAAATATTACTCAACTGTATGAAGAGGTAAAATACTGCCATTTGTGACAACATGGATGGACTTTATGAAATAGGCCAGACAGAAAAAGTTGAAAATCACATTATATTACTTGTATGTGGGATATAAACCTAAAAGCAGCAGATAAACAGGACAAACAAACGGAGACTTGTGGACATGGTCTATAGACTGATGGCTACCAGTGGGTAGGGGTTGGTGGAATAGCGGGGAGGTAGATGGAGGAAAGGGGGTTTAATAGAGGGGGATAGGGAAAGGGTGAAATGGGTAAAGGGGATCAAATATATGGCAGCTGAAGGAAACTGGACTTTGGGTGGTAAACACACAATAGAATATAGAAATGTTGAATTATAAGATATTCCTGAAAATTATATAATTGTATTAACCAATGTTACCCCAATAAACTTAATTCTAATAAATAAACAAACAAACAAACAAACAAACAAATAAATACATATATACCCAACCCCCCCAAAATAAACAACAATGTTCTTGCTTTATAGAACTTCTGTTTTAGTGAGAGATGGAGACGATACGCAAATAAACACATTACTGTAATACTGTATTATGTAATAGGAAGTCCCTGTGGGATAGGTGCTCTAGAGTTGGCTTTTGAGCTGTTGACTAAGCCCCCACTTCCCTTAATTTGCCCTGTGATCCTTGATAGTATTTTATATTCAGAAAATGTCTACTCCAATGGCTTTACAGTAATAAATAAATAATAAATAGATATTACATGTAAAAATTGTTTTTAGTTAAATTTTTATTATACTTTCTCTATTTTAGAAGTCCCTGAATAGAGAAAAAAATAGATTCAGAGAATTTCATTTCCACCTTTTTTTTTCCACAGTAAGCAAACATCAAATAGCTCTCTTTGAGAAGTTTATTTGTGTCTTATTTTATTACAATCTTTCTGGATGACTTTTCCTTCCAATTTCTTTTAATTTAAAAGCAATCTAGTCATAAATTTATTACAAGGAGAAGTCATTGATTCAACTAACTTTTGTAATATATTTCAAATATTAAATTATGTGAAAAATACATTCATAGAAGGGAAGTCATTTAATTTCTAACATGTAGACCATAAGGCAAACTAATTAAATTCAGACTGATAAACCTGAAATATAACTGTTTTATAGTAGGAATGGATACATTTTCTGTATTTGTTGCTGAGAATACATGATTTGTTTTATGTTTATTTACTAGAGTTTATGCCAATTTAAATAGCTGATCGTTGCAAACTTCACTTGTTTTGTTTGAGCCCAAGCTTTATAAATATTATGGTAGGTTTCTTGGAAATATATTCATTACTAACAATAGTATTTTAAAGTAACACTACATTGGTTACATATAAGCAATGCTACATTGCTATTCATTTTGGGGGAAACAAAGAAAACATTGTTATGTTGTCTAAAAGCAAATTAATGAATTTTCCATTCAAAAAGAGAGTATCTGGTAGAGATATTTAACACTTATTAAATGTCACTCATCTTTATTTCTGAAATAAGCTAATAGGCTTAATTCTGTGTAACATATTTATTTAAGATTACAATAAAATATATAGAGAATATTTCTGAGTTTCACCTAATTATTTTATGCTTTTTGAGTACTGTAAATGAGTGAAAGCTAGGAATCAAGTGCATCTAAGTTCTAAGAAATTGACTCACATATGGATTTTCTTTTAAAATGAATGAATACATTGAAAACCAAAATGAAAATACTGTAAGTATAAAGTCTTTAATGCCAGTAATATTCAAGTATCTATGTTATATATATATTATGTATATATATATATATATTACATACGAGTTGAAATATAAATAATGATATTAATCTTATCAGAAGTTTTTATTTGTTAGTTCTGTGTTTTACCAAGTTGTCATCTTAGAAGAAAACGCCCTTTCTTTGATATTGCTGCTCTTTTTCTCATTATTATTTGTAATGCCCCTTTTTAGAATCCTTTTGGTATACATGAGAAACCAGTCTCATCAGTTTAAAGTCATATTCTTAATTCTGCCCCACCCTGTAAATACTTTTTTGAAGTTTGATCACCACATAATTAGATTTGAATCAAAATAACATTTAATCATTCAAAAAAAATAGATGAAATCTATCCTAGATAGAGGAAAGTTTGCTTATTTTGGTAATTATTTTGAAGGCAAAATATTCCTTTGAATCTATTAATATTGAGTTATTGGGAAAAGACTTGTTTTCAAATAGTCAAATACAAGATCACCTTAAAAAAACAGTGCCTTAAGTAAATAATTACTTTATCTACAATTTTAAATATATGTATATTATTCTAAAAAGCATAAATTATTATGATAAGAAGGATTGAGTGAAACAAATACTAAATCTAACCGGAACAATGAATTTGTACTTCTCCCACTTGGTGCCTTCTTGCTAGGTCTCCAACCCCTCCAGGGGCCAAGAGATTTTTTTATATATATGTTTGTGGCATAGACCAGCAGTTCCCGACCTTTTTGGTACCAGGGACCCATGTTTTTATGAGAATCTAATGCCTGATGGTCTGAGGTGGAGCTAAGGAGGTGATGCTAGTGCTGGGGAGTGGCCGCAAATGCAGATAAAGCTTCCCTCGCTGGCCTGCTGCTCACCTCCTGCTGTGTGGCCCAGTTTCTAACAGGCCACGGACCAGTATCAGTCCATGGCTCAGGGATTGAGGACCCTGGGCATAGATAGTTGATTAAACAAGGAATTTTTATTCTAAAATAACACACTTTTTTTTTCTTGAGAAGATAGAGTAACAGAATGCAGAATGGAAAGATTTCAGTCTGTTTGTCTATGTCCCCAAGTCAGAATTTCTATTTACTCCACAATAAGACAGTCTATGCAGATTCAGAAAGGAAATGGCAGAACAATTGTTTTTGACCATTGATTCCTCACTCACTCAGGGTTTAAAGTATAGAAGCTAAAACACTAAATATTAGAAGATTCATCCAGAAATTATCTATGGACCATGAGTTTCATCTGACTCTCTTAAAGGGTATTTGAACTTCATTTTAAGCCTAGAAAAAGATGCTTCAAGAAACCATATGTCTCTTGGATTGTGAGTGATATACTCATTGGTGTTGGACTCAATTCAAAAAATCTAAAGCTTGAGAGTTCTAGCTGCTCAGAGCTGAGAAAAATATTGAATATAGCCTACATCTCTAGAGTTTGTAGGAATAAAGGATGCATGATTCCTGTGGAACAAAAGTGGGTCCTTAAGCAGGCAAATCAAGCTGGGGTTCTCTTAGATATTGTCCATGAAGGCCACGTGGAGATGTGAGATGATCTTGGCAGTGATTAGTTTGGAGTGTACTACTGGGTGCTGCAGGACTGAGCAGAAATATAAATGGTTAGTTGAAACAGATAAAGTAATTCATTTAAAGAGATCTACAAGAGAGAGATTCCTAGTATTGTAGGGTTCTGGAGAACCCCCAAAACACCCTGAAAAGTGTCAGTTTTAAACCACTCCCAGATCCAGAGAAGACTAATTTCTACTCACAGCTGTCTCGGTCAAGTACAAACTTATTTGTCACTCATCTCTTCTCTCTCTGATGCAGGCAAATGGTGAGGGAGGGACATCGTAAGTAGTAAAATAATGACAAGAACACCAGACCCCTCTTTTCTATTGCAGTTGGCCTACCTGACACAGATATGTGTAAAAATTGACCAGAAAAAGCCTGGAAATTTTTCTGGGTTTTATTCAATGGAGAATGGCAAAAATATAGTTCAGTAAAACAGGTTTAAATGTGCTATGGGGAAAAAGTTTAAAATACTTTTCTTATTACCTCTGTGAGTTCACATTATTCTGTATAACCGTTTCAATCGTCTTTTTATTGATATAGTGCAAGAATTATAGTTCTTATATTCAAATCCAAAATTTATTTCCAGAAGATAATAACCTCTGAGCTGAAATCAGTGACATTAATGCTAAGCAGCCAAAATAGAAAATGGAAGAAGACGCCTTGTCACAAATGCCTACTTTATGCCAGGCCCTGTGCCAACAGTTTACATATATTATCTGACCCTTATGGTAATTTTAGGAGAAAGATGCCACATCCAACAAATGGTAAATCCTGCCACGTCCAGCGTGGCCCTGGAAAATAACCAGAGCGAGAACAGTTGGAGATGAGAAAAGAAAGAAGACAGAAAGTGGGGATCAGAAGTTTCACTGCCCACTGATGGATTGACAATGACCCAGGTTTATTTTTGCAAGCTGCTTTTATATAAGTGCATACTAGTTGGCATAAACAGTTTCCCTTAGTCATAACAATACTGTTTCTTCTACTTTTCCTGAGCCATATCTTCTCATGGCCTTCAGCTTATTTGCCTGCCTCCAACTATGTTTATACTTTCTTGCTCTCAGAAGGAGTTTGGTGAAGTGAGGTAACCCTTGGTTGCCCTCACCGGTTGCAAGGACCTTGTCAGCTTACAACCCACTCTCCATAGAAAGGCATAAAACCCATTTTATCACCGAGGAGATTAAGGTTCAGGGAAGTGATTAAATCATATTTTTTAGGTCAGGTAGCTAGTTAATAACAGAGATGAGATTTAATCCCAATCTGTGCAGTGGTGTCTTTCTCTTTGCATTCTCTCAAGGAACATGTGGCCATTTACCTCCAGTCTTTACACTATATACCCATTCTACAGAATCAGACTTCTACTTCTTTCCTCTACCCTTAGATTTATTTGGTGATATACCCTATCATGCTAGCCCCTTCCTTCTAGAATCAAAGTAAAGGGAAAATACAGAAAAAGACCTGAACAGTAGAGAAGAAAGCCATGGAAGACAGCCCTGCCAGATCATTTCTGACCCCATGTCCAGGTGCCCTCTAGTTGATTCACTTTACTCAAGACACACTGACCCTTTCTTACGAGCAGGTCAGCCACAGTCCCACTTCAGAGCCTTTGCCCCAAGAGCCTTCTCTTCCTCCAAATATTTGCATGATTAATTCTCTCACTTCCTTTAAGCTTATGCAATGAAGGGGCCAGATTGCCTTCTAATTTAGACCTGTACTGATTATTCTACTTAAAATCATAACCTACTCCACGCACCTTAGCTCTGATCCCTCTTATCTTGCCCTGTTTCTTTAAAAAAATTTTTCTACATTGTTTATCACTTTCAACAGTTACTTATTCATTATGTTTATTATTTATTCTCTCTTTCCTTCACTAGACTGCAAAATGCATGTAGCCATGGATTTGGTCATTGCTGTACCTCAAGCATCTAAAAGATTTCCTGCCACATGGTTGGCATGAACTATATATTTATTGAGTAAAGGAATTATTAAATATCAGCTTTTATTCTCTAATGAAGCTGTCACATACCACTTTGACATACTGGCACCTTACTTTTTGGTTTTTGCTCTGTTCTTCTTGCTGGGCTTCAGCTAATCATGTTGGAAGGACCTATTTTTAATTCTCTACTTTATCCCATCAGATCTGTTTATATTTCAGTTGTAGAGACCTTTGATTTTGTTCATCAAAACTCACTGAGCTTCTGCCCTCATCTAATATGGCTTTGTCAAAGTTAAGTGACATGAAAAAGATTTTAATTTTCATGACACTTATATTGTCAACCTATTTTAGGGTTTATAAATCATAGCCTCTGCTATGTGAGTAAATATTAGGATTTACTAGGTAAATTCTTTCCAAAATTTCACATATTGAGTTTTGATTCCACTTTGTAATTAAAATATAGTCATGAACCAACATTTGTATGTAATAAATAGTAGCTGATTTGGCTTAAAACTCAGAAATAAATATTTATATCTGAGATTGGAATAAAATAAATTTAATGTTGTCTATGGCTGTGAAATTCATAATCTTTACTCCTACAATGAAAGATTTGCAGAGAAAATTATCTATTCAAGATCATTCCCATGTGGATCTATTTAGTAAAACTTTTTAGCAAGAATCTGTAAAGAAAATGCTAATAAACCACATTTCTCACCAGCTTAGGCCTACCTCTTTATTTGTTTCTGGCTTTGAGATAACTTTGAATAGGCAATATAATGTCACCATGGGTAATGAATGATGTATGCATGAAATAGTGACCTTAAAACAGCACATTTCTCTTAAAGGAATCAGTTTACACATTATTGCTGTTTAAATTTTATGAGCAATTATGTATCATGTATTTACTATATAAATAATAGAAAATCTATTTTAATCAGCATTAATTTCCATGAAATTGTAACTGGACTAGTGTTCATTAAAAAGGATGAACTAGATATGGAAAATGGTTTTAAGAAAACAAAGATTAAGGGAAAATATAGGAAACATATAGGGAAAACTCACTTTGCTTCAATATTATGTTTTAAAAAAATACAAGAAATCTCAGCAATGTGCATGGGTCATAATATTATACTTTAGAAGAATATCTAGTACTTCTCTAGTTGGGGCATATTATTAAATTATAGATAACTATGTAACATTTTTCCTCTCCTTTTAAATTCTTGTTTTGATCTTATGGAATCACAATTTGATGCACACTTACTAAGTTTTGGCTTATTCATACTAATTGCAGTAGTTCCTGACAATCTGGGAGAAGTAAATAAAATGTAGATAGATTTAAGTTTACATTTTGGATCTGTTCTACCTTTGCAGATATCCTCAACTTCCTTGCCAAAACAAAAACACTTTAGCCCTGAGTGAACTCAACTACCCACTTTATTTTACCTGGATTCATACAGCGCATCATGGAAAGGATTCAATCACAAAACCAGGAAGACTGGCATCTCTGTAATTTTGTTCTCACAAAACTCCAATGAGCACTTACCACCATACTGTCTCATTGTCTCTAATCATTATTTCATACATTTAAAAATCTTCCCTTATATCCTTCACCACCACCATCCCTTTACCCTTCATTTTATGACTTTGCCTTATGAATCATGTTGTAACATGTAATCACGCAAGATGGGAGTCATTGTCCTACTAGCAAGTCTGCAGTACTGAGCTCAGTTTCTTTGTCAAATCCAATTTTATCACTTACTAGCTGTGGGACCTGGACAAGTTTCTTATACTTTTTTGTGCCCATCTAAAAAAATGGTGATAACCTTACAAAGTTATTAAGAAGATTATTTTATTAATTTAATTACTATAACAATGTATTCATATAACATAATTAATAACACATCAGAAAAGAGTCTCGCATATAGCAAAAACAATTAGTGTTAGTTATCATCATCATAATCATTATTTTCTCCTGTTAGAACAGGAAAAGCATCTGTATTCTGGCAGAGGTCTTCCACATATTTTTGTCTTCTTAAAACTTTTATCCTTTTTTTATGTTATTTTTCCAGGTCATCAGTCTTTCCCATTTTTTCTGCCTCTCCCATTATAATATGATGAGTTCTGTTAATATCCTTTCCTGACTCCAGATCTCCAAATTTTACCCTGATTCCCTATCTACACTTTTACTGCCAAGGTTTTCAAAAGTTGAGTAAACCTGAAACTGTCCATTGGGTCTGAGTATACAGAGAATACTTTTCACCCTTCTTCTTGCCAGCCCTCTCTGAAATACTCAACACAACTCATCATTTCATCCTTGAACTTCTCTTTTTTATTGGTTTCCATGACACCATCACTCTTCTGATTTCCTTTGTATCTCTCTGATTCCTCTTGCTCAGTGTCACCTCCTTGCTCTTTTTCTGCTTAACCTCTTGAGTTTTTTTTTGTTTTTCATGCTATGCTGTCTTCATATGGGAGCTCCTTTACTGCCATAGATTGAAATGCCATCTTTTGTGCTCAAAAAGCCAAGATCTATATTTTTTCATCTAAGTCATTTCTTCTGTATTTGAACTGCTCCTTTTTATTGCTCCTTTTCTGAGCATGTGGTCCTTCATTCTTTCATTATTTAGCTGCTAAAGACAGAAAAATTACAAATCATTTTCAACATAGCTTTATCCCATGTCCTTCCCAATCCAGTATAAAGCTTAGACCATTCTAAATCCAAATTTATTTTTAAAATTACTCTTCATAGCTATATCTCTGTTGCCACTCTCTGTTAATCTTATCCATATTTCTTACTTTCACTACTTTATAACCAAGCTGGTCTAGCTACAGAACACCCTAAATATTTTAGAATGTAAATTTGACTTTGCCTTTCTCTTTCTCCATGTTTTAACATATAATTGCTGAGTCTTTAATTGTGTCATCCAAGGCCACCGTGATTTGGTCACTGACTCCAACATCACGTTATACGATTTACCTTTTGTCCTCTATGCTGGCCACGCTATCTGTTTCAGTTTTTAAAGGACCAAATTTTTTTCTTCTTTGTGGACTTTTCATGTGATATTCCCTCTCCTGGAGTGCTTTTTCTCTCATCTTACTGTGCTTTCCCCCTCACTTATATTTTACTCATACTGGATAGGCCCTCTCTGAGTCCCAAATCTAAATTAGATTATTTATCTTATTTTTATTCTTGTAGCATTTATCACAAATTATGGTATAGATCAATTTATCTATTTGTCTCAAGCTAGTCTGTGAACTCCTTGAGGGTGGACATGAGACATGCTTTTATAAATTTCATGTCTAATCCTTTGTAGCAATTTAACATGTAAATAAATGTATAAATAAGTGTGTATTTATCTTCATCTTATCTAACCTCTTTGTGTCTCAACAGTGAAGTTGGTATAAGAATTTCTTCTTTACTAGTTTGTTCTATTAACTAAAGGAGAAAATGCTTGTTATCTAATGTGTTTGCTTCAAAAAAGTATTACTTCCTCTGCCCTGCCAAACAGCCCCTTCCAAACCAACAGCCTGACATAGTGGAAAGAGCTTTAAAGTTTGAAAAAACTAGATTTAATTTTTTATTTTTGAGTTATTATCTATGTAACTCTGATAAAGTTATTTAATCTATGAATCTGTTCTCTCATCCATAAACTGTTATCCATACCTATCTCCATAAGATTGTGGTTATGATTATATATTTATATATTTATATATTAAATAATAATATATTATATATATTAAATATGTGTAAAGCATCCAACATGTAAGCATTTCATATATGTAAGTTTATAGTTCCTAAAAACCCAAGATACCATATGTAGAGCGATTTCCCAACATTTGCATAATCAAAATACAAATTCCAGGGCCCCCATCAACTGACATTTGATTCAATTTATCTGGAATGAACCTAGGAATTTACATTTTGATAAAGCCAACAGGGTGAATCAGACATTCCATTTATTCTCAAGACCATTTTTAAAAATGCATCTAAGTTTAGGGCATAATAATATTTTTAGCCTTCCAAGTGTTTCATTGAGCTACAAGTGACAAATGAACCTATGCTTCCTCAAAGGACACATTTATTTCATTAAGAGTTGAAGGTTTATTCATGCTGCTTTATGAAATGAACTTAATGTTGAACTTAGGAGATATACAGCGGTTTCTTTCCCAAAGGCACTATTCATCTGACTCTAAATGGGGCTTCTAAGTTATACATGAATCTTAACTCTTATACCTGTGCTCACTCTTTGAGTCTACTCACCAATGAGAAGAGTAATATTATAGATTTATATATGTTTTAAAAATAATGAATTTTCTTAAAAATATTTACTATATTTCATAAGCCCAATGTATAAGCTTACATTTTATAAAGAACATACATTAGAACAAATATTTCTATATAGTAGTAGTCATGAAATATAAAAAGATCAAGGACAATGGAAGAGTGATGTAAATAAATATTTTATGTAACTTTTCAAAAAGATTTCAAGAAAGTTACAAACATTTATTTATAAATCAGTTCCAAAAATACATGCTGATATTTTCTCTTTTTAAAACGATTGATATTAAACAATTTAAATCTCAATAATTTTATATATAAAAGCCATTTAGTTGTATCTTTTTAAAAGCAAAAGTGAAAAAGAAAATTGAATGTCAAGTAACTAAGACACCCAAAACACAAAAGCCTATAAAGATTAGAAGAAATATCCTCCAGGTGCCATATACATGCAACAAACATTTCAGAGTTACTTTGGCTTTTTATAAATATATAAGTGATTTTTGATCAATCCACAAATAATTTTTTAAAAGATGGTATAGATGAATAATACATTGGTAAGTATATAAATTTAATTTGTAAGACATAAAAGATGAAATTTATATCCTGCTATCTCACTGTATATGTATGTTCCTCCAGATGGGTGGAAATAGTGTTCCAAATTCTGGATTGATAACTAAGATGACTCAATGACAACTTGTTTTTGGTTCTTGAAGTATCAGAATAAATATTTGAATTTGAAGAAGCTACCTTATATTCTCGTTTCTCACTGCTGAAACTAAGGCAAATTTTCTTATATAATTTAGAGAAATTGAAAAGTAGGGCTGAAAAGAACCTCAGTTCCTGAATTGCCTTCTGGTTTCCAAAATGTCTGGCGTTAGAAATCTACCTGTCCTTTAGGACCCAAAGTAAAGCCCCCCTTCTCTGAGATCAACCCAGTCAAAAGTATCTGAATTCTTGCTAATGTGACCTTTCACCAACATTATCCATTGACCTCCCGAAATAGCATCCCAGTCTCTAATACAATCTCTAGGTTTTTGGTCTTTCATATTGTCTATTCTGTCCTCCATATTATAGAGTCATCTTAAAACTATACTGAAATGTAAAATTGCCACAACATATAGTCTGTATGACCTAACCCATGCTTCACCTATTTTCTAATGTGTTCACCTACACCAATTTACCTTCTCATCTCATAAAGCTCCTTGCCTCCCAGGGTATTTAAGATTTTTCTTTCATTTATTTTTGTTTTCTTTTAATGAATAACTTTGCATCTTATATTTTCTCTTCCTCAAATACTCTTATTTATTTTATTTATTATCTCTCTCCAAACTCTCTGGGAAGTTCCAACTAATATTTCAAGGCTAATGTCAGAATCGTCTTCTGAGAGAAGCCAAGAAACCTTATTCAGTGAGGTTTATAATCCAGTTTATAATCTTTTGGTCCTGGAAAAATTACATAACCTCTGTAAGTCTGAGTGTCATCATTTATGAAATGGTGATTTGGGGAGGATTAAATGGACAGATTTAACACATTGCTTGGCACATAATAGTTGTTTTACTAGTACTTGTACTACTACTACTACTACTACTACTACTACTACTACTACTACTACTATGCTAAATCAATGGCGGTTGGACATTTTGCCAATTTTTAGGAATGCTTCAAAGTGTAACAAACTCACTGAAATCAGTGCAGTCCTTAACAGTTAAGGCACATTTAATCTCCTTGGTTTTATAGACAGACTGAAAGTCATGTCTTGCTATTCATTTTTTTCTCCTTGAGGACTAAGCAATTTTTCTGCTATCACACATTAACATGAAGGAAAGAAATTCTGTTTTATAATAGTTGAGGGTGAATATCTGGAAATAGAATTGAATTTGATATACCAACTTTCTGCCTAAATTAGATTTCAGTTTTGCCATAAGATTCTTTCTGATTTTAGTAAAATTGAAGCATGGAAGAAAAATACACAGTAATCATCACACATGTCATTTTATTACATTTTTATACAGCTTAATAGTGAGATTGGTCCAGAAAATATATAATTTTTCATATAAAACATAACTGGGAAAATTCCAGAAAGATAACTTTCCTCTTGTTGATGAAACTATACTTGAAATAGAAACATAATTCAGAAGTGTAAACTTTATTGTTGTAGTTCGAGTTTAAATTTTTACAATTTATATATAAAAAGTTGTTTCTGGAATAAAAAAAGTGATTTTATTGTATAAACTAGTAATTTTTGAATAAAAATTATTCAAATCAGTTTTTAATAACATTTATAAACTTTTTAAGAAACTCTTTGGTCTTTATGGCAGATCTAATTACAGAGTAAAAATGAAGGAAAGGATGTTGTTTCATTGGCTTATCTCTTCCCCAACCCTGTGCATGGAACCAGGAGCAACAGGTACACAAGTTTCATGTCCTGAGAGCCATGTTTCCACCTGGGCTGTAGGTAGGAGCAATGACTAGGATGAGAGGCAAAGCTAGAAGTGTTTAGACCTTTAAAGAAAATGAGCCTGTCAATATTTGTAACTGTGAGAAGAAATAGAAAAAATTTTACTCCATGAAAACTTTTTAATTGATTGTCTAAGAAAAATTCAGCTAGAAGAAGTTATGACAGAAATAATTTACTGAATAGCTAAGAGAGATTTGATTGGCCAAGTCTGAAAAAGTTTAACACAACAATACATGGCCAAGAATGAAGACTCAAATGTTGGAAGATTCCTTGTCTTTCCCTTGTAACCCTGAGGTAAAACTCATTCTGGGACTCTAAGAGACTGTGAGGCCCAGTAAAATTGTATATCACTTTCTGAAAACTACAGATGTAGCATTAGTTACTCATTATTCATTGACAAACACTTTGTCAAGAGTGCTTACAAATGTAACACTACAATTATGTGTCCAACAGAATATACTTTCATTGGAAAAGTATTGTTCTGTCCTCCTGATATGTGCAGAAGGATAAGGGCATCTCCAAAAACAAAGAAACATAACTATAAGTGATACACCTGAAGAAATATTTCCCAGCATGGACCCTACATTGTCTGATACCAATTGCAAAAAACTCAAAGATTAAAATACATTTTCCTAGTGTTTCTTCATTCTTTTAGTGAGAAACCCTCTTAAAAATTTTTCGTTTTACTCATTTGTATTAGCAGATGGTAGCCACTTCACTATCTTCAATTAACACTTTATAAATTTCTAATGGCTGCATGGCTTTGCCTTGGAAGTTTATAGAAAAAAATGTGCACTTTGTTAAACATATTTCTATACCAGACAGTCACAGGGTAAGATTAGTATTTTTTTTTTAATTTCTAAGTTGTGTGGAATTATCAGATTTAAACTTTTCATCAATTTTGGAAATAATCTACTTTAAAAACCACCAAAGTGTTTCAGATTTGAACTTTGCATCAATTTTGGTAATAATCTACTTTAAAAACCACCAAAGTGTTTTCTAAAGGAAATGAAAGCATTTTTTTATGAAATTGATTTTTATGACCAAGACTTTAAATTGTTCCTTGGAGGACTCTGAGTAAGTTAGGAAGTTCTGGTAAGCAGGCTTTGTGTTTCTAAAATTAAAATTTTTCTAAAATCACAAAATGTAAAGATTTTGCAAAGATATTTTCACGTACTTTGAGCTTCACTTATTTGTATAGATACCCACCCACTTTTGCCTCATCACAGCCAGCCTTGGAACTAGAAAATTAGAGAACACATGCAAAAAAAAAAAGAATAAAGAAAAGGAAAATCACAATTTAATATTTAGAAGCCCTGATTCAGGTTTAAAACAGAAAAGATTCTAAAAGGTACATGATGTGTTGTTTTGTGTGTTGCCCCTCACACTAGTCCAATATACATGAAATAAAGGTTCTGAAGCTTTGGAAGAGGTATTCTAAGAATGTAAACAAGGCCAGAATTAGCTTCTGGAGGCCACTTAAGAAAAACCTTCTGTCAGTAGTATTTGGAACACTATTTCTAGAACGAAGTTGCCAGTTACCACATAGTGGTGACATCACATTGACTGTAGTCAGCACAGTCCTCACTTATTGCCTTGTAGAAATTACACAAATGTGTGCTCCAAGATGTTTCCTAGTCCCATATAATAAACTTTGTGGACAATGATCTTTTCTGAAGCCCAGAATGGGTTAGTACCTGGAATAAAAAGTGAGTACCTGATAAAGTAGTCAGGCATTGGTGATATGGAGGGCAAAGACTATTCACTCAGCCAAAGACAGAACAGGAAGAGCCAACTAAAATTTACCACCATCCTGGAACAATTGTTATGGCAGATATTGTATTAAAACCTAATCTCAGCCCTTTTATCTAATCTTAATCTACTATAGACACTAGAAAGCAATATACTCAAATTTCTACTTTTCTTCACATCATGGGTAGCCATGGGATAACAGTATGGGCAATAAGATGTATGCAGAAGTTACTGAAATAGATTTCCTTTCTTAAAAAAAAAAGGCAAAGTCTTATAAGAAGAATTTGATTTTTCAAAAAATTTTTTCTGCTTTCAACATAAATGTGATGCTTTTCAATTGAGTTATTTATGGATTTGCTTTATCCTTTTAAAGCTATTTTTTATTTTTAAGTTTATTTATTGGGATCTAAAGTAGCCTTCAACATAACCCATCATGGGTCTCTAAAGAATTCTATAAGGATTAGAGTTTCTCTTGTCTAACTAATCTAGTAAGAACTCAATACCACTCAGCCTGTGTGACCTGTGAAAATTATTTGATTTACAGCTTCCAGCAGCTTCCAGTGATTTTGTTGTTCCTAGCAGTTGTTTTTCTTAACTGTTTTTGTGCATTTTCAATGCACATGAACAGATTAACAATCAGATAATGTTTAGACAAGAATCCAAACAGACTTTTGAAGATATTTTATACTTAATTTCTTCTTCTCTGGTTTTTTATTCCACAATTTCTAGTCATCTTTACCTCTTTAACAAACTTCTTTGTCTCCTCAACTTGGCAAGTCCTCTGAGCTTCCTTGTGTTCCTGTTGATTGAGCTCTCATCTAGAAAGTATTTCTGTTTTCAGAAACTATATCCCCCATTGCTTTATGTTCAACATCTGAAAACAACTATTTTATATATTTTTTCCCATTTCAAATTTTTCAAAGTTAAAGGATGAGTCCTGTGTTAGCTACTTCAAAGTTCTCTACTACTTAATTTTTAATGTTCATTTTGATCTTTACTATTTTTCAAATTATCTCTCAAGTCTGTTCCATATTCTGCAATTGTTAGAATCAATATATATCACAATCTGCAGGTAGATGCATCAATTTGGATTGGGCAAGTTTTTTGGAGGATGGATTCCTACTTCAGATAATAGAGGATGACAACTATGGCTAACAATAAGTGAAGAATGACAGGCAATAGCAATCATTTATGACTGTGACCAGTAAAGTAACTCAAAGTGATAGGGATTCTTGAATAAAATGATATATTCAAATATGTTTTGCTCTTAATAAGCATATGGAATTAATAAATTTATTTAAATAATTTATTTTAAATTTACTTAAAATCTTTAAACCTTTTAAGTAACACCTAGGTGAAGAAAGATATACTTTGCTCTTTAGCTTTAAACTCTCTGATATTAGGAACAATGTTAAGTCTTACTCATCACTGTATTTTCATTATCTGCCAAAATGTCTGCTCAACAGTCAGAATAGATACAAAGTTTTTAAATGGCCTATACAGTCCTAGATGATCTTTTTTACCTTATTTTTTATTCTCTGACTCCCTTTAACCACGTGGGGCTTCGTTTTATCTCAAATACAACAGATTTGCCACTACCTCAGAGTCTGTATTTGCTGTTCCTTCTCCTATAACTCTCTTCATTCAAATATCTATTGACTCATATCCTTACTTCCTTTGGACAATGCTAAAATGACACAATTATTACAAGGTCTTTTTTGAAAACTATTAAAAAGCACCTACTATATACTATAACCTTCCTTATTCCCTATTTCTCTTACCATTCTATTTTTAACATGACATTTTATGTTTATGCTTGTTCATTTGTTATTTACTGCTAGAATATAAGATCCACAAGGCAAAATGTTTATTAACAGAGTTTTCAGTATGATGGCTAGTAAATGGCAAAGCCATTTCAAACCAGGTTTAGTTGAAAAGCATGTATGTGTGTACCAGTTATTTATGAGTTATGTGAGTGAGAAATGCAGTATGGTATTGACATTTTCTTCAATGTCACAACCATTATTTTAAAATTATTTTATAATCTGTTTTATGAATATGCCATGGTTAACTTCACAATTTCCCTAACTTGGGACATTTAAGTGATATAGCATTAACCCTTTCCCCATAAATAGAGTTACAAGTAGTAATATAGTCACTAGTTTCCATAGGGGCCTATAGCAATAGTCTCATTTTGATATTATTCATACATTAAGATAGGGTACAAATCCCATAGACATAATGATAATGAGACTCATGGTCAATCAGAAAACCAAAAGCACCTCAGATAGACATTAAATAAATCACCTGTGACCCAAGATGGCTCCACCTCTAATTCCAGATTAAGTCCTCATCTGCCTGTCCAACACAATGTCTTTTGATTCTTTAATGTACCATGATCTTTCATGCTTTTATACTCGTGGCTTCCCTTTTCCTAGAAATCACTTCCTTCCTCCCCCATTCCATATTCCAAAATATGACATATTTCAAAATTCATCTGATATGCACCTCTGGTTACTTTCTAATTCTCCAGATTCATTTAGTTACTTCTTGCTCTGTTTCAAGAAGTTTTCACCTCTCAATATTATAGCACTACATGCTCAGTAAGATCTAGGACCTGATTCTTCCAAACATGTCCAGTTTGAGACTAGTGCTGAGAGCTGAATAAAATTCAGTGAATTTAAATTGAATTTAATTGGTGTAATGGACTGAATACTTATATTTTCCTTAAAATTCATAGGCTTTTGGGTGGTGATTAGGTCATGAGGGTGGATCCATCATGAATGGAATTTATCTCTTTAAAAAAATCCCAGGTAGCTTTTTTCTCTCTTCTACCTTAAGAGGACACAGCAAGAAGATAGTTGTCTATAATTCAGGAAGTAGACCCTAATAAGACATCAAATCTGTTGGCTCTTTGACCTTGGAAACCCCAGCCTCCAGAACTATGAGAAATAAATTGTTGTTTAAGCTACCCAGTCTGACATTTTTTGTCATAGAAGCCTAAACAAAGACAATTGGTGATGGGGGAGGGGAGAAAAGGAGGAGGAGAAGACAAAAGAAAAGGAGAAGAATAAGAAGGAGAAAGAGAAGGAGAAGAAGAGAAAAGTGAGATAGGGAGGCACAGACAGGATTTGTCACTGAGTATCCTACAGGATAGAGTCATTCACATTTCCTGTAAACTAACTCTTAGAATATATTTGTTTTTTGTTTGTTTTAACATAATGATCTACTTTTTTAGAGCCTTTAAAAAAACTTGTCTGTAATTTAGAACTTTTTCATCAGAGTTGACAAAATGATTTAAAACCCTTACAGAAAACTATCTTCTAACATTAAATTCAGTAGAGCAGAAACTTGATTATTAAAGTGAGGCTGGGGACAGTACAGGGTGAACTTGCCTTTTCTAATCTTTCAGGAGAATTTGTGAGTCAGAATAAGCCAAATAAAGGCAAAATATCAATAACTGAACTTTACAGTATTGAGAGATGAATACTTGGCATGATTATTAGGACATGATATAACAATTATTTCAATTATCACAAGCATCCAAGAGACAAAATTGAAAAAAAAAAGTAAAGACAAAATCAATATATAAAATTAACAAAAGTAGCTTCTCCCACTCTTACATTACAAAAGTATGAGCTTACCAGTCTCTGGGATGATATATTGTTCTCAGAGTTGTATATTTTGCTTTAGAAATAGCAATAAATGAGTACATGCTTTAATCTAAATCTTTAGTAAAATAAGTTAACATTTATTTTTATAATAAACTTATTATTTGTTTCAATTGAGAGTTTCTATTTGAGAACCAAATTGATTTAAGGTTCTTAATACCTAAATGTATAAGACCCAATCTAATCACTCAATGATATCTCAGAAAAAATAAATTGCTCCTATAGCTATTAAAACCTGAAATTTGAGTAGCTGCAGTTATGGAAGCCTGAAGAGTTTTCCCAATAGAAACTATATAATTCCCAAGACACGTGACTTTCAAAAAAAAAAAAAAAGAAATTATGACTAATGAGTTTTGGGAATTAATGGTATGAGCTAAACTGAAATATTCTAATATATTAACAGCAAACACATAAACTCTGTAGGTCAGAAATTAAGATTGAAAACTGTGAAATCTGTTTCTACTACAGGATCTTACAGTATACTATACAAACTAGAGAAAGCCTCAGGTCTGAGATTTAAATTTCTTAGGTGTTCTAAAAAGTATTGAGTCAAAATCATGCTATTATGAAGTCTTTGGACAAAATGTTAACCTTAGAAAAAGAGTATTGCACATTTATGAAGAATAAATTATATATTACAATTATAAATAATAATGGAGTATAAATTAACTTAATATTATATTTTAGTACATTTTTCTGTAAATAAATTTTTTTATTATGTATTATATAATACATCATTTCAGTATAAGAAGGTAAATAATTTTTAAAGGCTGGTTATCCATGAAGGATTAAAGGCTTTTCTTTTATTTGTTCTTCTGGTACACAATTGCTTTTTTTAAAGAAAAAATCTCAAGCTAACATATCTGTAGGGCAAAAACTATTAATGTCTACAACTTTGCATGATTTAAACTAATAATAATTTAATAAGTACAATTTCAAACTCAATATACAAATGAATTTAATCACAAACACAATAACAACAATGTTAGAATATATAAGAAGAAGATGACTTCTAAGGATGGACCACATAAAAATGTTGAGGAAATAAAACTGAATAATTTTAAAAAACCAAAAGCTAAAATATATTCATTAATATTTATGTTTTTGATTATTTAAGTCGTATTCTTAACAGTATTTTTGAAAACTTAATTGTATAGCTTAACCCATAGATTGCATTTTAAAGTTAGGAAGAACCTGATAAAAATCTAATATTCAGTATTTCTTCTGCTTAAGGATTTAGTCCTAAGACTGTCAATATTATCATGAAGTTAGCATCAACAACATTACACATTTGTACTTTATGTATTATGTCATGAAGTGGATTTATTGTAAACTTCTCAGTGATAATGAGTTCCAAAGTATCAGATATTTTAACATTTTCCCTCATATACTGTAGAACTTTCCTCATATACTCTTGAACCATGAATTATGTTTTAAAAATGGCTAACCTACCCTTTTACAAATCATTCATATTATGAAAAAAATTCAAAATTGAATCCCAAATAATAAAAAATTATAATTCAGGAGCTTATGGTTATATACAGTTTAAAAATCTCTTTTAACCCTAAATGAACAGGTCATCTGCCATCCTTCATGGTTTGATTTGAGCTATCATCAAGACACCTCACCTAAAATGTCTTAGGAAGGATATTTTGTTTTATCTTCATCGTTATTAAAAAGTTTTCCTTTTGTCACATTTACAAGAAGGAATAGCATTATATAGTTACAAGAAGAAAGAATGTGAGAAAAATGGCAGAGTACAAAGGACGCTTTCTGAAATCAGGTCACTTTCATAGGCAAAACATTCCCTCGTAGAATGATATGTCACATGTACCTAGCACTCAGCTTTCAAGATGCTTTCTTGTACTTTATCTTATATGCAGAGGATTAGATATATAGTGAATTATTAAGTATCAAATATCCATATGGCAAATGACAGAAAAAAAAGTGGACTGAAATACAAAACAAACTAATAGGTAGATAAATAGGTAGGTACATGATAGATAAAGATTTCTTTTACATATTATTCTAGGACATAAAAATTGGTCTACCTATATTATGAATTAAAAGTCCTTTTACAGACTATATGCAGTCATAGAGAGTTAATTTTCTGTTTTAACATTTGACAGTCATATGAAACTGTTACTTTCTTCTCACAAAGCCAACTAATTGCTCTTGGCATCAACCATATGTCATTAACCAAAACTATCTAACACAAATACATAGCATAACCCAGTCTTATAATTTACTCTAAATCTAAAACGGCTATTTGTTATCGATTATAAAATATATTAAAGAAATTTACCATTCATAAAATTTATAAATATTTTAGGATATTTAAGAAATTGTACCTTGAGAGATTCACTTTAAAAATAAACTTACAAGTTTTACTGTCATAGATGAGAACAGTAAAAATTCTCTCAATAGCATCACATTTATTTTCTAAGTTTACAAAATAATAACAGGACATTATTTTAATAATTTCCCCATTTCACAGATTTAATATTTTATTGTAACATTTCTGGGAAGTTTGGTCTGTTACAAATCTTATTTGAGAATTTGAAAACATACATTAATTTCAAAAAACCAAAGGTCTTGATATATTTTCCCATGATGCCCCACTGACATTTAGAAAAGCTTTTTCTAACATCTTATCTGATCTCAAAAAGAACATGAGCAAAAGACAAAAAGCCTTTGCACTCTGAATCTCAAGGTGACATTTAAGACTGACAACCAGCTAGCAGAAGATCTCAAATTTTATTCTTGCCCTGTGGGGATAAGCAAATCATTAATGTAAACAGGTATCAAGCCATTTAGTGCTTTAAACATCAACTATAAAACTTTAAAATCAATGCAAACCCTGACAGGAAGCCAATATGAAAATTGGAGGACAAAAGTGATGTACTTTGACCAGGTAAGTAGCCTCACACTGTGAATGAACTGAACACTGGGGATTGATTTATCAAGAAGTCGAAACATCAAGATGTTGAAGCAGTTCCATCTCAGAGATTATCACGTTGCAGTAGTTTCAGTACCAGTCACACATCTACGCTTTACTCAAATGATGTGCTATAGAAGGCACTAGGTCTTTATAGGAGCTCATTTTATGCTGAAACCTACTAGACTCAAATTAATAGTAACCCTAACCTTTGTGCAATACTTTTAGAGTGAACAACATTCTTTGAAAAATAGAATTCCACATGATCTAGGAATAAGGAGACTCATGATTAAAGAACATATTCATATGCTTACTTTTGTGCTAATATGATTTTAATGATAAAATTGTCAATAACAAATATAAAAAAGTGAGTTATGTGATTCTAAACCTTCTAATGTGCAAAGTATGAAGAATAGTTTGAATTCTTTCTCGATACACTTATGTCCATTTCATACCTTACATAAACATAATAATAGAATCAATAATAATAATAGCGAACACTAACTGACCACTGACTATATGAGACACGCATGGACTGATTTAATCTATTACTACTATTCACATTTTCAGATGCAGAAACTGAGGCAGATATAAAAAACATAAAACGACTAAGATTCACAACTATAAATGTTAGAACTAGGATTCTGATCCCAGAAACTAGTATGTCAGATGTGTTACATATACCTTAACTCACATTATTTTAATATATATACTGTCATTCGTATGTGTGTGTCTAATTTAAAAAACTATTATGCAATTATCACATTGCAAACAGCAAAAAAAAAAGCAAAGTGAGAGGTAAATATAGTCACTAAACGATATCATTGTTTTCTCAGTGAATAAAATCATTTGATGCCAGTGTTTATACACAAGTGACTATTCAAGTGGCAGTGATTTAAAAAGTAGTTTTATGGGCATTTTTTTCTTTCCTTAAAAGAACCCTGCATAGTGTGTGCCTGCATTGATTATAAAGGATCTGATAATTGAAAGATGCACAGATCCTTAAGGTATACTCACACAAGTTTGTTGAAAATAAAGGATATAGTACAACAAAAGACAGAAAGTAAACGCAATTATCAAGGATTTTCAACCCCCAGAATCCTTTCTCAGCCACATGGAATGTACTTTGCTGCCAGATGTAAACCACAAAGATATGAACAAAGTATCTTGATTTCAAGGGAGCCCTGGCAAAAGTTTAGAGTAGGGTCTTCCATAACTAACAAGTCATGTAAGTAAAGCTAGTCTGTGTAATCAATTAACACAGGCTTAAAACATCAGCATAAACATTTCTTAAAAGTGTAGACAAGCTTACACCAAGTTCTTCCAGGGAAGTTTGAACTTTTAACATCACATTATAAATTACTAAGATTGTTCATCTTCATTTCTATCGTGGCCAAGGATCAGTTCCAGATTTCCAGGCATCCATAGACATAAGTACAGAGTTTTCCTAGTCCAGCTGTAAGATAACCCTGTATTACACAATGGCCATCACTGAGCTAGGCAATCTATTGAACAGGTGCTAAGTATCAATGGACCCTTAGGACACTCAGCTAAAACTTGATACTTTTCTCTCTTCGTACCATATCTTATTATAAATATACTATCCTCCTACAGAAGGAGTGTTGGAAAAAATAAGGAGTTATTAGTTACCATATACCTAAAGTTGGGAGAACCCTACAATTAAAAAAAAAGAATGACAAAGTTAAATCTATTAAAAAAGGGAAAAAGTGAGAACATGGGAGAGGACAACTTATTCTGGGGTTGGGAGATGCAGCTTTAGTGCCCACCTTTCTTTGCTCCCTAAGACATAGAAATACAAACTAAGAGATTGGAGATATTAGTAGAAAGGGACAAAGAATCAGACAATTTATTTGAGCAAACTGGAAACTGAATACTCAGTTATTGCTCAGAAATGGTAATGTATAATTCCTGTCCTTCCAGTTTGATTGGCGCCAACCTGAATTGCAAATGGCAGCTCAGAAGCATAATTTTTCCTAGGTGCAGGAAAGGAGTTACAAGTCGAATGTTGCTCTGGTCCTTTTTGTTTCTGTACTGTATGTAATAAATCTTGTTGTAATCACCACAATCCTTTCATCTTGTTGCTGACTACTGTTACAAATTGACTTTTACCTTATTGATTTATTACTGTTATGAGAACATTATTATGCATCTGATAAATATTATAACATTCTCTCTTTTTTTCCTTTTCAAAATAAATACTATAAAGTGAAATCCAAGGGCAATGAGATTTCTTTCCTCATCACTAGAGCTGGCTGGGTGTATAAATGTTCAAGCCTATTGGTCAAATAGGTGGCAAGTGATGGAAGTTGTGGAAGTAGGTGGGCGGTACCTACCTATTAACAATGTCTTTGTGACTGACGAATGGGGAAGAACCTAGGATGCAGAAAGCAAGTTTTGGCTCCAGGCTGATCTCCACAGGGGCCTTTGGGAAGGAGACAGAATTGTTACTAGATGATTTGTTAGTGTCCCTCTTTGATAATTGGTGGTTCAAGAGGTTCTCCATGATGATAGAAGACAAATGTAGAGGAACTGATGTAGAGCCAGTTGGCACAGGCCTTACCTGCAACCCATCTCCAACATCATCTGGCAGTTCTAAGGCCCTGGGTCCAGATATACCCTTCTAGCCTTTCCTATGTCACCTGCCCAGTCCTGCTCAGAGGGCCCTAGCCAAAATGCAACTGGAGCCATTCAATTGGAACTTAGGTTAAATTTCTGAAATAAATAGTTCAGTTCAAAATAATAATAATAAAAACAATAATACAAAATAAAATGTATCTATAGAGATAATAAGATGGAGCCACATGATTCTTTAAAAAGAGTTGAACTTGGAGTCGGACCATCATTTCTACTGTTACTTAAAATACAAGTTTTATATATTTTATATCATATCTTCTATGAACTTGCTCTATATTTAAAATAAGCTGAAAGTATTAATATCAAAATTCAAACTGATCAAGATGGGAATGATACAATCAGGAAATTGTCTTTACTGCTATAAAATTCCCACATCCCCATTCATTTCAAAACTAAATGCAAAGCAGAAAGACTTCAAATTACTTTAGCCTTTCTGTAGCCACACATGTGTAGCTTGTGAAAAAGCTTGAATACTGATAATGTTACAGGGAATGTACAGAAGATATACTTCTAAAATAGTGCTTGTAATCAGTGAGCTAGATCTTTAACTATCATCTGTTCATGCTGATAACTTCTTGATAAGCAATTTTCTATTTTTTGTTTTTACCCTAGAGGAAACTGAGTTTTGTCCATTTTCCAGCTGTTAAAGTGTACATATTTCAATTCAAATGCAAATTATTCCAAAAGCCCTATACATGCTTTTTCATCTAAATTTGACAATGCTTATTAACAAATAGACCACAAAAATACTTATTGTTTAGCAAGGATTATCAAGTTTGTCAAGTTGTATAGCAACATATTTAATATTTTATCGCTTCATTTATGAATCTTTGACTTTTGATAAGATAATAACAATCCTACAAAAATGTATTGCTGTTTATCAGCAGGACAAGCTAATCATTTGCTGCATGTGACAATATCAAAATATTAGGTATTCATGTTCTCATGGATGGTAATCAAGGTTCTGTGTGACCCCTGAGCTAAAAACAGCACAAATTCTTAACAATGATTAAAATACTCTCTTCACCCAATGCAAATCTACTAGTGTGATGTAGAAATGATAACAAAGGCAAAGAGGAAAATTGCTTAAAATATATGCTAACAAGAATGGGATTATGGCCCTGCTGAATTGGAGGCATGATGGTTCAAAACCTTGGGAGCCTCCCAGGTGAAATCTGAAACTGGCTTCCAGATGCAGAGGTCAAGGAGAGACTGAAGAAAGAGGTAGACCACTCCAGATTGGTAGGTGGACGTTTTAATAAGCAAGGAAACTTACTTCCACGGATTGTCTTGGGTGACTGCACAAGAACTAGTGTCTCTGCAACCCACCTGCCAGAATCTTAAACATTTATATAGAAGCCTCAACTGAGTTTAATCATGTGCGCTGTCCAGATGATCTCAACACCTTATCCTCTGAAAGGTGTGTTGAGGAAAGATGTGTCATTGAAAATAGCTCCCACTGTAAGAACAGTGGATGGAACATATATTCCAAAGACAGGACAGGGGATGAAGAGGCTCTAATTGCCTGGGTCCAGCTTGCAGGTTAACTGGTGGGCATGTCTCTAGGTGACTTCCTCCAACAAAGAGTTTCTATCAGTTGGTTATTTGCATTTGCTCTTCATGTGGGGTGCAAGGACTCATAAATTTTATTGTTTACCTTTGATTAGCACCAGCTTGAGTACCATACTCTTTTCTAGAAGAAAGGCCAGTACCAAACGCTTGGAGCTAGCATCCTTCCTTTGTTCCTCCAATTACCTCAGGGACTTATCTAATACAAAATGGTTGCTTAATAGACTTCTTTGCTGAGGCAGTGAGGAATGTTTGAATTTGCCAACCTACATCTGCCAAACCTGCCTTTGCTGTTTGCCGCTACACAGCCCTGTGGTGGAAAACCGGTCTTCTGCCATTTCTCCAATGATGCTGTCTGCACTGCAGAACATACTTTCCTCAGCTTCATTCCAAGAGGCCCTCCTCTGAAGAGTACTTGAAAAAATAAACCCTCTTCTTTTATATTCTGTTCAACTCAGCCGACCTCTACCCTAATCCATAATGCCTCATCCTTTCAGTGCACACCCCCAGCAGTCATTTTCCTCTGAAGTTTCACTGCCCAAGCAATTCTCTGCCTAGAACAAGTGAGGTCTAATAAAAACTTCAACCACTGTTTTCCTTACCCAGGAATACTGTAACCCCAGGACCTGCTGTCTTTTTGACCTCTGAAACACAAAGAGTCTATTCTGCCCGCTTCTCTCAACTTCAATAAGTTGTCTGATAGTAAGGAAGACCCAGACCTTAAAGTATGGGAAGTTCAATTTACCCTGGAAGTGAAGATCCTTCTGAAGAGTGGTCCTTTTCGTTCTTTCCATGCCCACCACTGTTCTCAAATACTCAGACAATAAATTAATACTTTATAATATTATAATATTCTTGTGATAGTAGTATTATAGACCATTGTAATACAAGGTAAAGGCCCTGAGGTTGGAATGAGTTTGGAACATTTTATAGCAATAAAAAGGTTAGTGTTGTTGAAAGAAAATGAGCAAAAAGTAGTTAGTAGGAGAAATTTTTGGAGAAAAATGCATGAGCCATGTTAGTAGGACCCGATGGTCATTGAGAAGCTGTTTGAATTTCAACTGATTTTTTTTTGCAGAGGGGGAGGATGTGATCTCACTTTGTTTTGAGAAGAGTACTTAAGATAGTTTTTGTGAAATAATTTAAACAAAAATTTTCAGACAAAAAAGTATGTAGTCTTTATTTCCCACGTATGTTTAAGAGATAAGCTTAACTGGTATAGTTGAAGTCCTAGTGTACTTTTCCTTCATCATATCAACCACCTTTTCCATTCTTCTCACACACACAGGTAACTATTATTCTGGATTTGATGATTATAATTTCAATTTCCTTCTATTTTTAGAACATAATAAATATTTATGTGATATCTTACTAAACATATTATTCTGTACAGACCTGATTTTATTGTACTTTGCTTTATTGTACTTCACTGATGTTGCATTTTTTATCAATTAAAGGGAAGTTCTTCCACCAGCAAAAAGATTATGACTTGCTTAACTGTGATACTCACTTTTTTGTGGTGATCTGGAACTGAACCTGCAATATCTTCAAGGTATGCCTATACTTGCTCATATTTACTCAACAATCATCCATGCACATACAAATAGCTATGGTTCATTCATTTTTGTTGCTATATAGTGTTCCATGGCTAAATATTATTAATATTTTCTTCCATTAATATTATAATGAATGATTCTATGAATATTCTCACATGTTTATTTGTGAAGTATATTGTATTTATGTATGTTGAACCATGTTTGCATCCCTAAAATAGATCTCACTTGATCATAGTATATGATCCTTTGAGTGTACTGTTGAATTCAGTTTGCTAATTTTTTGTTGAGAGTTGTTCAGCTATGGTTGTTAGACATAAACCTGTCCTGTTTTTTTCTTGTCATATCCTTGTCTGGTTTCGGTATTAGAAAAATGCTGGTGGTGTAAAATGAGTTTGGAAGTACTCTCTTCTCTTCTATTTTTTGAAAGAATGTGAGAACGATTGGTATTAAATCTTTTTCAAATGTTTGGGAGATTCACCAGGAAAGTTATCTGATCCTGGACTTTAGATTGTTGAAAGGCTTTAATTATTGAGTCAATCTCCTTACTACTAATTTTTCTGTTCAGATTTTTTATTCCTCATGATTCAGTCTTGGTAGGTTGTATCTTTATAGGAATTTATCTATTTTTTCTAGGTTTTTAAATTTGTTGATATACAGTTGTTCAAAGTAGTCTCTTATGATTTTTTGTATTGTGTATCAGTTGCAATGTCTCCTCTCTTATTTCTAATTTATTTATTTGAGTCCTCTTTTTTTCTTGGTAAGTTAAGCTAAAGGTTTGTCTATTCTATTTTTTCAAAAAACCAGCTCTTAGTTTCATTGACTTATCTTTTGTCTTTTTAGTCTCTATATCATTTATTTTCACTCTGACCTTTGTTATTTCTTTCCTTCTGCTAACTTTGGGCTTTGTTTGTTCTTTTTTAGTTCCTTGAGGTGTGAAGTTGTTTATTTGAGATCTTTCTTTTTCTTAATATAGGTATTCATTGGTACAGTAGACTTCATTTATCCACAGGGAATATGTCTCAAGACCCCCAGTGGAGGTCTGAAACTGCTGATAGTAATGAATTGCATAAATACTATGTTTTTTCTATACATGCATACCTATGATAAAGTTTAACTTATAAATTAGGCACAATAAAAAATACTTATAACGACATAGAACAATTACATCAATATAGAATATCAAAGTTATATGAGCATTCTCTCTCTCTCTCTCTCTCTCTCTCTCTCTCTCATCTTATTGTAGTATAATCACCCTTCTTCTTATGATAATGTGAGATAATAAATGTCAAATCTTTTTTTGAATCTGGGTAATTATCCCTTACTTGCAGTAAATGGCTTAATGTCCTCATTCTAGGAAATACCCTGCTGATGTCTTTGTATAGGCTTAATGCTTTCTGGTGTGACATGGTGCCATCAATCAGAACAAGTTTTCTGTTCAGATCTTCTATCCACAAATTTAATGTCTTTTTCATCTTAACTAAACATTTATCATGCACTGTGGCCATACTTTTTCACTTTGAGGTGCAACAGAAAAACAAGCATGGATTTCTTTTTCCTTCTTCCCAATTTCATAGATAGAAGATTCATTATTAATGTAGAGCTTAGCAATCTCAGCATTTTTTCCTTTCTTATTAAGTAGAGAATGTTCATCTTCTCACATAAAGGAGACACTTTACGTTTTCACTTTGGCATAGCCAAATGGCCAGCATCACTACTCTCATGTTTTGTGGCCCTTATTAAGTAAAATAAGTTACTTAAACACAAATACTGTGATGTTGACAGTTGATCTGATAATCGAGACAGCTACTAAGTGACTTACAATAGGTAGTGGATTTGCTGGACAAAGCGATCACTCATATCTCAGGCTGGGCAGAGTGGGATGTTGCAAGGTTTAATCACATTACTCAGAATGGTGTGTAATTTAAATTTATGGATTTTTTTTTTCTGTGATTTTTTTACTATTTTTGGACTGTGCTTGGCAGCAGGTAACTGAAACTTCAAAGTGTAAAACTGAATAAGGGGTGGGGGCTACTGTACAGTAAGCCCTCACTTAATGTTGTTACGTTCTATAACTTTAAGCAAAATAGTGTATAATGAAATGAGTGTTACCACAAGTTAATTGATGTAAACAAGAGTTAAGTTCCTACACCATTTTATCAACATTATATCAAAATGATGTTGAACAAAACAATATTATTTGAGAACTTACTCTATAAACTTGCCTCTCAGAATTGCTTTTACTGCATCTCATAAGTTTTGGTATGTCGTATTTCTATTTTCATTTGTCTCAGGTATTTTATTTCTCTTTTGACTTCTACTTTGACAATTTAGTTATTCAGAAGCGTGTCGTTTAATCTCCACATATTCATGAATTTTCCAGTTTTCCAATCATTATTGATTTCTAGTTTCATACAGCTGTAGTTAGAAAAGACGTATGATGCAATTTCAGTCTTCTTAACATTACTAAGACTTGTTTTGTGGCCTAAAATATAATCTGTCTTGGAGAATGTTCTATGCATGTTTGAGAATGTGTATTCTTCTGCCAATGTTCTGTAAATATTTGTTAAGTCTATCTGGTTTAATGTACAGTTCAAGTTTTTATATTGATTTTCTGTCTAGGTGATCTATACATTGTTGAAAGTGAGGTACTGAAGTCCATTACTATTATTTTATCACTGTCTATTTCTTCTTTCAGATCTATCAATACCATTTTCATTTTTAAAGATACTTGTGATTACATTGGGCCCAACTGGATAATCCAAAATAATTTCTTGATTTTAAGGTTACATTTTAAGCAATCTTAATTCCATCTGCAACTTTAGTTTCCTTTTTTATGTAACCTAACATAGTCATAAGGCCCAAGAATTAGAACATGAATATTGGAGGAGGAGCATTATTCTGACTACTACACACATACACAGCAGAGTTTTCTAGTAATACAATCCCTGTGATTAGGAAATTGGCAATCTTAATAGCCATGGCTAAATAGATGTTAAACAGATATGTTGCTCTACATCCTTACAAACATTACTGGACATTATTACCTGCAAATTTGATATGTATGAAATGGGATCTCATTCTGGTTTTAATTTTTGTTTCTTAATACTTGTGAAATGAAGCAATTTTTCATAAGTAGATTGGACATTTGCTTTTCTGCTTCTATGATTTGCCTGGTAAATTCTTTAACCCTTTTTTTTTTCTTTTGAGTGACATTTTTTCCTATTGATTTTTAAAAGTTATTTATATGTTCAGAATTACTAAAAAGTAAAAATTCACTGGTTTTATTGGTGCTCCTGAAAAAAGCTCCAGTCTCCTATTCTCCTATGACATAGAAATGTATATGATATGAAGATAGAGAATGTTTGCTTTAACTTCTTCCAGAAATATTTTACTCTTCATATACCTTGAGAATTTGATTAATTTCTTTAGTTAATTGCTGCTCTGATACAAAAGAATAATAAACATTCTCTTTATGGGTTAGCCACATAGTAACATCCTAGTCTTGATTTCTAGATTAAATGGCCAATGTACCTGGAGTACTATTTCTCCAAATATCTATATTTCATGATGTAACAAGTCCTAGAAACTGTAGATAGCTGTACTATCTTAAAAAGAAAGAACACATGAGGTTACCTGATTTGGGGGAAGATTTTATTTACATACTAAATAGCTAAAATAAGAAGGAAACCCTTGTAGGAAGGAGGAGGACAACTGCTTTCTTTTCCTTTACAGGCAGAGATAAAGCAATTTTTTCTTCATCCTCATCTATGGGGTCTGGCTATTTGTATAGAACAAATGACTTGGCTCTTATCATGTTGCCCTAGACATAAAGACTAAGGGAGAGAAAATAAAAAACATTTATTATTTTTTGTAAGATATTTAGTAACAAATCTATCTTAAATCCAGAACTTGGTATATATGCATTTAGCATAAAATTAAAAAAAATAAATATTAAAAACAGTAAAAATTCTAATACTTGTACTTTTTGTTATGACTGCTACATATCTGAATCCAAATAAATATTTAAAGAAAGGCTGTAGCAGGCAGGAATTGTAGAACATCTATCTTAGTTAACTCACCCTGTTTCCCACAAATGATTTCTTACTAAAGTTTAATTGAAAGGTAAGATGTTAGAAGTCTTGGCATGTTATCCTAACTGACTTTCATTGGGGGATTGATAAAATAAACCAAACTCTTTATAGCTGGAATTAAAAGCCCAACAAAAATAAAGTCAGTAGAAATTCACACAGTAGAAAATAGGAAAATGGGTAGAAAATCATCTAGCAATGAACTTGAGGCATATCTATTAGTAAGTAGTGGACATCCATCCACAAAGACTGGAGTATGGAAAAGAAGTCATGATCTCTCAAAATATTGGATACTTTGGAGATAATATAGACCTCCCTTCCTAGATGAGCAAGAGCCAAGCACTACTTCAGTTTGGCCTTAAGGTTCAGGAACAAATGCTGGGCAAGAGCATGGATGTGGTAGTTTTTGTTGTTGTTGTTGTTGTTTTGTTTTTGTTTTATAGCAGATTAGAGGATAGATGGAATGATATCATACAACCAGGGTCAGAGAGTAAACAGAGATGGATGTGGTGGGGTGGTTAGAGAACAAAACTCAATCTCAGTTGAAGAGTCTACAGTAAAACCAGACAAGGTATAACAAGGTTTAAAGATACAACCAAGGTTTAATAGAGGGAAAAGAAAGTTGGAAGGTAGAATAGGGGGTCTTTGTTGAACATTTTGGATTGTAAAGTAGCTGTGAATACAGCTGAGAGAGAAAGCGTGCAAGGCAAGACTGACAACCAAAGAAAGTGGAAATTAATGTAGAGTCAATTATGAAAAAGGAAGCAGAGATTCAGTTCCTGGAATCACAAAAGAAGCTGAGAAATTCTTATATTAGACTAAAATAAAGGAGCTACTTTTTTTTGCCTCTATAAGTACTTATAGTAATACTAAGCAGAGACAAAGTTATTCACTTATATCCCACTCAGTGACTCTACAAAAAATCATTCGTTTTTACATATGTTTCAAAACAAAAGGAGTTCCTCTTAAGACAAAGAAATTTGAGACTACTAGTTTTCAAAACTATACAGTCCTCTTATTTTGCATATTGAGAAAATTTTCTTAAAAATAAATGTCTGTAATGCATATGCTTGCATAATTTCTAAATAGCACAATTCTACTTAGAAAATACATTTGCCACAAAATTGAACATTAAAGTGTCTATAATTATCTATACTAATATGAAAAACTAAGAGTCACACCTGGATTTGAAGATCCAAGAGAGCTTGTACCTGTTTTAATTGTCTTTTTATCCTAGAGAAATAATGACTTGGTACGCATGGTTTAAAATCATTTTCAAATTGTTCTTTCCCAATTTTAATGCAATTTTAAAGTAATTTTCTTCTTTCAAATATGTGCCAAGCCTGAATTTATAAAGCCAAACTATTGAAAGAAACCCCTCCAAAAAAATCTAAAAAGAGCCAAAAAAACCAGCCTAACAAAAGAGTTATCTTTGACATCTTATACTTTTGTTACAGAAGAAGACAGTGCATAAAGATCGCCTAAAATGAAGCCATTGAAAAAAGACAAAAAAAAAAGATATAAAGCCATTGAGAAAATAATTAAATAAAAGTATCTGAAATACATCTGGCAGTTTATTAAATGTAGTATCTCTGAAGTTAAAGGCAAACACATGATGCTCTAGAATGGTTCTTGAAATGTGGCTATTGCAACTAAGGAACAGAATTTTAATATTAATTTTAATTATATATATGTAATATAGAATTAAAATTAAAATTCTATTGTTGGACAGCATAGATCTAGAGAAAGTAAATGTTTATATATAAATAAAGAGAAATACATTGTTTGCTTCATGCAACACTTTATTTAAGAATTGAGGGAAAATTTTCTAAAAGTTTCTTACAACATGTTCAAAACTGTAAATAAACTGATATTAATAGAAAGAGTTGTTTAAGTCAAACATCCATGTCAAAAGGTGAGCATTTTGCTATATCTTCACATATAGAATTATTGGAACACTTTATCAGTTATCAGTCTAAGAGCAAAAGAGAATATAAAAATTTAGAAATTTGAGATAATATAAACACAATTGCATTATTGAGAGAAAAGCTAATAGTTTTTGTGAACCACCATCTGTTGATCTTTGTTTTCAAATGACTGGGAAATATGGTTTAATAGTAGTTTGAAACTTCTCAAGTTTACAAATTATCTATCTAAAACATTGAGAAGTTCTGTATTTCTCATGTTCCTAAAGGCATACAAGACTTCAATCTTCATTTAGGCAACAGCTCTATATGCAGACCTTTGTACCAGGCAGTGACAAGAACTGCAAAACAAACAAACAAACAAACAAACAACAAACAACAACAACAACAACAACAAAAATTCAAGCTAGAAGATAGGGAGCATTCATTCCAAGAAGTATTTATAATCTAGGTAGGAAGACAAAATGTGTCAAATATCTGATGAACTCCTAACACACAGCATCAAAAATAAGAAGTGTTGTACAAAGTACCTGTGATGGCTCATCAGCTGTAGTAGGAGGAGACACAGCTGCATGCTTGAAAAATAAGAAATGAGGGTGTGACAGAGAACTCTGGTTCTTTTAAAGCTTCAAGTGCTCCTATACTTCTGAGGACAAATACCTATGAAGCAGTCCATCCTTCATAATTTATCTTTTTATAATCTGCCTTTTACCTAAACCGAAAATAGTAAAATCCTGATGAAAGATGATAAGAACTGAAGTGAGAAATAGGATGGATTGTCATTGTTCTCTTATGTCTTTGTTCTTTTTTTTTGTTTTCCCACTTTCAGCATAGGTAGCCAAGATTTTGTGACCCTAATGCCTTTCAGTGAGCCCTCTGCCTGATCATCTCTGTCACTGAAACTTTGTCTAAGATCTGAATATAAAAATCCATGTAATTATTAGGTTGAACCATTGAAAATTCCCAATGTTCAATCTTTTTTTTTAACCTACAAATATGCCAATTTAAAATGTTCCAACTTTTAATATTGGTAGGTGAAGTTCAAATAAATCTTTTAATTTTAAGAATAATAAAAATAAAATTAATTGTATACATCATTATTTCATAGTATGTTGAAATAAAATCAATCCATTTTATTTTTAAATAGCACAATTTAAATAGTTTTCATTTGCAAATTTTTATTATTAAAAATAAAATAGAAAATATTCAGAAATGTTTTCAATTTCTTGTCTAAGTCCTGTTTTTATTTGTTTTTCTTCTAGTTTCACACTCCATCCTTCTTTATCTAAGAAAAAAGATAAAATAAAAATATCTCTATAAAACTGCTAACAGCATATACAATAAACTAATAAAAGTGATAAAAAGGATAAAAACAGGAGTGGAAACAAGAATAATAACTATATATCTTTTTATATTGTTTTGATTTTGAACCGTGGGAATGTGCTACCTATTCAAAAAATTAAATTAAATTAAACATTAAAAAAGATATCAATAGGCACCAATTTGCTATTTTATTGTTTTCAATATCAGAGTACAGCTGTTGCAAAGATGCCTGGTTTTAACTACAGCAGCAGGAAAGAAATTCTCAAAAACGTTAGGTAAAATTCACCAGAATTTAGTACAGTGGCTCTCAAATTTTATTGTACATGCAGTCTTTGTGAAAAATTCATATTCTTGGGACTTAACCCAGATTATAAATTAATAGTTTTGAAATAAGGAATAAGAATATGCATTTTAACAATTCTAGGTAGTTGTCATATACAAAAGCATTGACCCTGCTTTGAGTAGTTTTACAATCAGGAAATCAGGGAATCTAAATATATTAAAGTTGTCATGCTGTTATAACATTAATGAATTCTCAAATATATTAAATAATTATTGCTTAAATATATGAAAGTAATAATTTCCTAACAAAAATTTTCTTTTTTCAAATTTGATATGGTCTTGTGTGCATTAGCTAATTTTAAATGTTAATATTTGAAAGTTCAAATCTTCCTATATTTAATATTAACTGGTAAGGTTATTTAATAAACTATAAGAAGACAGTAAGTAACATTGTAGATTTATTATTCAAATAAAAAGGAATGGCTCCATAGCAACTTTTAATAAATTTTAAAATTTTAAAGTGAAGTAGTGGACATTATACCTGTTGTCTTCTGAACCTCATTTCTATGTTTGGGAAATTCTCTACCTTATGAGATTTGTTGAGAAGCAGAAATTACTTTTCAATACAGAAGCTGAATACTCTTTTTAAAACATTATTCAGAGATATAACCAGACTTCACACTTTGCTTTAGAGACATAAAAATAAGGAACTGCATTTCCACTTGTATAACCTCCAAATCTGGTGGTTCTCTACCACTAAAATAGAGACTGTGAGCTACTCAATACCTTTTTAACATATTTATTTTGCTGCTTAAAAAAAATCAGAAATCGATGGTTCTGTTTTATTTTTTATTTGTTAGAAACCTGACTGATCTATGTGGGTTTTATATTTGAAAAATCAATTGAAACATCACATTAAAAAAATAAGACTATAGCAATTTATGCAAAAGAAAACCAAATAGGTATAGTTGATTACAATTTAATACATGTCAACAATGCTATGTTAACAATGCTGGTCTCCAAATACCCTTACAAACTTTGGGAGGGAGGCAGCATTAAACGGATAACAGACTAGGACTAGACAAAACACAATTCATCTGATTCTACAGCTCTGCACTGCCCATACCATTTGACACACATTCTTAGACTCTGAGACCCACATTCAAAAGAAACCTTTATAAATGTGTGTTTTCAGAGGAAGGCTTAAAAATCATAACATAGGAATTGTCAAAGCAAACAGATATTTGCTGGGATAAAGACAAGATTTGATGAAGGATATATATATGAACACCATCTTTCAATAATCCAAGGATTTTCTTGATGGGGAGAAAAAATTAGAAAATTAAGGTGATACCAATGGTCAAGATTTGCACAGGATATTATTTCATAGTAAGGCTTACTTAACAAGTAAAACTACATAAAGGAGAAAATAATAACATTCATTAGGGGCCTTCTCAGCATGTTTAAAGGACATATGCTTCCATACAATGAAATTTACCCACAAAGCTATAAATCCCAAAATAGTTTTGTCCATTTACTTTGTCTATTTTGCATTGTCTTTTCTATCAGATGATATTATGTCATATTTTTTTCTCAGAGGCTCTTTTTTTTTTTAAATTTTTTATGGTGACATCGGTTAATGAAATCCAATAAATTTCAGCTGTATACTTTAACAGTAAGGCATATATATATTTACACTATGTGTTAACAACCCATAGTTAGATTTATTTCTGTCACCACATTTTAGACCCAATTTACCCTGTCTACCTCCCTCTTCTTCCCTCCCCCTACCCTCTGGTAACCACTAGTCTATTGTCCATGTCCACGAGTCTCAGAGGCTCTTGGCAAAACACGAAATGAAAAATAAGCTTATAAATCCTTTCTATCACACTGCTGCCTTGTTATTTAAGTCCCTTTCATATGTCCCTTTCATATGCTCTCTAATTTGTAATTTTTATAATGTTTCTCTCACATTTATTACTCAGCCCTCAATTTTCTATCATATTGCCTTTTGTTCACCTTAGCAGTTATTTATTTTTGTGTTGACTGGTGAACTTTTGTATTCAACTACCAGGATATAAACTTTAAAGACAAGGGTATCCTATCTATCTCATTCAATACTAGACCTTCAAAATAAGAACAATCTATAGTAGATGTTAAATAAACATATGTACAAAGGCTAGAAAAAATGAAAGTAGGTAAATTTATAAAAAGTTGGCTAAATCATATTTAAACATTAACAAAGATTATTACTATATAAATGACATTTTATTTAAAAAGGAATTACATAATTGTAACGTTGTAATGTCAGGAACACATTGAACTGAGTTAAAGGTAATAAGTAACTCCTAAAAATTATTTACTTTGCGATATAGTATCCATTACTTGAACATCTTTTTTGAAAATCATTTCACAAGATGTAGCAGTAAACTATTTCATGCAAATGGTTGCAGTTGAATGTTTGTATATTGACTTAGTTCCCCATTGATATATATTGTAAATTAATATTGTTCTAATTTATAATTAATCTTCTTTTGGCAGTAATTTCTAGTCACTAAAACATAAGGTCTTTTATCCACACCTTGTCAAGAAGTTAAATACATTACATGAAAATATTTAAATGTGTAATTGGTACTTCTATTTAAACATACTTTGCTTTATGTCAAGTGAAATAAACAGTAATTTGTGGAGAAAACTGTGCAAGAATATTTCACAAATATTTTTATAGAATTGTGTTTTGAATAATAGGTGTTCTCAAAAGAGAAACAGTTATCACCATATATCTCATTTTGAAAAAAAATGAATATATTCAGGTGCTTCTAGAAAACATGGATTGTAATTATATATACTACTGATTTTAAATCATCCCAGGTTTAGGGAAATAGTAATATTGTTTCAAAATTATTCCAATTCAATAGGTTTTCAATGCAGGGCTTTATTATTGTCTTCACATGAGCTTTTATCAAAGAATCTTACTGGGAAATAAGTAGACATTAACAAAACTTAAGCTAAAAACAATTCTTTTAGATCACTTTAAATATTGTGCTTAATGTTATTAGACATTATTTATAAGGTGATTTGTGTCAACCCTAAAAAGTTCAGAATTATTTATTTTAAATAATAAGAATACAATTTTACATAAAAATACAATTTACTTGTCTTATATTTGATGCAATATAAGAAATTACTCTAAAAACTCAGTTTCTGTAATTTACAAACTTCCAATTGAATTATGTTTTCCAGAAGAAATATTAATAAAAATGTCAGTTTGTGTCACTAAGTTCCATGAGAATGATGATGTAAATTTTAAGAGAAAGCGAATTTAATTGACTATTTATAGCAACCTTTCTTAAAGCCATATTTTTAATATTCCATGTCTCAAACTTACATTTCTTAAAATGCAATCCTGATAAGATATAGTGTAATAAGAGTTATAACTATATATGTTTAATAACAATTAAGTTAATTTGATTTTGGTAAAATTTAGGAAGCCTTGGTAACTAGAGTTTTTTGTATAATTAAAATTCCTAGGGAGTGTCCCTTTGGATTCTCTATCAAACAATAAAACATGTATAATTATAGACTGATAAAAAATGTATTAGGTGAGCCCTGGCTTGTTCAAGTATTGGGAAATAACAGTCCTCATCCTCTCAATTGTTATTTAAAGAAAAAATGTCAAAATTATAAATTGAATAATTAATTTACACTATGTTTTTTTCTACCATCTTCTCTCTTCAAAGGATGGTAAAACTCATGTAGTAAAAGTTTAGAAAATCTGAACTCAAGTCCCAGAATCATCTTTTAATAGATTATTATAAATCAATAACTTTAGTCTTCAGTGCTTTCTTTTTTTTTAACCTATAAAATGGTGACAGCCACATCAGTCCTTCCTAACTCATAGACTCTTTTGTGATAAAATTAAGTGTCAAATTATTATCTATAACCAATTAATGAAAACATGGGCATAATGCATAAAGAATTTGCTTTTTGTTTCAATGGTAAGAAAGAACAAAAAAAAATCTTTGGGATATCGATTCAATTTTTATCTACTTCTACTAAAGAAGAGATTAATGGTATATATGTGAATGTTTTATTAGAAAAGAGTGGAAAAATTTTAGATCTATGTAGACTGTGTGTTTTGAACCACAAATGCCACATAACACAATTTTAAAATTATACAAACTGTTTCAAATACATGCTTTAGATATAAAAAATAACAATATTCTTATTGTTGAAAAGTAGCAACAGATTGACAGCTTTCTCTTCAATAGCAAAAAGGAAGTTAAAAGGTTGTGGAATAATTTATCAATATGCTCAAACCAAATATTTTCTATCTGAAAGGATCTCCTGTTAGAATGTGATGTGAGATAAAGGTATTCTCAAACAAAGTAAAAATGAAAAAATTCACAACTCGCTAATACTAATGCTAAAGGAAATTCTACCTGTTGACAACACAGGAACTAGTATATATTTGAAAAAAACTAAGTTAACATTGACTTATAAACTAATAATTATATTTCATGCCATTTACAAGTATGTAGTGTGGTATTGAGCCAGGCATATAGAAAAAGATCAATAGGATAGAGGACTGAGTAACAGCCACAGTGACATATAGATACCTGGCATATGACAAAGATGGCTTTGCATAGCAGTGCATCAACAGCCCTCCAACAATTGAGTATTCATGTACAAAATGAAATTGGAACCTATTTCACACAACTTGTATTTAAAGAACTAAATGTGTAAGAGAAAACAATAGACAATACAGTTCTTAGAAGATAATAAAGGGGAATATCTTCATGATATTAGGGCAGAGAGATATTTCTAAAATGGGACACAAAATTAAATAATAAAAAAGATTTATAATTGGATTACATCAAAATTAAGAACTTCTGTTTATCAAAAGTATCATTAGGGTTGTAAAAATGCAAATCACATAACGGGAGAAGAAAATTAACAGCATATGTAATTGACAAAAGGTTGATATCCAGAACATATAAGAAATGCTTGGAAATTAATAAGAAAAAGGCAACCCAAAGGAAAAATGGGAAAAGGGGGAGCTAAAATTTTACAAAGAAAAATATGTAATTGGCCAAATACACATGAAAAGATACAACCTAGTTATAAATAAGGGAAATTCAAATTAAATCCTTAATGAAATATCACTATGCAAGCACCATAATGGAAATAATAAAAGTGTCTGATAATGCAAAGTGTTAGAACTTGGAGTAATAGAAATTTATATAATGCTCTAGGAATATTAACTAGTACAACTACTTTGGAAAAACTCTGAAATTATTAAAATATGCAAAGCCCAGGGCAAGCAAATCTCTATTCATATATATTTAGCCATCAGTGTTGTGAGCATATGATGCAGTAGGAAATAGGCACAAGAATGTTAATGGCAGCATTGTAGGAGTAAACCAAAAGTCAATTAATAGCAAAATAAAAAAATATATTTTTATTCATTTATACAATAGAATTAAAGTGAAAGAAAGTGAATGGGTCTACAATATTGTTAGTGAAATTATAAAATGCTGAACAAGAGAAGATTAACACAGAAGAAATACATACTGTAGAATGAAATTTATATTAGGTTTTAAAATAGCAAAAAACTAAATTTTAGTTCTCAGGAATGCATTTATAAAGTATTGAAATTACACAATGAAACAAAAAAGTGTTTATATAAAAGTCAAGAAATAAAGGGAGTAAAAAATGGAAAGCAGCAAATGGGAAACTTCTGAGGAACTCTAAATGTTCTCTTGACCTATTTAATTGCTCATCACTTTTTAATAATTTGAAGCTGTACACATTTATGTTTTATTTACTTTTTGTGTGGGTAACTTCATTACATTTAAGAAGATAAAAAGATTTAATAAAAATAGCTAAGCTAGAAATAAGATAGACAAAAAGTTGAAATAACAAAGATTATGAAAATACGGGAACTTGGGATATTATATGACATACTTCAAAAGACATTGATAGATCTAACAAGATAATGCCTATTTAAATAGAACAATGAAAATACGCTTAAGATGTTATAAAAATATTTTTAAAGAATTTTTTTGTTATTTCTGTTTTTCAAATCTTAATCATCTGATTTATGCTAATATTAACTTTCCAGTAATAAGAAGTATATGGGAAAAAGACTTGAAAACCCCTATTTTTGAGTGCACCAAAGAAAATGAATTTCTCTTTCACAATGACAGAAGACTTTCAGAGGTAGAATGAGAAGGGAAAATATAAAAAAGCTACACCTAAAGAAAAAAAGTCTAGGTATTATTATTTTCAATGATAAATGCAAATGAAGAGTAATAAAGCATTATGATTTTATGATAAAGTAGTGTCTGGAGGGAAAATCTTAGACCATTAATATATTGCCTAAAATTGACCAGAAAAGGTAAAATACTTTTTTAAAAAATGGGCAGAGACTATACTGTAAGAGTATAATGAAAATCTTTATATGATATCTTTGAGAAAGAGACATAAGTTATTATAATTGAGTGTGGAATTTCTGTACATTTCTTCAAGAATTAAAAATAATTGTAAATATATATAAAGTTAAATATTTTTTTACAATAAAAAGTATAAACATTGAATGAGGATGAAAGAAGAAATGATATAATAGAGTGAATAGTAAAAAGTTATTGAAACAAGACAACAGGTCCAAAATGGAATTATTTATGCTAAGCCTAACATTACCAAACTGAGATTCAATTACAGTTTCAGCTTTCCCAAAAATGGAATCATAAAGCACTCAATTGGGAATTGCCTGATGATCAGCATGAGTTAGTTAATCTGCCTGATAGACCTCTTTCATCCCCTATAGGGAAGCAACATTGCAATAACCATAGCACTTTTTTTGCCTAAGTTTCTTGTTCCCACTCCTTTCTGTCTATAAAAGTCTTTTATTTTCCACAGCCCCTCGAAGCGCCTTTCTGTCTGCTAGATTGTTGCTACCTGATTCATAAATTATTGAATAAAGTCAATAATATCTTTAAAATTTACTAAGTGGAAATTTTTTTTTAAATGGGCCAAAGTAAAATTTTTTTTGATAAGAAATTTCCTCTATGAGAATTTCTTATGTAAGAATTTTTGGCTCCTCTGCTGCCCCTTGAATATACAGCTTTTTCCATGATTCCATTGTTAAGCCTTTTTTATGTTTTCTCTATCTGCTTTCCTTGGTAACCTCATCCTTTCTAGGGATTAAAATCACTGATTCCCAAATGCTGTCCTATTTCTTTCTGTTATTCCGGTTACCTGTTGGACATTTCTACCTGATGTCTCAATTTTCCATTTTCAACAGGAATGCATAACTATTCTGTTAAATCAGAATTTCTTACATGCTCAATTTGGCCTAACAACATAGCTATTTATGTAATAATCCAAGTAGAAATCTTGAGAATTTTCTCAGCTCCTAATTCTCCCAGATTTTCAAACTTTTCCTACTATATACACACACAGACCATTATCATCATCATCCCCATCATCATTGTGATTATCACCAATAGTCTCCAAATAATTTTGCTCTTTATAATGCTGTCAAAGTTCCCATCTTAAAAAGCAAGCCTGAATATATAATATAATTGCTTGTTTAATATTCTCTACTATTCCATTGTTCTTCCATTGACACTTAGAGAAATTTTAATACAACATATAACGGTCTAGTTTTATACTTTGTTTACATACCTATTTCTTTCAGAAAATAAATTCTTTAAGAACCAGTTATTGGCTTCAATCCTTAGAATGATTAATCTCAAATATAATATTAAAAAAGAATGCACTTATTTTTTGCATGGCTGCTTGCTATAGATTGATCGTGCTTTAAAGTAGGAATTATTAACCTAGGGTTCTCACAAAGAAACCAGTAGGCAGAGGTTTAGGTACCAGTTTAAGCCAGTCACTCGCACCTGCACAATGAAGACTCCAATGACGTTCAACTCACCAGAGCCTCATTATACCATCATTATAATATGATGCATAGGCCCAGAAGTTCATTAATGTTATTATACCAGACTGAATTCTAGGAACAAACATAGGCAGAAAGCAAAATGATGAATCACTGAGTCCTGTCAATAGTAACTGTCAATCAAGGAAGTCCACTCTATGTAACCACCCATAACAAAAAGAGATACGAACCCTGAAATCTTTGTTAACAGGCCTTTTGAGCCATGCTTATCTTGCTCAGCCCTGCTTCCACATCTGGAAGTGTAGTTTCCTTTCTAATAAAACTTTTCTTTTCTACTCTATTTCGGTGTCTTGCTCAATTCTTCGTTCAAGACATCAAGAACCTGGACAGCTTGCTGGGAGAGAAACCCACTCTCCAGTAACAGTAGGATTATGGTAGCAATTAGGAATTGCACTGGGCTGCTGGTATCCCATTTCTGAAACAACAAGAGCTTAAGAAAAAGATAAAGTTTAATTTTCTCTCATAAAAAGAAAAGAAAAAGGTACGGAAGTAGGAAGTTGCGGCCTGATCTGACAGTTATCTATTATCTTTTTGTTTCAACATCCCTAGGCTATGACTTATCTTCATATCATTTTATGGTTCAAGATGACTTCTTAAACTCCCATACATTCTTTCTATAGCCCAGGAAAGATAAAGGAAAAATTAGGAAACCAAAAAGGTTTATGGCCTAATAAGGAGCTTTCACCAAAGACACAGGCAAAAGAATTTCCTTTAACATTTTATTGGCAGAAATTCAACCACAAAATGTCACTTAATTACAAGAAAGTTTAGAAATTACAGGTTTTAGCTGAGTGTATTGCCACCTCACCAAATAAAATAGGGGTTCTGTTATTAAGGAAAATGGAGTGAATAAATATTATTTAGGGAATTAGCAACAACATCTGCAAAAGACATAAAAAGAGGTTTTTATTGTTATTATTCTAAGAGAAATGGAAGCAATAAATAGATTTAGGCAGGGTAGTGTTATTACTTGCTTCTGGTTTTTTAAAAAGTCCTTTGTATTTCTTATGAAAAATAGATTAGAGGAGGGCAATGTAGAAATGAGGGCACCAGTAAAATGGTGTAGGAAAATACGAAATAGAGTGAATTCTACTAAAAATAGAGAAAAGTGTATATAGTTTGTATATTAAAGAGTGGATATGAAAGTTGACAAGCAGATGTCAGGGAAGATTTAAAAATTCGTGGCTTATAGAACTGAATAAATAGTGTTACTAAATACAGAGATGGTGAACATTGGAAGAGACATGTTAGAGGCTAAAAAGTGTGAAATTAGTTCTGAACATGTACAATCAGAGGTGCATTTGAGATATGTAATTGAAAATATCCAGTAAGTTGTTAACTATATATATTTTAAGTTGTTAACTTAAAATAAATTTTAAAAAAACTGACATATACATGATAAGTAAGATTGCAAATACTGAGATTATTGAAGAAGAACATATTAAAGTAAGGGGGGAGGGTAAAAGAATCTTTCTGAATCTTGTTTCTTAACAAAAATGTCCTAGCACCAAGCCATAAGAAACTTCTACATCTAATTGTTTGTAGAAAAGAATGATCTTATAAGAAGACTGAAATGCCTGGGTAAAATATGCAGGGAAGCTAGGAGAGTGCAGTGTAATGAAAGCTAATGGAAGACCGTTTTGTGGATAGAGTTGTCAAGTTTTATATACTAGTGAGATATCAAATAAAACCACTGAACAATATCCATTGTATATAGAAAACAAAAGGCATCAAGAGTTGCTTCAGTTAAGGGGAGGCTGGATAAGTGGAATGCACAGCATTGAGGAATATTGGAGGAAGGTGATGAAGGTACTGGAGACGTGTAGTACAAATAACTACTTCAAAAGAGTTGTACTGCAAAATGATTGACAAAGTGTAGAATTTAACAAGTGTATTTTTTTGATCGGTTCCCTTTTTAAACGGTAGTGTTTTAAGCAAGTTTGGATTCTGCTGGGAAGAAATCTATGAACAAATGTTTATTAAATGAGCAAAACTTGATTGAACAAATAATAAGCTATTTTATATATTTTATTTATCTGGTAAAATGCATCATTTCTGATGTACTTTCCCAGTTAATGACATCTCAGGAAGATCCTGTAACTTTAAATGTAGGGAGGAAACAAGAGAACTAAAATGTTAAATCAAGCAATAAACAGAGACTGCAATATCCTTATCAGCCCTGCAGCCAGACCACAAGGATACCTGTAGAACAAAGGATGATTTCTGCCGAGATTGCTAACAACCCATTTCCTCAATACCCTAAAGGGAAAAACAGGAAAAACAGAGTCTTTAAGTGGCGCCATACACAGAATAAAATATTTCATTCCCTATGGCTAAAATCATAAAACCATTAAACACTGACCTGCCAGCAGGCCTTTTATGCTACATATTCTTAACTTTTCATACTACATACTCTTACCTTTCTTTACTGTATGTCCATATCAAACTATAACTCACAGGAACTAAAAAAATGATATAACCTAAATTCCCCATACTAAGTCCCTCTCAGTGCCTTCACTCTATCTTTTCATCATCCCCATCTCTCTCTATTGTCTCTGTTCCACTGAGTCTCTCTCAGGCTCTCTCATTCTCTGCCTCTGAGAGGTGACCATGCTCTCTCTGTTAGTGGAGTGTTCCCCCTTCCCTAGTAAACTTGCATTTGGACTCAACTTTGGTGTATGTTTGAATACTTTCTTACACTCTGCCAAGAACCCTCTTCTCTCTGTGTGTAGGGCTTGGCCTCTCCCACTTAAAAGAATGTGCCCTGTCCTGCATCACTTTGACATCACTCTAAAAAATTAAGAAGTCTGATTCTATCTCACATTAAACTTCCATCTCATTCAAATTAAATTTTCTCCTCTTCTATTAATTTAAGTCTATCTTTTTTTTCTCCCTAGGACCTGATCTTCCTTTACTTACTTCTCTCTCTTCTATGTGTACTGCCAGGGGTGGAGCCAGGTTTAGAGGAAAGTAGGTAAAAGTCTTACTCAATAGGGCTGTTTAATCCAGCCTTAAGTAAACTTTCTCAGTTTTCTGATGTGGGCAAATGTGCAAGCTGAGTTCTTACTGCCTTTCTTCAGTTTCCATCTTCTTGAAGTATATCATAAAACTTCCTAAGTAGGGTCCCTTGAGACAACTCAAACCTAGGTATACCCCCTGGCATCTGATTACCTTGTGGGGGATCTTATGTTTCTTTGGTTTAGAAAATGGCAGATGTACAAATTCAGAAATTTGCATACTCTCTCTCTTCCCTGATGTTCAAGTTTCTTCACCAGCTCCAGGATCCAGACTTCTGCAAGCAAGAAGTAGAGACGGATTTCTGTGTTTTTAAGTTCACATACATTTCCAAGTATCTGAGAACCCATATAACAGTAACCTCGCAAATATACTTCCCCAAACCCTCATAGTATTCAAATGAAAGGTCAGGGAGAGGTAAAAAAATTCTCTACTTTTTACAGTTCTCCCGAAGGTATCTCCTTTTAAGTTTCTAGTCTTTTATTTAAGCCTTTGGGGCTGTGGTCACCGTGTCCATTTTGTTTATTTCTGTTATATATTCATCATGGATTCAGTCAGTCTTTTCTCCAGAATTCAGAAACTATCAGAAAAGTTGATTACATCATATTATAAAAATAGTCAAGAGGAAAGGTTGACTAGACAGCAGACAGAGAACACAACAGATGACTGCCAAGAATGTGCGAAGTGGAATGATTTGCCTCAGAGAGCCAGAGTCATTCTGTGAGGGATTAGACACAGATGTTTATTTGTTTATTTTTTTAGTGTGGATTGCATTCTGTTGGTATTGTAAGGCTTTTGAATATATGAACTGTGAAGCAACAGATTCAAATTTTGGAGGAACTGGAAAGAGAGACAGACAGACAGAGAGACAGTGAATATTACAGGAATAATTTAAAGGGAGTAGAGAAGCAAAGAAAGTTGGAAGTGAGAAGAGAAGGTGGATTCAGGAAAGATTAGGAGGTACAAATGGCAGGTCCTAGTGACAAGTTCAATATAAAGAAAGAAATAGGCTCAGTTAAAGGCTGTGGTAGATATGGGGAACTTCAGAGTTAGTTTTGCAAATTGCTAGATGTTATGAATTAGAATTGTTTTAATTACATGTGTCCTATGAATTTGGGTGCAAATATTACCCCTCTGAGTCTCAGTATCTTTAAAATTTAAATCATAATAACTTCCATGGTGATTTGCAAGATCTAAATTCACAAAAAATGCTAATCCTTACCTCTTCTCATCTTTTTTCTCAGTGTTAAAAGGCAATTTACTCCTATTTTAAGGTCCTATTCAAAATGTTACCTTTAAGCAAATAGACAAATAGTGCTCAGTATACGCCAGGCATAGTGCTACCTGCTTTCTAAATATTGGCTCTTTTAATTTTCACAATGATCCTATGAAAACAGTTATTATTATTTACATTTTATAGATGAAAAAATTGCGTTCCTAAAGGATGCCCAAGATCATGCAGCTAATAAGTTAGCAGAGCTTGGATTTAAATCCAAGTAGCTAATGCTTTTAATTATTGTACTCTGCTACCTTTCTCTCCTATAAGAAACCATCCTTGGTTCCTTCAACTACAAGAAGTTGCTTCATCCACTGTAGCCTGGGTTGCAATTCTACTAGATCTGGACCCCTATGCTAGTTATTATTATTATTTTTCATCTTGAGTTATAATTACTTATATAAATAAATGTTCTAACTAGATAATCTACTAGGTGGTAATGTTCTCTGAAGCAAAGGCCACTTCACATTCATCTTTGTACTTATAGTCTGAAAGATCCAAGTGCTATAACATACAGAGTAACAGCACAAACCCTAGACTCATAAATTTCAGTAGTCTGGATGTTACTGATTTGATATGTGACTTGAGCATAGTCTCTAAGATTTATATGCTCTGTCTCCTTAACTGCAAAATGGAGTTAAATCTTTCCCTTGTGTTTGTTATGAAGATTAATTAGGTAATGTAAGTAACATTTTAACATAGTTCTAATATGACATGTCTATTGTTTCCATTTTTGTTGCACATAAAAACCCTCAATAGATATTTGTTGAATTAGTGATTCTATTTTTGATATTATATGCATCTGGTTGGTAAAAAGCACAGAATAGACCTCACCTATTTAAAGTCAGGAGAATTATTTTAAAATATAATTGCAAGCAAGTATTTCTACTTTCAAATATATTGACTAATCATCTATTCAAGTTTTAATTTGTAAAGGATAGCTATTAATTATTACTCAGTAGAGCACATATAAAAATGATATTCATGAGATAAAATTAGATAGAGAAGACACAAGGGTAGCTTTGTTTGAAAATACCCAGAATATTATAATATTTCCATAGTAAAAAAAATAATAAATCTAAACCCAAGATTAAGGCTAATTATATTTGTAATTTAGGAAATGAAAATAATAAATTTGAGCATAATTGTTCAAATTAAATTAATTGAGACAGAGAACAAATGGGTTTGTGAGTTGTTTATTAATCTAAACAGCAAGGAGAAAACCAAATGTTTTCTAATAAATAATAGCAGATGATTATTTTCATCCAACCCTAATTTATAGAGTTTATAGGTTGTCCTCCTTGGATTCTCATTTAAAAATTCTTAATAAAGGGTGATGTGATTCAATAAAGTGTTGTAAGAAACCTGTAGAGAATTTTTATGAGTTTATTTGAGCCAAAACTATTGAATACGCCAGGGAGGAAGATCCCAAATGCTTTGGAGAAGGACAGTTTTGCAGTTTCTTTTATGCATTTGAAATTAAGGAGTGAATATAAGGAAGATTACATAAAGGTGGTAAACAGCAAGGAGGGGATTGAATTACAAGTTAGTTAATATTATGTATTCTCTTGAGGGTGGTCAGTTTTAGAAGGAAGAGTCAGCATTTCAAAGGTTTGTTAACTAGATGCACAGAAACAATGGACAGGGCTTGCTTAAGGCCAAAATAAGCTTTTAACTAAAGAAGTCATATGCCTGGGGCATGAGAACCCATCAGGACCTGCCTAGTTTGGAATTGTGATCAGATTACCCCTTTTTCATCCACAAGGGCAAATAATATTGCATACCTGCATCTCTTTCCTCCAACTATGGAAAGGTATAAGAACACATGATTCCCCTAAATTCCAAATCACATTCTCCTATTATACTTACCTCTGGCTGAATGGTAAAACATTACATGAACTGCAAATTATTGCTATAGTGGAAATGCAAATATTATAATGTCTTTATTTCTTTTTTGAAGGGGCTTTGCAAAATAAAAACTGTTATATTATTATTTTAATAATAATAGAGGCATTATTTTAAATGACTCTACGTACTATTTTAGATGCGACACATGTCATACATGGTTCTCTTTAGCCTTCATTTTCTAAAAATTCTTCACTTTTATTGGAAGATTTTAACAGGAAGAAAGGTAATACTTGCAAAGGATGAAATGCTAAAGGTAGAATAAGATCAGAGGTAAGAAACTTTTGGAAGAGTATTTTAATCATCCAGGTGTAGTCTGATAAAGTGTTGAATTAGAATTAGTTTCTCTCATCTAAAAATAAACTTCTTATTCTTTATAATTTTTTAGATCAATTTCTAGCAGTTAAGGTGTTTCCCATTAAATGGACTTAGAATTTAATGAAGCAATAAGCTATTTAAATCTAAAACTTATAGGGAGAAAGTAGGTGATATACTCAGAGTTACTAGAGTTGAAACATAAATTCATTTGATTTCATGAGTCCTGGAGCTCTCTATGTGATTATTCAGTTCAAGTGGGGAATCTGTGAAAATCTTAAAGCAATGAACTCTGAGAAAGAAGGAGCTAGCTTGACTGATGAGAAAAGGCAGAAGGTAAGGCCCCAGAGCCAGGTAATATGGAAGCTGGATTAACACATCATGTCACACAGCAGTGCAAATTCTCCTTAGGTGAATATAAAATGTTCCAGAAGAAGCAAGGGAGCCATTTCCTGAGGGGCTGCCTGATGTCACTAAATTAGAATCAACCTAAAAATACCAGCTAAGATTGTGAAGGAGGATAAAATGTCAAGAGAAAGGGGAAAAAATCAGCTTAAAAAAAAAGAACAAGTTAAAACAGTATAAAACAAAAAGCTAAATCAGTGTTTGCCTAGGGCTAGGAGTAGAGGGTATAGATTGCTTGATTCTGGTGGGAGTTACAAAACTGTATGCATTTGCCAAAATTCATATGACTATTTACTTAAAAAGAGTAAATTTTCCTAGGGGTAAATTATACCTCATTAAACCTGAATAAAAAATATTAAGAACATGAATCACTAGAAAAGGTGGGCTTGCTAATAGAAGTAAAAAATCAAGACAACCCCCCCCCATAAATGAGTGATTTAATCCACAACAATTTTAAATTACAGTATGTGGTTTAAGAGATGACCAGAGTTTAAAGAGGAAAGGAATGAAAAATTGCATATTAACTTGTTTTGTTTTATTGCTGGTTTAATGATACTGTGTATTCTTTGTGAGCAGGAATTAACACATAGTTTTGTTTCTTGAATGTGGACCCTTAAGGCAGAAAGAGACAGTGTCTGGTTTGCATATTTAAACTGGTATGTTACAGGTTAGGTTCTCTAGAAGCAAAAAATGACGCTGCATTTAGTGGGCAAGGAGTTTACTAGAGGAGTGAAGGGGGAATAACCAAGATTAGGCAGAGAAAGAAATCCAGCTGTAACGTAAACGCAACAAAGCCTTGGCCAATTCAGCACAGAGCTCCAGAGAGAAATCAGGTGATCTCCATGGTATCTATTGATCTTCCCTTAACCAGTTGAGACAGTAAACAAACAGGTAAGTCAAACCCAAGTCACCTAAAGTGCCCAGTGGTGGGATAAAATGGCCAGGCCTTCCATCCCTGACTTGCTCAGCAACCAGTGCGGGTGAAGCAGTTTGTAGGTCAGGCCAATTCCGAAGGAGTACACTGGAGGTTGTCTGCTGATGACACTTCCTGCAGCAGTCAATCTTTGAGGGGCATCTGGATGGTATATCTTTATATCTATCATAGTTCACCCTTTGTACCCCTGGCGTCTGCTTCTCCATGTATGGTTTCAGAAGTAACTCTTAGTAAAGCAGCATTTTTGTGGGCCTCTCTTCCAGAGGAGACTCTTAGAAGTGAGAGGTTAGTGAGACAAATGACAGCTCCTGTCACAACATCATGCTTGGAGCCAACACTGATACTCAGTTGTGATCTTCTCCCTCCCCCACTGTACATTCTAGGTTTCCTTCACACCCTGCTACCTCTCTGCTAACTTCATGACTTATCAGGTGGTGTGAACCAGACCTTCATTGTCAATGACCCTAAGTCCCTGGTCACCATGCCCTTAGCCTGGGTTTGATGTACCTATTTTTATCACAATTGGATAAGAGATTATCAATAGATGCTTATGCGAATCACCTGAATTTCATATGTATTCCTTTCTAGTCTGTAATGTGACAGTATCCCCATTTCCCGCTAATGATCAGAATCAATTTCTCCTGCCAAAAAAGTGATTCCTGTTTTTTCCTGTTGGTCCTTGGACATTAGGAACCCAAAGTTGCCAAGCAGCAGCCATGGTTTATCATTCAGTGGACACCTTGCTGTGGACCTCGGAAAAAGTGTGTCATTTGTGTGGATTAAGACCTCAAATACTATAGAGCCTAGCCTTGTGAGGGCAGAAGCTCAAAGTCTCAATTTCTGCCTCGTGGTCACTGTATTTATGTGCAGATGGCATGATCTTGCTCCTGAACTCCAGGGATCTTCAATGGGACTCTCTCACTGGGGATTAACAAAAACTTCATACGATATTTTTTCCCAACACTAATACCACCAACGCCTTAGAGCGTATTAAAATATATTTTTTAAAAACAAAGAACTTTCTTCCTTTGGACCCCACTCAAAGACAGCTTTTCGATCTCTCAGTCTCTGAGGCCAGAGCAGTATCTATAGATATAAAATATGCTCATTCCAAAAACAAAAAAGACAAACATATGGCATGATTCTCTTTTCATATTGGGAGGCATGAAATATAATAATTTATCTTGATTTTGAACAGGCTATCCCAGCACACTTTGGAACATTAGACCCTTATACGTTTTACAGAAGAGGAAGTTTCCTGAACATCACCATGTTTATTTTCCACTCACTGGAATGATGCATGTTGCCAAGAATTCTGGTATGCTTGCCATTTCTTACTCATTCAGCTGATAAATATAATGCTATCAAAGTAATGGACCAAAATGATGTTTTGTGGGTTGTCTAGATGATCAGACCTCTTCATACTGTATTATGAGAGAGGGAAGGAGATTTAATAAAGCCTTAGAGTGAAAATCTAAGGATTATTGTTGTCTTTTCCATACAAATGTAAACTAATTTTCATCATCTTTTCTCAATGGCATAGAAATAAATTTATATACCCAATCAGTCAGTTTCTAGATCCACCACTTGGCCTTCCCAGCTATAAAAACTTTTACCCCAAAACCAAGGATGCAATGTGGCAGTTGTTCCAACTATCCAGTGTTTAAATCCTAGATGGCAAATGACCTCTGAATGAGCCCACTGTCACAGGGAACTCACTGTATGTGGGACTTTGTCAGTACTCCATTTATTATCTGGAGCTCAGGCGCCTAAACGCTAAGAATAACGGCATAATGGCATGAGAGTAGTTTGGGTCTTTAGGTGTTAATGTTCACTCATATATTCTGTTCTTCCATCCTCATAATATCTGAGTTTGCCCCTTTCTCAATTAAATGGCTGTACATTCCTTTGAGAAAAGACCAGGGAACTCTTTCAAGAATAATTGTCATTGCAGTGCACGATTGTTTCTCTTAGGAACCAGCCACCTTTGCAATCAAAGTGTTCCAATTCTAAAATCTGGCTCAGATCTAAAAGCATTTCCAGAAGAGGGTTCACACCATCTCCTGACAGAGTTGTCAGTGTGTTAAATCTTGTTTCTTGAGAAAGCACTGTTCTTTTGAGTTTCTGGACTCAATTCCAGTGTGTGTGTGTGTGTGTGTGTGTGTGTGTGTGTGTGTGTGTGTAGACAACTGACACTGCTGAAAGGTTTTAACAAATAGACCACCACACTGTTCCAGAAGCTATTTGTGATGGGGGTCAGCCAGGTGATAATTAATGCAGCCCTACATGCTGGTAGTTACATCTACTTTCTCAGACCCTTCCTGGTACCACCTTTCAAAGGTTGTATTACCCAAAAACAGATTTTGAGAAGTTCAAGGTATAATGTATTTATTAAGAATTAATACCTAAGAAGGAAAAGGGGAGTTAGCAGAATTGGGAAGAAAAGGAAATCAGACTATGACTTAAAGTAGCAGATGTCTGGAAATAAGCATATCTCACATTGGGCCAAAATGATTGGGTTTTTATACATCTGCTACATTCAGTCACCAGATGCAGGCTATCCAGAAAAAGGAGGTGCCATCAGAAAATGTGACTTCCTGCAGCTAAGGCAAAACTTGAAGTTGTTGACATGTGGAGCCTGCCTGCTAATCACACTCTTTGCACCTGGGCTGCATCCAGGATCTAAGAAACACAGCGGTGTCTACTACACAGTATAAAGTTTTCAAAGGCAGGAGATAAAATGAACAAACAAACAAAAATAAAAAAATAAATAAGAAACTACCTGGCTCTTTTCCTGTATATCAGACCTGATTTTTCTCAAGGAAAACTATAAGCAGATCCATTTCCTATTTAGGAATCTTCTACCAGTATTCTTCTAATGGTTTCCAACTGAAGATAAGGAAGAAAGTGTGGCACATTGTGTTTTCCCAAAATGACTACAATCTCTCCCATCCTGCATGCTTGTCTAAAATGTATTCTTACTATTCTCCCTCTAAGGGTGGAATCTAATTCCTCTTCTCTTACATGGTAGGTAAAATGCCTTCCCAAAGATATTCATATTCTAATCCCTGGATCCTGTGAATATTTTATCACAGGGCATAGGGACTTTGCAGATGGAAAAAGGGTATGAGCCTTTAAATAGGAAGTTTATTTGTATGGGCCCAGTCTAATCACATGAACAATTCCATTTACATTATCTGGTTAATCCTTCTTTATAACCAAATGAAGCTTTTATTACTTAGGAAGAAAGCAAAGTTTAAATGTATTTGTGTCTTTGCCAAAGTAATGCATTAGTAAAGCTCCAACTAGGCCTATAACCAGTTATTCAGATGCCTAGTATCTAAAATACTCCTTTTAAACATTTCATTGCTTTTTTAACATGGTTTTTATTTTATGTGCAAAAGTCAAATTTGATATGAAGGCACATGTCCACAGAGATATTTGTATTTAAATATTCATAGAAGCAAATAATAAAAATAATCTGAGTATATATCAACATGTAAATTGATAAAGAATCTATGGCATTTCCACACAATAGAATACTACCCAGTAATGAAAGGAAAAACCGCTGATACACACACACAGCTACGTGGATGAATTAAAGATAAATATGCAAATAAAAGAAACCAAATACAAAAGAGTATATATTCCATCATTCATTTTGTATATTTTAGAGTAGTCTGTAATGACAAAGACCAGATTAGTGATTGCCTGGGGTATGGGGAGGGTTGAATAAAACTGGCATAGGGAATTTTTTAGGATAATAGAAATGCTCTATATTTTGATGGGAGTAGCAGTTAATTGGGTCTATAAATTTATCAAAACTCATTAAACAGTATATTTAAAATGTATGCATTTTAAGTATGTAAGTTATAGGTCAATAAAGTACATTTAAAATAAAGTTAGACAAAAATAAAAAAACAATAAAAAATGATAAATAATTAAAATAAAGTTGGTATATTGACAAAGAAATTCACAATTCCTGTTAGAGTATTTGGCATCATGAAAGAAAGCTTATTTTTCTTTATAAAGGCTATTGAGGAAGAACTCTCCATGTCTTTCTTAAAACATGTTTCTGAGTCTCTAGATAACCTTTAGCTTAATAACTAAGATGGTCTATTCCAGTTTAGATTGAAAAAACTTACAAAGAATACCATTCAAGAAACCTAATATCAGAAATAAATTCATAGACAACAAACTGATGGTTGCCAGATGGGAGAGAGTTAGAGGGCTGGGTGAAAAAGGTGAAGGGATTAAGAAGTACAAATTGGCAGTTATAACATGGTCATTGGAATGTGATGTACTGCATAAGGAATATATCAATAAAACTGCAATATCTATGTTTGGTGTCAGGTAGGTACTAGTCTCATTGGAGGGAACAAATTTGTAAGTTATATAAGTGTCTAACCACTATGCTGTACAACTGACACACATATAATTCTAAATGTCAACTGTAATTGAAAAAAAATTTAAATTAACAAAAACCCCTAATACTTTGATACTTATACTCTGCTGTGTATATATATATGCAAACATAATTCAGAGTGGGTGTAATCATATCATTAGGATCCTAATCAGTCTGAAAATTAAGGAAATAGTGTCTAGTCTTCTTGAGAGAACCAATACTTACGTCTAAAAACTTTATCACACTTCCTGGCATGTAAGAGTAGTATAATAAATATGTTGAATGAATAAAGCTCATGAAGATAAATATTTTAAAGCCATGATTGTGTGGATGAAAAAAGAAGAGGTTCTATGGAAAATAACCTCACAGGGTGATCAGATCATAAATTCCTAAATGGGCAGGTCACGGCGAATGGTCATGCCGCGGGCTTATATTTTAGTAAAAGTTTCATCTTGCCTTAAGCAGATCCTGTTCATTGTTTCTGTGCATCTGGGTTAACATACTTTTGAAATGAGCTTTAATGACCTTCAAGAAAGCATAATCTTAACTGCCCTATAATTCAGTTTTGCCTTGTTTTTTCTTCCCCACCTCTGTGTAATCTTCCTTATATTCCTTCCTCACTCTCAAATGCATAAAAGAAGCTGCAAAACTTTTATTCTGTGGAGCATTTAAGTTCTTGCTCTCTGGAAGATGTCATCAGTTCAGTTCAAATAAACTCTAATAAAAATTCTCTACAGGTTTGGATGTTTCTTACATTGACAATTGGATTCCATGACTCTGGATATGTATCGAGAAATGAAATTCTGGAAAACCAAGGACAAAAACCACAAAATCAATAAACCTTATATGACCATCTGCATTGCTAGGCTCCAGCCCAAATCACAGGGTTAAAGAGAAGGAGCACATTCCATCCCAACATGTGGATTTGAAACCTACATCACATTTCACGTCACAGATCTCCTACAGATTAGTTCTTGGGAAAAAAATTATAACACATGACAATTCAAGATTATAACCAATGAACCCCTAAAAAAATTAGCATTAAGAAATCAGCATTATACATCAAAAGAGCACACAAAAAATATATAGTTTGGGTCAATTCCTGGCAAAGAGCCCCAAAAGAGCTCCCGAATAGAAAACAAAACAACAGCATGACCTTAAATGTAGGCAAAGGAACAAAGTAAAGGCAGTTGCATATCTAACTACAGAAAAACAGGTAGTTGAGAGTATTAACATGAAACTCTCATGTGAACTCTGAGGCATTATGTAAATGGAAATAATGATTGTTCTTTCAAGGTTGTTCCAGGCACATGGACATTTACACAAAGGTTACAAATTAAGCAGAGAACTTTATGATTGCATTTTATAAAGCATCTCTTTAATAATAGCATTAAATAAACTGTAAATTTAGAGAATATTAATGGACAGGAGTTTAAATGTAGAAACCATGAGAAACTTTTGGAGCCCCAAACCTATTTATTTTGATAAAAACCTTTCTAGGATAATGTATTGAAAGGCATACCATACAGCAATATTCAGCGTGATTTTTTTCTCTTTTTTATGTTTTATACAATGAAACTAGATTTGCATTCTTCACTATTCTGTGGGAGGCTTCTGTGGGAGAGGAAGAAACTTTCCTCTACCCCCAAGATTCTTTGGCTGGTCTAATAATCAAATAAGCATGATACATTATCAAGAGAGAATAACTAAATTTAATACATACATGTGAACAGAAATCTGGTGACAGCATAAAAAATGTCAAAACCTGTAGATAATTCTTTTAATTTTTAAAAAAATTTTTTTAGAAAAATCTAACAGCTTTATTAAGTATAATCATTATAAAAAGAATTGCACATATATAATGTTAACAATTCGATGAGTTTAAATACATAAACACCTATGATACTTTCAACCAAAATCAAGGGAATAGATGTACCCAATATCTCCCAAAGTTTTCTTGTGTCCATATGAATTTTTTAAATTTATTTATATTTTTAATTTTGTGGTAAGAGCATTTAACATGATCTATCCCTATTGGTATGAAGTTTTAGTTATGCCAGATGAAAAAGTTCTAGAGGTCTGCTGTACAATAGAATACCTATAGTTAACAAGACAGTATTATACTTCAAAAGATTATGTTTTTATTTATTTCAATTATAGTTGACTTACAATATTATATTAGTTTCAGGTGTATACCACAGCGATTAGACATTTATATAGCTTGTGAAGTAATCACCCTGATAAATCCAGTACCATCTGACACCATACATAGTTATTATAATACTACTGATTGTATTTCCCATGCTCTATTCTACATCCTCATGACTATTTTGTAACTACCAATTTGTACTTCATAAACCCCTTGCCTCTTCACCCATCCCTCCAACCCCCAATCTGACAACCATCAATATGCTCTCTGTGTCTATGAGCTGGTTTCTGTTGTTCGTTTATTGTCTTCCCTAGATTCTGCATGTGACATTTGTCTTTCTCTTACTCCACTTAGTGTAATAACCTTTAGGACTATCTATGTTGTTGCAGATGCCGGATTTCATTCTTTTTATAGCTGAGTAATATTCCATTGTGTATATACACCACCTCTCCTTCATTCATTCATTCATGTACACCAGGAAACCATCATATCTTGGCTACTGTAAATAATACTGCAGTGAACATAGGGATCCACATGTGCCTTCAAATACTGTTTTGGGTTTCTTCGGATAAATACCCAGAGGTGGGATTACTGAATCCTTCGTTGTTTCTTGTTATTACCTTTGTCTTAAAGTCTATTTTGTCTGGTGTAAGTATTGCTACCCTAGCTTTTTTTGTTTACTTTTTTATAAAGCTGCATTTTTTAATCCCTTTACTTTTAGTCTGTATGGGTTTCAATCTGAAATAAATATCTTGTGGGCAGCATATGTAAGGGTCTTATTTTTTTATCCATTCAGCCATCTAATCTTTTGATTGGAGCATTTAATTCATTTACATATAAAGTAATTATTGCTAGATATGAGTTATTGCCATTTTTCAATTTATATTTTTGATCTTTTTTCCCCCTTCTTCTTCTTAAAGAAGTCCCTCTAACATTTTCTATAATACTGGCTTGGTGATAATAAACTCCTTTAACTTTTTCTTGTCTGGGAAGCTCTTTATCTGTCCTATTTTATATGACAGCTTTGCAGGGTAGGGTAATCTTGATTGTAAGCTCTTTCTTTTCATCACTTTGAATATTTCATGCCAATTCCTTCTGGCCTAAAAGGTTCCTGTTGAGAAATCAGCTGACAGACTCATGGGAGCTCCCTTGTAGGTAACTAACTCCTTTTCTCTTGCTGCTTTTAGGATTCTCTCTTTGCCTTTAAACTCTTGATTAAGATGTGTCTTGGTGTGGGCCTCTTTGGGTTTATGTTTTTTGGAACTCTCTTCACTTCTTGGGCTTATATATCTATTTCCTTTGCCAAGTTAGGAAAGGTTTCCAGCATTACTTCTTGAAATAGGTTTTCAATTCCTTACTTTCTTTCTTTTCCTTCTGGTACCCCTATGATGCAAATGTTGATATGCTCAATGTTGTCCCAGAGGCCCCTTAAACTATTCTCATTATTTTGGATTATTTTTTCTAATTACTATTCTGATTGGGTGTTTTCTGCTACCTTGTCTCCTAAATTACCACTTCAATCCTCTGCTTCATCTAAACTACAGTTAATTCCTCCTAAGGTATTCTTCATTTTAGTTTTTTTTTTTTCTAATTGGTTCTTGTTTATGTTTTCTAGCTCCATTTTTGTTTTCTGTCTCTTTGTTAAAGTTTTGAGCTCATCTACTCTTCCCCTAAATTCATTGAGCATCCTTATAACCAGTGTTTGAATTCTGCATCTAGTAGACTGCTTGTTTTCATTCTGTTTAGTTCTTTTTCTAGAGCTCTGGTCTGTTCTTTCATTTGGGACATGTTTCTTTATCTTTCCTTTTTGGCCACATACTTGTACTTGTTTCTGTGCATAGGTAGGGCTGTTATGTCTCCCAGTCTTAGAAGAGTGGCCATATATAGTAAATGTGCAGTGTGTTCCAATAGGATAGACTTCCCTGGCCACCTGAGCCATGTGCTCCAGGTAGGTCCCATATATGCACTGTGTGTGTTCTCCTGTTGTAGTTGAGACTTGGTTACTGTTTGCTCATCAGTGAGAGGGAATGGCCCTCTGGCTGATCAGTTGTGCGAATGGCTGTGACCGGTGGAGAAGCTGTGCAGGGGGTGACCCTACAGAGCAGGATTCATTTTAGTAGGGCTCTAGTGCCTGCCTTGTCTGCCCTTTGTATGTGTTATCCTCAGATGTGATCCTGGGTGGTGCTCCAGTTTAAACTGAAGCTGACCACTGGGCATGTAGCCTGGGGCCTCTGGGAGGAGCCCTGATGCAGGTCAAGTTTAGCTGTAGCCTATGTCCTGCCTGGGACTGCCTGGCATGTGCCATCAAGCAATCTGCAGATGGCTGCCATCCAAGCTGGGTTTGTGAGTGCCTTGAAAGGCCAAGCTGCAAACTAAGGCTGGGTTTCCCCAGATCTGGGCTTGAAACTACTTAGTAAGAGGCATAGGGCATGCTGAAGCCAGATGTTGCGTGTTTAGCTTTTGTGAGCTATTGGGAGATTTTAAGAAGGTCCACAGCATGAGCGAAGACAGGCAATTTATATGGATAATCTACTGAAAGGAAACTGGGTGGGCCTACACATTGGGAGGGGCGAGGTCTCAGAGAATCACCAGGGTGGGGTGACCAGTGTTAGCCAAGCTGATAGAAATTCAGATATGGTGCCCACCTGGGTCTGCAAGCCAGGTGGGGGAGGACTCAACAAAGGAACAATGCCCTCTTCCAGCACTTCTGTCTGGAAGAAAGCCGACCCTCCAGCCCACACTTTGAAGCCAGAAAACTCACTTCCTCTTTGTGTGTCCCTGGCACCTTTTGAGCTGCTGCCTCAGCACTGGAACTCAGAGCGAGTGAGTCCCTCACTGAATAAGTTTGTGGGTGAACCCCTTAAGAGGAAAGTCTGTGACTCCCTCAGCCCTTCTTCTCACTTAGCCACCATCTCTGCTCGTTTTCACAGCCAAAAGTGGCGGGGATTTCTCTTCCCGGCACTGGAACCCTGGGTTGGAGAACCTAGTGTGGGGCTGGGACCCCTCATTCTTCCAGGGGACCTCTACAGTTGGAATATTTCTCCTGAGTCTCAACCATCACATGCAGGTGTGGGACTAACCTGTTTTGCATCTCCGCCCCTTCTACCAGTCTCAGGTGGCCTCTTCTGTGTGTTCCCATTCATAGGACTTATGTTCAGCTAGATTTCAGGTGACTCCTAATAATGGTTATTCTGTATTTTAGTTGTAATTTTGATGTGGTTTTGAAAGGAGTTAAGCACAGCATTTATGTACTGTGCCATGTTGACCAGAAGCCTTAGAAAATTTTTGTAAGAGTTAATTTGAGCCTAACTGTTGGTAATTGCCAGGGAGTGAAATCACAAATGCTCTGGAGAATAATAGGTGCAGTTTCTTTTATGTATTTGAAATTAAGGGGGAACTAAGGAAGATTACATGAGGGTGGGAGAAAGTAGGGTGGGGATTGGACTAAAGAATAGTTAAGATTATGTGCTTTCTTAAGTGTGGTTACTGTTATTGCAAAGGTGTATTAATTCACAGAAACAATGGACATGGCTTGCTTCAGGCAAAGATAAATCTTTTACTAAACAAATGCCTTACTAAAAGTCATGCCTGGCATGACTATCCACCATGACCTGCCCATTCAGGAGTTTATAATCAGCTCACCCTGTGAGGTTACTTTCCATAGGATCACTTTTTCATCTACACCTGCATACAAGAGAGAGACAGAAAATCCAGATTCAGAGACAGAAAGGGAAATGGGTATCTAAGACATTCTGAGTTAAGGGTGAAGTAAGGTGCCTCGAAACTGATAAGATGAGCATATTTTAGTAAATGGAAATTTTCTTAGCCCTAAAGATAGATCAAAAGAGATCATCTCTGCTAACTTCTTATTATAGGCAAGACCCCTAATTCAAGTTCTAGGTAGTTAAGAAGGGGCAATATACAACCAGTTGGAATAAGTTAAATTGATCCGCTCAGATGGCTGAGTTATTTTTAAAAAAATAAGAATCAACTCTATGAAACTTGAATTTTAAAAGATGGCCCAGTTAAGAGTTCTTGGAGAATACCAGGTATTTATATTTCAAAGGAGCAGGGATAAGAATGCAAGCTCCCCTTATCCAATATTTATAAGCCTCTTGAGATAAAAATGAAAGTTTCTGAGACAGCAAAAGGAATTGGTGGGCTTTAAATTGTTTCTGAAGCCACACCTCTGTTCTTGTAAAAACTATATTTATAAAACAAAGACAGCTGTTTTTAATACCTCAATAATTGAGTTGCTGCCTAAATAATGGCAAAGGACTGAGAAATCCATTCATGCATTGTTAAAATATTTTCTTCTGGGTACAGTCCTTATTAGGCTCTGACATAAGCATGCAATTAGGTCAAATTTTGGATCAGAAAGTCATTATATCCTTTCAAATATCTTGTCAGGTTTCAGCTGGGACAAGCAATAAATATTTCTGGAGGTATTAAACAATTCCACAGACCCAAGAGATTGCAAAGTTTATTACCTTCTACTCTTTCTCTTTGATAGCCAAAAGAACTGACAACCTTTATGTCCCTGTTCCCCAGTGAGACACAATGTCTATTTTCATAATACAATCAGGTAAAAAGAGATGCAATCGTAATTGCTTTCAGGTTTCATTGTAATTGCTTCTTTTCTTTGTATTAAGTTTATCCATGCTGGGGTAAATAGAGCAGATTTATTTGAGATCCTTTAATGTTGGGAGATACTAAAGGGGTTGATTTGGCTGTAGAGGTTTAAAACTAATCACCCCACGATGTCCCTCTGTGGTATGCAGGCCTTTTGAACTAAAGGCAACTTTAGCCACAGGCTCAAGAGAAACCTCTGTCTTAACTTCTTAGAAGAACTTGAATTATGGGCCTTGTCCTTTGTTAGCAGCACTGGGGGTCTTGGGTTCCTCAAGAGAGAAATCAAGAAGAAACCCCAGAACAGTTTTATTAAGCTTATGCTCCAGCACAAGGGAAACATCACAGAAGAAAGAAAGGTCCTCTGAACTGACTCAGAGGCTGGCTTTGTTTGTTAGCTTTTATGAGCTGGGAAACAGAGACAGCCTGTGTGAAAAGGCTGTCCTTTTGAAAAGGGGGCTGCTTTCTTTACTGGTTATGTTGCCTGGTAACCATGTTAGTGCCTGAGCTATGGGGAAAGATGGTGAACTGCTCATTATTACCACCCCAGCAAAGTTGTAGAGTGGTCAAACCTTGATTAACTGCACTTAGGGAATAGTGATTTCATATCTGTATGGAAGTAAATGGTTAGAAGGGAGATAATTATCAGATATTTCTGCATTTTTGTGTAAGGGGTGATGTGGTGGCATTCTTATAATCAGCTTATCTATAGTTCTTCCTAGCTATCTTCTTCAGTCCCATGCCTAATTCCCTATGCCATCTCACCATGTTAAGAGACTGCCGGATATAAACTCTTTTGATCTATCTATAGGGCATGATACATTTCTTTGAAGTAATGCACCCCTAGGTACATTACTTCATCCCTAGCTAAGAATGTCTTATGTATCCATTTTCTCTTTCTGTCTCTTAACCTCTCCGTGCATGTGGGGATCTCTGACTCTCTCATTTATGTGGAGTTCCCACACGTATTTATTAAATTTGGTTGTTTTCTCTTGCTAATCTATCTTATGCCTATTTGATTAATAAACCAGCTGATAAAACCTTGGGAGTAGAAGAAACTTTCTCCTCCAAAGCTCCACTCAGCATTTAATAGTACTGTACTTAAACCTTTGTTTAACCTCATCAATGTCCATTTTATTTAGCCCATTTTTTTTCTAATTTGAACATTCTTCACAGTAGCAATTGTAAATTTATATACACACACACACACACACACACACACACACACACACATATATATATATATATATATATGATTTTCTTTGTTGTCGTTGTTTATCTTTTATTTCATAATCATAAACTTAACTCTGCAATCAAGCTAGATTTGGTTGGGGGAAGACAAAAAATATTTTGAACCTAAAGAACTGTAGTGAGAGCACAAAAATGATAGGGTGTTCCAAGTAGATGGAGATCCCTACAGAAGAAATGATCTGGTGGTTAAGGTAAAACAAGGAAAATTTATTAGAGTTGTCCATATTCATCAATGGTGATCTTCTTGCTGGTCTTGCCATTCCTGGACCCAAAGCACTCCATGGCTTTCATAGTATTCATGCCTTCTTTTTCCTTGGCAAAGACTACATACTTACCATCTAATCACTCATTCTTGGCAGTATAGATGAAATACTGTGAACCATTTGTGTCGGGTCCAGGCGTTTGCTATGAACAAGATTCCAGGTCCCATATGCTTCAGGAAGAAATTCTCATCATCAAATTTTTCTTCATAGATGGACTTGTTGCCCATGCTACTATGACATGTTAAGTCACCATCCTGGCACATAAATCTCAGAATGATTCTCTGGAATCAGGTACCTTTGTGCCCAGATGCTTTCTCCTCAGTGCTCCGAGCATGAAAATTTTCTGCTGTCTTTGGAACTTTGTCAGCAAACAGCTTGAAGGAGATATAGCTCAAGGGTTTTCCCTCAAAGGTGGGGATGACCATGGTTGGGTGCAGGTGGCCCCGGGGCAGTGGCATCTGAAAGGCCATACTTTTATATTTTACATGAGGGCTGGCAGCAGTTTGGTAGTGTTAGCTGGATTGATGTGAAATCCAGTGTTACCCCAGAGGCATGGTGGTGTCCTTGGTTCTTCCCTGCTGATGCAGTAAAGAATTACAGATCAGTGAGATCTGAAATAAGTAAGCTTTATTGAAAGTATATTTTAGAAGAAGAGGGGCTGTGCTAAGGAGGCTGCATCCCTGTGGAATTTGGGAGGTGAAAAGATAATAGAGTATGCTCTAGAGAGAAGCAGGTTTTCAGTGAAGAGAGCTGTAACCACACAGATGTGGAAAGGTCTGCTTATATTGGGCTGTGAAGGGAGGGTACTAGGGTGGTACTAGATGATCAGCATGTGAGGTCACCTTGACTGACAGTTGCTATATAACACTTTGCCTACTGTGTATGTGCTTACCCAGAATTCAGTCTGTTATAATTAGATTAATGAACTTCCAAGTATAGGCAAGATATTATAATGATGGTATAATGAGGCTGAGCTTTTGAGCAGGTTGGTGTAGTACCTTCTGCACACACGTTTGTGGCAGGTTTAGTAAGCAGCTTTTATGGCCTTTGTGCCTTAGGATTTGGGGTAATTCATAATCCTAAAAGGGAAGTGTTTCTGGGGGATCCTTAAGGAGAGTCTTCAAGGGAAGTTTCTGAGGTTACAGAGATGAGACTTCACTCTGGTCACGCATGTCTGCTTAACTACCTAACAGTAGGGTCCTACCCATAATGCATTTTAGCTCACGTTCCTGTCTGGTACTATTATGGATCTTCCAAACTGACAGTTACCTTACAGATTTCTTAGGCCATTTTAAGTTGTCTTTAAGTAAGTTTTGCCATTCTTATTCTTTTGTCTTTTTTTTTATGTAAAGGACATTTGGGTTTCTAGTGTCCTAATTTTTACAATATCTGAAGGTAAATAGGGAGGGATCTGAATAGATTTTGACTTTTTTTTTTCTAATTTCTGTTCTTCCATCTTTTTAAAGGGAATCTTAATGACTAGTCCAGTATAACAATAAGAGTTCTAAGTTCTAAGTATAAAAAAATAAATAAATAAAAATTTTTTTTCTTTTCAATATAAGTTTTTCCAGTTAAAAGGATTGATTGTCTGGCCTTGACAATTAGTTAGGATTAATAGCTACTCAAATCAATACTAAAAATGCAAGAGGCATCCCCAAAGGTGAGTAAAAAAGATGCAACCCTCATAAGATGAAACTCCCATAATTAGCCTAAGGAAGATGGGGGGACCCATCTTTTGTCAATGTAAGAATGTCAAAACCTATAGAAAAAATTGTATAAGTTTATTTGAGCACAAACTGAAGACAAATGTTGGGGAGCAAAATCTCAAATGCTCCAGAAAATGACAGTTTTGCAGTTTCTTTCATGCATTTGAAATTGAGGAGGGGACTAAGGAAGATTGCATGAAGGTAGAAAAAAGCAAGGAGAGGATTGAATTATAGAATAGTTAATATTATGCACACTCTTGAGGGTAGTCTTTTTTAGAAGAAAGATTCTGAAAGGGAGCATTTCAAAGGTGTGTTAATGCACAGAAACAATGGACGGGGCTTGCTTAAGGCAAAGATAAGCCTTTTACTAAAAAAGTTATATGTTTGAGGCATAACCACTCACCATGACTTGTTCAGTTAGGAATTTATAATTTATTACAGCACTCTTTTTTTTTTTTTGTCCACACTTTAAACAGCTGTTCCAACACACAGAGAATCAAGTGCTTTGCTCCCTTTTAACAGGATAAGGCTTAAGATTCCCTAAACTTGGACCCACAACTGATTTGGCTACCCACCAGAACATAACTATTCTTCCATCTCTGGAAGGAATGGGGCAGACACAGAAAAATCTCTTGAGAGATTTTCATGGCCAGAAAGAGAGCAAGGTGCACCATGGCATGGACACCTTCTGGATGATAGAAGCCAGAGAGAAAATATTCTCACTAATTCTACGGGGAAGCTATCAGGACATATGATAAGATGAAAAGAGAGAAAACAGACAGAGAAAAATTAAACCTATAAGTACTCATTTCAAATAACAAAAATTGCTAGCCTGAGATACTAGTTTCATAAATATTTTCTCCAGCCAAACTAAATGTAGGGTGGAGAAAAAGATCCTTACCACTTGCTTCCACTGGATTCTGCAGACTGATGCTGACATGGTGAAAACCCTCAACTTCTACCAGACTGTGTCAGATACCCCAGGATCTCCTCATCGGCAGCAGCCTCATGGGTAAGTGCAGGGTTTTAGCCAGTGAGTTTATTCTGTTCACAGCACCAACTGTATGGGAGGAACAAACTTTCCTTTACTTCTAAGGTTTTTATGCTGGCCTAATAATCAAATAGACATGAGATAGATTAACAAGAGAGAATAACAAAATTTAGTACATGCATATGTATGGGAACCCTGCATGCATGAGACAGTCAGAGGCCTCACATGCAAGAGAGGTTCAGAAACAGAAAGGGGAAATGGGTCTATAAGACATTTGAGCTAGAGATGAGGTAAGATGTCTTGGGGCCTTCAAAAGGTCATTGCAGACTGGTAATAGGAACAGATATTTAGTAAACAGAAATTTATCCCGCCCCATAGACAGGTTAAAAGATGTTATCTCCGATATTCTCTTATTACGGGCAAGATCCTTAATTCAAGTTCTTCTAGGTAGTTAAAGGAGGGTCAGAAGTTTCTTTTGAGCACATAGCTAAAGTTGCCTTTAGCTCAAAAGACCCACATACCACAGAGGCACATTTGGGGCGACTAATTCTAAACCCCTATACTTCCATAGAAGATATTTCCAAAGTAGCCTATATGGATGTACTTAACTTATCAATCTAGAAGCAGTGGAAAGACGACTTTCATATTTTGTATATTCTATGAAACCAAGTCAGAACAGTTATGCTCACAGGTGCTAGACAGCTATAATCTCAGACACAGTACACTGCCCCTGGATAGCAGGTACTTGTTTGTTTTCGCTCAGGCTAGGGAAATATATTGAAACATTGAGTCCTTTGTCCTTCATTAAAACCAATCTATTGTGTGTAGTTTTCGCCACCACCCCCACCTTCCACCAACAGACTTACACACTTTCATTGGTCTCAAGAGTCTTTCCATGAAAAGACTGTGGTTTATCAATTTTGGGTGGTGAGAATATAAATTTTTAGCCTTGACTTAAGAACACATTATAGCATTCTCATAAACTCAATGTCTCATTTGGATCTTTATGCCATTATGATTTATAATCTTATTAAGTAAAATCTTGGATTGTCAGAATAAGCTAGTTTATATTCTCCTGACAAATAAAGCCTGAAAACTCAGCGCCTTAACACAATAATGATTTCTTGCTCACAGAAAGTGCAGTGCAAGTTAAGCAGCCTTTCTTTATCTTTTTTTTAGTGAGTCCATTTTGTTGCTACTCCATCTGAACCATGAGGCTATTAGAGCAGAGAGGGCAAGAATGAAGGAGGCATGATGGCTCTTAATTCTCTTGACCCAGAAATGACATATGTCACTTTCATTCATAATCTATTAGTTAGAACTAATCACATGGCTCCCCCCAAACTGTAAGAGAATCAGGGAAAGGTAGTGTCATGCAGATCATGGATATTATGAGCACCAACAACCTCTCTTCCAAGTCTGTTTTTAGGGGCACACTATTATCTCTTTTCTCCGTTCGACAGATATTATTGATTACCTTCTATCTGCAAGAATTTGTGCTGAATGCTGGAAGATTACAGAGATGAATAAAATGTCATCTCTAACTTCCAATGACTTAAAAAATTGAAGACACACACACACACACACACACACACACACACACACACACAATTATAGTCATACTGTGAAGCAGAAAGAAAATACCCCAAAAAGAGGCATACAATAGGTACTATGAGAATAAGTACTGAGGAAGATTAAATTAATTTTTATTGAAGAAATCCTTGAAATGCTACAAATGTGATGACACAGTTGCTGTGTCTTAAAAAAAAAAAAGGTTAGGCAAATTTGATTTGGAAAAGTGGGTAGGAAATAAGAAAGTTTAGAAAAGAATGTGAAGATATAGCATGGCTGGGGACTGAAGAAGGGCCAGAAAACCTGGAATACTAGGCTGTGGGGTACGTGGTACAAGATGCTTGGGCTTTTCATTTATATGTTGTGATAATATTCTAGTTTATTTATTTGTGGAACACAAGTTACTAGAATATTGAATATATTGCTATTCTTTGCTTCTCCCATTGTTATTTCACTCCATGAATAGGAGGAATCAAGGCAGAAGTTTTACCAAAGTTCAAGTTCTGATCATATGGGTTTCTTTTTTCCTAAATTGCATTTTTTTTCTCTCAATATCTAAACAATATTGAGATTGTAAGTCATAGGATACATAGACTGGGTTTATTTTCATTTAATTCTCCTTGCAAATTTCTTTTATTTATTTATTTTTTTAGGTGAGGCAACCCTTAGTTGACCTCACAGATTGCAAGAATCTTGTCAGCATACAATCCTTTATTTTTTTATTTTTTTACACCTACAGCATCTGGTCTTCCTAGGTAGTCTCCCTTCCAAGTACTAACCAGGCCCGACCCTGCTTAGCTTCCGAGATTAGAGGGGATCGGGCTTGTTCAGGGTGGCATGGCCATAGTCAGATTCTTTCTAATCCAACCAAATATTTACAAAACATGCCTCGTCATAGCAACAAGGCAATTTAGAAATGAATCCTCAAATACTAACACTGGAGCAGGAGGTAAACTGCATCCAGAATTTTAACTGTTGGAAAAAAAAGACTTAAAAAGAAAATTTGATACAGTTATGATATAATGGTATGGGTAGTAATGTTTATGAGTTTGGCAATGAGTTAAATAGGCCAAGAACATGAAACTGTAAAAAATACAAGACAAAAAAGAAAAGTCAAAGAAAAGAAAAAGAGAATCGGATCAAAATTCAGGGAATACATGGCCTTTCTTTTTCTCTTTCTTTGAAAGGAAGTAAAAGTGATGAATGAACAGGAAAAATGTCAATAGCAAACACTCAAAAAGATGACCTTGAAATGTGAGTCTTAATGTTGTTTCTTTTCTAATTTACCATTCTTTTATAACAAAAATGAAGTGTTTATAATCACTGCTAGACATTCCATCATTATCGAATGTCTATTCTATCTCATACAAATGTCAATTTGTACATTTTAGCTTTAAAAATAATCTGCCTTGGTTACTTAGTTTCTAAACTACGCCTCTCTTTGTAAAACTGCCTTCCAAACCTTTTAAACTTTCTAATAATAGCCACCATTCATCAATCTCATATTATCTACCATCTACTTAAGGTATATCATCTCATCTAGATCTTACGACAGCAATAAAAAGTTGGTATTTCTATTTTTTAGCTGCAGATATTAAATTTCAAGTTTTGTCCAAGCTTATAGACAAGCTACGGCAGAAGTAAGGCAATACGAATTTAGCCAAGTGACTTAATTTGTAAAACATGAATAATCTAGTAAAGTTATTGTATTAATTGAAATAATCCATGTAAGTAGTTAAAGAAGGAGCACTTGGGGGAGGAAGAAACTTTCCTCTGCCCTCAAGGTTTTTTTTCAGGTGATCTAATGATTAAATAGACATGAGACAGAATAACAAGAGAAAATAACTAAATTTAATATATATGTATGGGAATTTTGCATACATCAGTATCTGAGACCCCACATGCACCAGAAGTTCAGAGACAGAAAGGAGGACTGAGGTATATAAAACATCCTGAGCTAGGGATGAGGTAAGGTACTTTGGGGGCTTCAAAAGGTCAGTGGAGGCTGATAAAAAGAGCAGATATTTAGTAAATAAAAGTTTATCCGTGTCCTATAGTTAGGCCAAAAGAGGTTATCACTGATAATCTCTCATTATGGGCAAGGCTCCTAATTCAAGTCCTTTTAGGAAGTTAAAGAAGGGGCAAAAGTTTCTCTTGAGCCAGCTGCAAAAGTTGCCTTTACTTAAAAATGACCTCAAACCACAGAGACACACTTTGGGGGTGACTTGTTCTGAACCCTTATATGCTTAATAAGTGTAACTTTTTTTTTTTACTATTATTATCATTTTGATTTCTTTTGGGCTTCAACGCTCTATTTCAGCAAATTTATCTTGGCTTTTTATAAATGATTTAAGTTCTAGAATAAATAAGGAAAGCTTCTAAGGAAGTTATATTACCAAGGATTAACATAACATTTTATCTTTTTCACTTTTTAGAAGCAGAAATGAGGGTAGGGTCAGTTAAATTGACAGAAAAACTGCAATATAAATGCTCTAATCCAAGCCCACGTTATTTCTTCTGTACAGCTTCTTTTTCTCTAAGTAATAATACAACCTTAAAGACATTAAAGGAACTGAATCTAAATGTTCATTTACAGGGCTTCCTCTTTCCAATTTCCCCAAGAAACATGTTCTAGATAGAGGAGGAAAAAAATAATAAAGTTAGAAGAAGCCAAATCAATCACTGTGGAATTACCATTATTCCCAGCACTAGTCATTGTCAAATAAATTCAACTCTGAAGAACGAAATAATTTGAAATACTAAAGATGAAAGGAATTGTTTACAAGTGACTTTCATTTCTGATCCATTTTCAAGTTCTTGTGCTATTTTCTGAAAACTTCCTCTCACGATGTAGATTGTATTTTTTCTTTTTGAGGTATTTGGTTGGTGAGCCTAATCTCCAACGGTGCCATCCCCACTCCCCACAAAAACATACTCAATTGAAAAACACCCCATCACTTCCCCTCCATGCTCATAAAGAGAATCTTCTAGTCTTCTGGACTCTGCCAGGCTCGTCTCCTTTTGCATGCTTTCCACTCCTGTAGGTTGTCCAACTCCCTAGGGTATCTTTGTGGTACTGCACACCTGACTCCTAGGTGAAATGCCAAAGCTTTTCGGATAAAGCCTGTTAGGACTGATCCGGAGCAACTTTTCTACCAGACATTTGACTTTCTCTCTTGGTCAAAACTAAAACCTGAAGTGGAGTGACCCAAGCTTAAAGTGTGCACAGCCTTGACACTTGGAGCATGCTCAGTCTTCCTTGAGCCTCTGGGCTGTGGTTTGTCCCCCATGAAGCCCATGGTGCTTGCCCCTGTGCAGCTCCACCACTCTCTCCCCGCCTCCTTCCCTGCCCCGCCCTCCAAGCGCCCGGGGCGCTCCCGGGCACCCAAAAGGGCGCTTTGCAGCCCCGCCCGCCACCTCCTCCTCCTAGCTCTGGAGGGTGAGGACGCGGCAGGCGACATAAATAAATAAATAAATAATTCCATTCACCCAGTGTCAGCGAGGTGACCCAGCTGCGGCCAAGGGGGAAACCGAGCGCTGCGGCGCCCACCCGGTGTGGGGAGCAGGTAAAGTACGCCCCGGGAGGCCGGGAGGAGGAGAGAGGCTCCTGCGGAGAGGACGGCGAGTGCGCGCATCTGCCGCCGGGCTGCCCTGGGAACTGCACGTGGGCGCCAACATTAATGGCTCGCTGGCGACAAACACTCCGCAGAAGAGTTTGCCAGCAAGCCCTTATATAGACAAAACAACCCCGACGCTGCTTTCGGAGGGAAAGCTGGCGTCACCCCGTGCGCCGACATCCCCCGCGGGGCGCAGCCAGGCTCGGGGCGCGCGAGCATCCGGGAGGGGGCCGAGGGCCGGCCGGCCCAGAGTGGTCCACGCGCGCGCGTGCGCTCGGCCCGGAGGTGCCGCGTTCTGGGCTTCTGCAGAGACTCTTCCGGTGCGGTGCTTCCTCTTCTCCTTGGCCCAGGAGCGTCTCCGGGCTGTTTCCCGCCTGGCGTGCTTCCAGTGCTTCTCTCACCAGCATCTCACTCGGGGCCCGCGAGCACCCCGGGGCGGCCCGGTTGCCGCCCAAGGTGGGGATGGGAGGATGATAAGCGTGCACGTAGGGAGCGTCTTCTCTTTTCGCAGGAGATCGGACCCCGTGAGGCTGAGAGGAGGGGACGGAGTACCAGGGAGGGCTTCTTCCTTCTTTTTCAGTCCTCAGGTGGCACGGCGGGGTCAGAGGCAGAAGGAAAGGTGTGTGCGGGCGAGGCCTGTGCCCGGGCTGAAGGGGAGGGAGCTAGACTAGCCAGCGGGCCTGTGCTCCGTGCTCACACTGGATTTCCTGGGCCGCTGCGCCATGCCGAGGGTGGCCGGCCAGGCCAGGTAGCGCGGGAAGCTGGCTAGGTGGCTCAAGTGCACACTGCTTCCTCTCAGCTGATGCTGCCAGGCAGCCGCTTTCTCCACCCCTTTTTCACCCTTACTTCCTCGAAAGGGATTGCAAACTGCCTTGGCAAGGGCGATAGAGACCGAGGCCACTTTCCCGGTAGGACTGGCAAGGACGTTTTGTGGTCTATGCCAGGGATATTAAAATTGCACACAGACACACACACCACATGCTAGAGAAAATGAGCGGTTTCTCTACAAGTGGCTCTGGCTCCACTTACTGCAGAAGTAGCATTGAGTGGGCTGAGTTGAATGAGGATGCGCAATCTAATATTCCTGGATACTGGAAAGCTAATATTCCGTGTCCTCCCTTCCTGGGTCCACTAAGAAAGAAATCAGAAATAAATTGCTGACAGTGATCAGAGTGATGTGGAAAAGACTGGACAGTAAGTAGTAAGCTAGATGCCTTTTCCTGGCACCCAGTGCTTTATTATGGCTACACCTAAATTGAGAGCTCAAGAGGGCTGCAAACCTACAGCAGACATATTAACTTGAATGTGCTGTGTCATTGGAACCACAAGTACTAAGTGTGTATTTTGGAGAGTGTGGCTGAAAAATCTGAGCTGGCTGGTGGCAGCAGAGAGTAGATGAGGCTTAAGCAAGGTGACTTATTTAACCCCGTGAAGCAATCCTAGCTCCACTGTCTGCTTCTGAGCACATTGCATTTAAATCAATGTAAGTGAGTGGGCAATTGAATGATCTCAGTGAAAGGGAAATATTATTACCTTAAGCAACTCAGTGTCTTGTATAACTCATAAAGTCAAAAACTTTTTTTCATTTTTATAAAATTCACATCAACAGATTGCAATTAGGTACTGCTTTTTTCTTCCACGGAGTGTTTTTAGTAGTGGTTAGTGGTCTGAAATGCTAACGCCCTGTTTCCCAATGTCCAGTTAGAGCATATTCATACAAATATATTTATTTATAGACATGCATTTACTCTTTTATAATATTTGGCTCATATTTTTTGCCTTGAGCCCTCCTGAGGGGAAGGAGGACAAAGCGACCTAAAGAGGTATCCTTTTTCCAATGTCGTATTTTTGGATCATGGATCTGAAATAAAAGGAAGTATTCTGCATTTGCTTTTAATTCTGTATTCATTAACTCAATATTTTTTGAGACATTCACATGGAAAAAGGTAATTAACTTTAGAGTTAGAGGTAGATTTCGGGCTCAGTTCTGCGCTTTTGTAAGGCTGAGTAATTATTTAACACTCATCCTCAGTTTTTCTTACCCATAAAATGAAATTGGTAGTACCTACTCTTAAGTGCTATTGTGAGAAATAAGGTTGCATGGAAAACACCTAAAATAGAGACTAGCTACTTTCAATGCCTAAAGCCATTCCAGACACTGAAATGTGGTTGTCAGGAAGAATGAAATTGAAATTCTGCTCTCAAAAAATTCTGCTCTCATCTAGTCATCCAGATTATCTTCCTCCAACCCTATTTACCTTTAATTTTTTACTCAATGGAACAGGCGTATATTCTAAATAACTTGAAAAGGAGTTAGTGATCTTAAGAAATGTTTGTAAGATATGCTAAAATACGGAATTTGTGAAGGGTGTCTTGCCTCAGAAACCTGTACATTCAGCTCCAGTCCTTTGCCTATTGAGAGTGACCCTGTCTAAAAAAAACATGGAGGATTTTCTTCTTGCTATGGGGGACGGACACTCCTTTCCTGAAGAATATCTTGCTAATGAATTGATATCCACTTTTTAAGAGAAGAGATTGAGCCGCAGTATCTTCCAGTCTTTGGATAGACGAAACCAATCCAAGAAGCCCAAGAATATTGTAACTATAATATTTCAGTTATAACAATGTCTTTATAATGCTCACCATGTTCCAGGCACTATGCTACCACTTTCTGTAAATTATTAACTGCTTTTATCTCCTTAAGAACCTCATGAGGTAGGTCTGTCAATGTCTATACTCATAGAAGAGGAATTTCGGCACAGGAAATAAAGTAAGTTACTCAAATAGCACAGCTAGTAAGTGGCTGAGTTGGGGTGAGCACTCAGACTGGCTTTAATCACTAAGTAGTTCAGCTTCTGCCTTGCATGAAGGGTCAGGAGGGTCATGCTCTCCATTCCCTGTGCAGTGTCTTACATGTAATATTTTTGAAGTAATTATAGAAAAAAATGAAAGAAGAAAGGAAGAAGGGAAACAAGTGACAGGAAGAAAGAAGAAGGGAAATGAGGTAAAAATGAGCCTCCTTTCCTATCTACTGTTCTAAATATGTCAGGAAATTCCACATGGACCCTGCCCTGGGGGCAGGGCGGCTAGCCTGCATCTAGTCACTTAAACCAATGGTTGACTTAGTTTTATGTAACATGGGGAAATACTTCTATGGTTTTTTTGAACACCAAAGAAGATAACAAATGTAAGATGTCTTCTGCTCTACCTGATAAATGAATGGTATGCAACAATACTGGCTATGTTCCTTTAAGACCTCATTTCCTTCCTTCCCCACAATCTGTCCCACAGAAAATATTCATTCCAATTTCCTTTATCTTGGAGTAATCTGTGTTCATCTGAACTGCCTGTAACTTGATCTGGACTTCTCTTAGGCCAGTTATTATATTTTATCTGGAATTATAATTATCTGGGTAGGTGTTCTGTCTTCCTAGGCTATCTGGTCCTTGAGAGTAGAGACCATGTGTGATTTATCTGGGAACCCTTGTGGGACCCAGGTCTCTGGGGTGAGATAGGGCAGAGGGCTCTGAAGTCTGGCCAGTCTGGGTTCTGATCTTGGCTCTGCCACTTACTAGCTAGGGCAAATTGCTAAACCTATCTAAATCTTGGTTTCTTCATGTGCAAAACGCTCTAAATCTGAGTTTGAGTTTTTTCATGGGTAAAAGAGGATCATAATCAATTTCATATGTTGACTGAATGAGATAATGCCTGTGAATTACTTGCCACTGTACCAAGCACATGCACAGAAAATAGAAATAACTCAATACATGGTAACTAGTGTTAGGTATTAAATATTTGGCTTTAAGTCTGTTAGGTCGTTTTAAGAACTACTGGTTTATTCTTCCTAACAGATTTTCGGAAACCTTTGAAATGCCAAGTTTCCCCATTAGTTGTCAAAACAGTTTATGGATTGCATAATAAAACCATTAAATGGACTCATTGTCTAAAAGGTCATCCTGGTTTGTCTCAGGCTTTCTCAACACTGTTTGGATCAAAGTGATTAGGAAATGTGTACTGCACACTAAGTCTCAGTAAGTATTAGAACTTTTTTTTTAACTTTTAAAGAAACTTTTAGAGAAAGCTTCATTTTCTCCATTGGTCCCTTAAAATGCTGAACCCAGATGCCTAGTGTACTTAGAGTTTATAATATAATAGGAGAGAATAGCCTAATATAGACCATTATTTAGAAGAAAAAATAACCTTTACCACACATATTTGGCAGTTAGTAAACAAGAGGGGGTATGTGCATTTAAGTATAAACTGTAATAATCAAGAACACTAGAAAAAATTAACCACAAGTTAAACAAATTGAACTTGACTATAATAAAACTAGTCCAGCCAAGGCAGGACTAACGGTGCTTGGGTGACTCAGAGATGTTTAACATAATTATAAATATCAGTGTTAATATGTGATGCATATATTTTTGAAAATAATTTTTCTTTCCTAATACCAAAGTGTTTTGCAAATGTTCACATTAATATTCATTAAATTTCAAAAGAGTTCATTAAACTCTTACCGGGCATTCGAATGACAGCTATGAGATGCTGGTGTAAAGATATTTTTGTTAAAAGTTTTGGGCTGTTAGGATAGCACCACAAAAATGTCTGTGTGTTTCAATCATCTAAGCTGGTTATTAATTTTTGGTAATAATTGGCATTAAAACAGCGATTGAAAAAATTTAGTATGAGTGGTGAATGCAAGAGAATGCAGTTGTTTAGATCAATAAAGTCCTGTCTAAAATGTTGGTATTTTTTAGAAAGCATTTTATTTCAAGCATTGGCTATTTCCTCACTTAATAACACAGTGAAATGTATTCTTAATCATTATACCCCTAGTTAGATTCCAATTAGAGCTTATATGTGGAATAATTATAATTTATTAAAAGAAGCTACCCTATTAAGTAATTTACTTGAAGACCTATTTCTTTTGGAACAAGATTAGATAGAAGTAAACCGTAAAACTAAAAAACAGGCTTTTGCTTGAAAAGCTTCTAAGGGATGGACTATATTAATGGTATTTGCCTTACTTTAAAATTGATTCCCCCAGATTTCAGGATGTGAAATTCTATCAATTCTTCTCAAATATTCAAAAAGTGTACTCAGTGAAAAACAGCATCATGTGACAGTGTTTCTCAACAAGTGATACTGTTGGCAGGACACCTCTTCATTGTGTGGAGATGCCTCTTTTGTTATAGGACCTTTGACCCCTGTTGCAGTGTCTATGGCCCCTGCCTTCCTTGGCTTCCCCTCAGTCATTGTAATCACCTGAAATGCCCCTACATTTAAATATACCTCTTGGAAGAATGGTATTGTCTGTTGATGAAAATCATTGCCAAATAGGATCAAATTGAGAATGTTTAAGAAATTATCCTTGAAATCAGAGTATCTTTAAATAAGAAATTACTTTGCTCTTCCTTCAAAAGATAAAAAATAATCTCATGTGAAAATACATTGATTTGAGAGAATAAGGTCTTCCTTGTAAGGTGTTCATATGCATTAGCATTTAATAATCAGGTTATGGACTTCCTAGGCTCCCAATCTTCATTTGTTTTGGTATCCGCTGCTTCTTAGATTCCTCTTTTGGCTTCAGTGAGCTCTCTGTTCTCCTCTTACTTCTCTGACTGCTCATTTGCAGCTCCTTCAGCTCATCTTTCACCTCCTACTCACTAACGCATGTGTTCTTCGATTTCTGTTTTGAGTTTTTCTTTTGTGCATATTATGTCAATTGGCAAAGCTCATTCTTAGCCTCAGTTTTTACCTCGGTGGAAATAACTCTGACCTCATTATCTTCAGTCCTGATTTTAACATAATTTCTGGGCTGAGGGATCCAAATGCCTGCTGGACAGCTCCCCTTTACTGTGCAGCTACCACCACCAGTACCCCGTGATCTCTCCTGAACCTTGTCTTTCATCTTCCTGCTGCCCTCATTGCTTTTATTGGCTTTGTTCTTTCATTGCATTCTGGTGTAGAAGCTTTTGAGACCCACCCTTCTCGAACTTTGTGTCTAAGGGTTAGTTGCTAAGACTGACAATTGCACATCCAAAATACTTATCTCACCAGTCTCTTTTCTGATGCTGCCACCGAATCAGGCACCTTCTACATACTGCCTCGAGTCATGTTGTAGTCTTTTAGCTAGGCTTCTCACCTCTTGTCTCTCACAGTACCAGTTAATTTTGTATGTGCCACCAGATACTCTAACTGAAGTACATCTCCTTTACCTATATGCAACTAACACTTTGTTGATTGCCATTACTTAGATCTACAGACCAACATTTTCATCCTTGTTAATCCGAAAAGCTTTTATAGGCTTATCTCCCACTGCCACCGTGCTCAAGTCAGATTGAACTGTCCCCTGAGCCTCATTTACCTTCATGCCACTATACTTTTGGTCATTCTGTTCTTTCATCTTAAAATGCTCTATAACTTCCTGCTATTTCCATGTCTAACTTTAACCTCATCTTCAAGCTGAGTTTAAATAACACTTCCAAATTTCCTTTGAAGCCCCTGGATATGTAGAAGCTTTTCTAAAATTTCAGTAACATTGCATTTTTAATCTGTCTTATTTGTTTTAAATGTTTTATTATAGGTGCATTTGTAGAAGTCTTTGGTTTCTCCATATACTACAAATTTCTAGATGTCAGCAATAATAACATTCATATTTACATATCCTTGAGCACTTTGGTGGATTACAACATTGCAAATAATTTAAGGGCATTTTTTCCCACTTTTATATATTGTTTTTTTATCTTTAATAAATTATCATCTATTATTTCAGTATGACACTGGGGCAGACTATCCTCTTTAAGCTAGTTACAATTGTGACCCAATTATTCTTGCTTCGACCTAGAGTCCTTACTCAGCTTTCTGGGGCCACACAAAATAAATCTCCTTTTGGGTTGATTGACAGCCTGTACATATGTGGTGACAGCTCAAATGTCTTCTGTTTTCTCTATTAATCTAACACATTCTGTTTATGTACCTGTTCTTTACATGACCTGATTAAGCTCTTTTTAAGGGCCACTGTGTTTTGGAGGCATTCAAGTTTTGGAAATTCTAGAAATGTACAGTATAGTTCAAGGATGAAAATGATCGTTTATGAATATAAATATTTGAAGTTAATTCAACTAGCCATCAATATCATCTCTTTTCAGATGAAGTCAAATGGTGAGAAATAAGGGTGTATAGGGGAATCTACCTGTGGAAGAACCCACTCTTATCTCATGGCTGAACATTTTCTTTCTTTGCCCCTCAGTGTAATAAATAAAGAAATGAATAAACCACTGAAAGCAAAGAAAGGAGGAATGCTCACTTTAAATTTTGGTTATAATTAGAAATTAGCCACACAGTAAAATGATCTACTTTGTAGATTAATGCTATTAGAAATAAAATCACAACCGTGTTGTGTGTATGTGTGTATATAATAAATGAGTTTGGGGATACTAGACCAAAAAAAGCTATTAGGTAAACCTATAGAGATAAGTTTGGGTAAAAATAGCTTGCCTTTATGGAACACTTTTATATGCTAGGCATCATTTTACATGCTCATTTTTCATGTTTTAACTAATTTGATCCTCAAACCTTTATAATCCTCATTTTACAGATTAGGAGATTAGGGCACAGAGGTTTAAGTATTTTGCCCGAAGTTATATATCTTGTCAGTGGAGAGATCTGGATTTGAACCTACTAATCACAGGATACATTTCAATATTAATATTCTAAAATACTGTTGTAGTGGATATTAAGAAATTCCAGAGGAAGGAATTTTGAGAAGTTTTAAAAAAAATTAAAAAAGATTAGTCAACTATCATGAGTTTCGATCTGTTAAAACGTAGAGTCAGCAGAATGATAAGACTTCCTTACTCTTTTAAGGAAGTATCTGGAACCAAAGTAGGAAGCTTAGAGAATATAATGACCTCATACTGCTTGTGAACCTAGAGAACCATTGGGGACTGAAGTATTGGTAAATTCAGATGCAAGGTGGTAGAGGTGGAGTGTGCATGGTATGGTGAAGCTCCTGTGGAAGCCCCAAGCTGTGGCTACCAGTGGGTGCGTGGACAGAGTAGGGTATGGCGAATTGTCATGGATATGTATATGTCATATCTACAGTGAAGCAGGGTTTTAAATAAGGCCTCTGACATTTCAAGCCAGAGAATACAATTCTTTGACAACCATTTATTCATCCATTGTGATGTTCTCTAACATTTTAGATGTTAGAGAAATGGCTGGGAATAAAACAGGTTAAGTTCTTTTTAGTCTTGATTCACACAAACAATGGAACATATTCTCAAAGCAAGTTAAGCAATTTGTCCTTTGGCCAACTTTTTGTAGATGTCCCGTGTCATCCTTGCTCTTTAATCTGTCTCATTCCATAGTTCTCTTTTCTGTTTTTCTCATTTAATAGGTTGGATCAAAGTTTTTGTAGGTAGAACTTGGTGGAATTTTGTCTTAGCAATCAATACTTAGCTGCTTAACCAAAATCAAGCTATATAAACACATGGAGCCCCAATTTCCTCATTTTTAAAAATGTGAAAAAACCTATATCATGGTATTGTTGGAGAGCAAATAAATAATGTAGGTAACCAAAAAATGGTATTCATAATAATTTTCCTTTTGTCTCTCTGTTTTTGGCAGAGCCTCTTTACTCTTGAAGAATTCTCTTATACACAAGTATTTATGAGTTGTAAAATTGCTCTGCATAGACTGAGCCAATTAGGTGATTTATAAAACAATAGCAGCAGAAAATCATTGACTTTACAACAACAAGGATCTTTCCAATATAGAAAAGACTCTGGTTTTGGCACTTTCAAGCACTGATATTGATGGTGTAAAAATATTTAAGTGCTGAATATTCACTTAGCCTTAAAATTAATAAAAATGTCAGTTGGGACTGCATCCCAAGATAATTGTAAGATGGGAATTCTTTGCTTTTCTACATGGCTCTACATAAACATATTTAAAAGTTACCACAAAGAGAAAGATAATAATCATTTTATTATGACTTAGGATGTATGTTTATATTAAGATATAAAATGCAGTGGGACATTTCTTTACAATTGACAAGAGAATATAATTTGGGCATTGCAATTAAAATATCTCTTCCTTGACTTCAAAAAATTATTCAAACAAGGAGATGTGGGAATATTATTGGTTATTATTACTATCCACTGAGCAGTATTTAATAGGAGATGGGGAAGACAGGAAAAGCTCCATTGTTAATTGAATACTTTTATGGACAGATTAAGAGCATAGCCATATATTTATTTTTTAGACAATCTATAGTATGTAAGTTGTAGTTTGCCAAAGCAGAGTCTAAGGTCAATAGAGAAGTTGTACAAATCAGGTGTTCCTGTATCATAGGACTTCTTACACAAAAGTGGAACTAGAGATTCAAGTTGAAAACATACTAGGATTATGATCAATAATCCTATTTATGATTATTAGTTCTTTAACTTTATTTCATTTGGGAATCAAACTTTGCTTTAAAAAGCAATATATGGTTTTTGTTTGTTTGTTTGTTTGTTTTGCCTTATCATCTCCTTTCTACATTTCTTGGAAGTCTCTTAAATTCCTAGATACCTTAAAATAAAAAGACATATAATCATATAATTTCTCAATTTTTCAGTATAATTTTTGTTTCAAATATGCTAATGATAACCACTAAAAGCTTTCTCTACTTTCATTTGACATCGACTTTTACCTTTTTTTTTTTTTACAGTCTCTTGTAAGGGAAATTTCCTAATAGGATTTCAAACGGGTATGTGTAGAGAAGTATGTGCCAAGATTAGCAAACATTCAGATGCTGAGTTTGCTGCCTCTATAAAACCAATACACTGTGTAGTCCCACAGTTGGGCCAATAATGGTACAAGCAAAGTTGCCAGGCATTCTTATCTTTGGTAACTATTCCTGTTCTTAGAGTGCCATGGTGTTGCCATTGCCCAGAAATTGACCTTTGGCCTGTTGCTGAAACTGTCCTAATCAACATAAAGAGCCTTGTGTAGATGATACTTGTGTTTTCTGGACTTCACTTTGCTCATGTGATGCACATTTGTCCTGTGAACTCTAAAGTGCCAGAGAGTCTAAAAAGATGAGCTTGTTGGAGCCTGCTTATTGCCTCATCCTGGACCCTGGCCTGGTTCTAACTCCATGATTTGAATGTTGGCTCTTGGCATTGACTCTGACTGGGGTCTAGTGACTATTCCCTGAAATGCCCTTTGGTTTTACTGGTAGGGAAAACTGAAATAATAGTCATGGAAACCTACCAGTTGCCAAAAGCCAGACTGACAAGAGAGAGAGAGAGAGAAAGAGAGAGAGAGAGAGAGAGAGAGAGAGAGAGAGAAGCATAATATAGGACAAGCAACAGCATGATGCCTAAAGAAGTGACTTGTAGCTTTACTATTCTGGGCCTGTAACCCTTAGGTATAAATATATAGAATAAGGATTTCATTGAACAGCATCTTACTTTTCATATAACAGAAGAATTCGAGGCACTTATTAATGCATTTACTAAAGGTAGGTAGGACTCTGCAGTACCTAAATAATATCAATTGACAGGAATCCTTTCTTGCTTCTGACCAGAGCATTTTATCATTTACATTGAACAAAAATAAAAAAGTTAGACAATGACAAAAATTTGTTCTGCAATTCAGATGTTCTAGGTAGATCACTAAGAATGTCTAAATTTGCATTTATCCTTTATAATTAAGCTCTTAGTTTTTCCTGAATTTATTTTAAATTAAGATAGTTATTTTAGTTTTTTTTTAGTGAAAAAAATGCTTTTTATAAATACAAAAAAAAATTCTGAGTTTATTTTTAAGTTATATTATTTGGATTTATTATGTAAAAATAACCCCATCATCTTAAGACTGATTCTGTTCCTTAGTTACTCAATTGTCTCAAGTCAACTGTTTGTAAGGCAAAAAATAAAGAATGTTTAATAGAATGAGAAAGGAGAACTTCGAGTCTGGAGAAAAGTATAGTCCATGGAAATTAAAGGTATTTCAGCATTTCCAGAATAAGCCCATTATATGAGGACAGCTAAAATACCTGTAATTTATTTCTACAGTTCTCCTAATATTTATTATTTAAAAGAAATTTAGAACTCATTTCTACTATTATACTTGATAGCATATTTTCTAGCATAATTACCCAATTAAAAACCATATTCTGCCTAAGAATTTAATTAGAATGAGTGAGATTTTATAGATTTTAATTGTTATATATTGTTACATAAATATATCCTTTGGGGAAGTGGCTGGTTAACTTTATTAAATAATCTAGGTTTTCTTCTAATGTATAATCTGAGCTAATATGAGAATAAAATCGCTTCTTTTTTTTTTTAGCATTATTGTTAGTCTCATTACTCCACAAAGTGTGAAATCAAAAAATTTGCATATATTATTGCACCATTCTTTAAGTCTTTAGCTAGGTGAATATATTACTTAAATTATTGCATATTCATAAGATTTATAAAGGCAAAATAGTTTCTTATTAAATGTATGAACCTTTCTCATTCATCATTATTAATATCTCAAAATCCAGGTGGCTTTGGACAAGCACCAGCTTCCAATCTATAGTTAGGTAATGAAGTACTCTGTGCCTCTCAAGTATTCTATTCTGTGTTCAAAATAAAGTTGTAGGTGAACTAGAAAACTATCTTTTAAAAAAAGGATAAGCTAACATTAGAAGTATCTATTTAATTACATGTTCAAACATTATTATCAACCTGCTTACATGTTGCCAGGCTGCTGTCTAAGCCAGTGTAATCTTCCTTCTAGGCTGAAAAATAGGTCGTTCCCCTCTTACACTTGGTGATTTAAAATAGATCATGGATATTGATAAAAATAAGTCAGACTATAATTATCATTTTTTGTCATCAAATAGAATGAAGTTCCTGGTAAGTCTTTAGTCCATTTTTCTGTGATTATTTATCTTTTTATTGCTTATATAGGTTCTGTATAGATTCTGTATAATGTATATGTACCAAGTGTTTTCCTTCAGATTAAGGATTTTTCATTTTCTACATAATATCTTTTTTCTATATAGTATCTTTGGATAAATGGTTCTAAATTTTAATGGCTGAATTTATCAGTTATTTCCATTTTTTGTTTGTTTACTTTATTATTTCTTGTTTATTGTATTCTTCCCAACCCCCAGGTTGTAAAGATACTCTCCTAAATGTCTCTCTAGGCACTATCCAATAGACTTTTCCACACTGATAGAAATGTTTTATATTTGGTATTGTTCAGTACGATAGCCACTAATCAGATGTTGCTATTGAGCATTTGGAATTTGAAGAGTGTGGCTAATGAGTTAAATGTTTAAACTTAATTTTAATTCAGTTTAAATTTAAATAGCATCATGTGGTTATTGACTATTGGATTAAATAGCTTAGCTACAGCTTTGTTTTAGCTTTGTTTTATCATAAGTGGTGATTCATTTGGTATTCATTTTACTGCATGGTGTGAAGAGAAAATCTAGTGTCATATTTTGCCATATGGATGACCAGTTGGCCTAGAACAACAGCTTTTCCCTAATGATTGATAATGCCAGTTTTGCAGTAAAAAAATGGAGCGTGTGTGTGTGTGTGTATGTGTTTTTTGGCTTTCTATTATGTTCCTTGGTTAATTCATCTATCCTGGCACTAGCACCTCTCACTGTCAGTCACCAGAGCTTTAGAAACTTGATTAAATGTATAGATCTGATAGTAGCAAGCATAAGGGATTAGTCTTGTTCCTAATCTCTTAAAGTAATACATCAAGTATGATGTTATAGATTTCTGTTTGCTATCATTTTTACAGATTTTATTCATTAGATTAAGAATTTTTATTTCTATTTTTAGGTTGGTAAGGTTTTGAGATGATTTTATGTTTATTTTCCCCCTGTATTCTATTAATGTGGTGAATTATAGTAATTGTTTTTAAAATTTTATTTATTATGTATTATTTGAGTTTTGGTCCTCAAGTTCATGACATGCTCTCATCATTCACAGCTATTCTTAATTATATGTTAATATAATGAAAACCAATGAACCCATCAACCAATTCAAAACTTAGAATATTAAAAAAAAAACTAAATTTACCTATGTGCATCTCCCTGACCTCATTCTTTGCTCCTTGTTCCCCCACCTGCCAATTCCCAGAGCTAATCACTATTAGAATTTTTATATTTATTATTCATTTACTTTTTTGGGGTGGTGGTGTTTGGATTTAATAATAAGTTATACTGGGCAAAAATATATTTTTAATGTTCTTGTATAATTTTCATTGTTTCTCACTCTGTAATCATATTTTAATCCTTTACTATTTAAAGCATATGTAATTTGTATTTTCTGGTTGATAATTTTCTATCTATTGTTTCTCGACCTGATTCTACTATATGTAGTTTCTCCTGGTTCTTGCTTCATATTGCCTTACGAATTACTTTATCATGTGGGAATTGTTTGAAACTTGGGCTAAACTGGTTTAGTGCTTGAGAGAATTTGCATTTCCTTCTGCCAAGGCCTTAGACATTACCCAACACTGTAAACTGTTTTAAGATGTTAGAACCACGTCGATAGTATGAAATTAGACTGCAAAACCATGTGAGAATGGCTTGGTCATGAGTCCTCAGGTGACATATTTTGTTCCCTTTCACTAGTGCCAAGTTTAGAGGCAGTCTGGTTTCTTTACAATTGCCAGCTGTGTATAGTGTGTTTTATGTGTATGTTTGTGTGTGTGCATGCATATGTATGTATGTATGTGTAATGTTGTAAACTTATTTCTGGTACAATGATGATACAGTTTTATTGAGTCACAGGAGAGCATGTTACCTTTTAGACTTTCCATCTCTAGCCTTGGGTCTTATGATCTATTGCAAGCACCCTTTGGGCTGTGAAACCTCAAGTCCAAGTCTACTGAGTTCATCAAATGTTCCAAGAGGAAACCTGAATAAAATACTCCACCACCAGGTTTCCTCTTTTGGTTAGTCTAATTCCCTGGATATTCCTTTTTATTTACTTTTCATATTTTGTATACAATTCTTAGTTGCTTCCAAAGGAGGGTTTTTTATACAACAAAGTACAAGTACTCACACACATTAACTCAAATAATAAGCTCAGTAATCGAAAATACAGAGACAGTTCTTGGAGCTTAATTTCCAGAAGTATAATCAGATCTTGCTGGAATGGTATTCTAGGGCTGGTTTTCCCCAGGGCCTACCAATTTTCCATTCTGTTACAATGCTAAATGAACTACTTCTAGTGTCCAAAACAGTCCAACTGACTCAATCTCTCCATACATACTTCACATTCTTGAGATAGAATATGAAATTTTCTTAGCCTTAACTATAGATGATAGTAAGGTGGTATACTATTTAAGGACAGTATACCATAATGGTTAGAATTCAGGTTCTGCTGCTGGGTTGTCTGGATTTGAATCTGAGCTCCAAATCTTGCTAGCATTATAATCTTGGGAAACTTGCTTAAAGATTCTGTGACTCAGTTTCTTCATCTGTAAACAAGATGATAATAACAATACTACCTCATAGTTGTGATGAGGAATAAATAAGTTACTATAGGTGAAAAGCTAAGATAGTAACAGTGACACAAACTTTTCTTGTTAAACATTGTTAAACAAAAAGGTGGCACAAATTCTGGAGAAGTTTAGCATGTATCACAGTCACCAGGAGGGCTCATTATTATGCTTCTGAGATAATGGAGTTGACACACATGCCCAATTCCTCACACCCTTCCACTGGGTGGTATATATGTATACTTTGAAAGGTGGAGAAAAGGCAGATTGCTAGGATCTTGAGACCTAAAGAAGGACATAATAGTGAGTTCTCTGAGTTTTCTTTTTGCCTTATGTAATCCAGACTTATAGTGGAAAAAAACCAGCAACCAGGAAATGTTAATGTATCATACCAAAAAAAAAAAAAAAAAAAAAAAGCCTCAACAAAAGTGCTCAGAAAGGGGAAGCCTAGAAAGACAGAAACTTGTAGAAAATAACAGCTTCATTCCAGCAAAAACACCAGAGAAAAAACACAGCTGAACCAGTAAAGGCTGAGTGGGGAGACTAGACAGACATTCATTCTAGTGAGGTTAAAAAGTAAGAGTAATGTCTTGGATGTAGTGGTTACTCAATAAATATTACTTATTTCTTGTTCCTCACTTGATGTCACCCTTGGTCTGAATGTCTTGCCCTGGGTTTAGGATCATTGCTATGTTCTTTCATCACCAATAAGAAGCAAATTGAAAGAAAGGGAGGCAATAGCAAATATGACTAATGTAAACTGGTGAAAGAGAAAGAAAATAACTTGTCAACTTAGTAAAACATTTAATGTAATTTCTTTTATATAAAAAATATACTTGAATGATAAAATTGTTGCCTAAAGAGACAGACATTGAGCTGTATTATGTGTAACACTTCACAGTTGAATTTTTTTCTGTTTCAATTTATCATATGCTTATTGACAGTCTATTTTGTGTGAAACATTATATTACATGGACAGAGCATAAAAGAGGTAAAAGCAGAATAAGTTAATAGGTACAATTACAGATTATAAAGGTAGAATTGTGAGTATTTTACAGAAAAGTCTTATTTTTTACCTAAATAATTCTAAGAAAGCCTTAAACATTTCAAAGAATAATTTTCTCTTTCCCCCTTTTAAGTGCCTGAAGGTTTTATTTTTATTTTTTTATTTTTAAAGTTTTTTTAAGGGAAGAATATGTGACTTAAAGTGAGGGTCAGGACTCAGCCTAATGCCCGCAAATTAGTATATCCAGTTATGTTCTGGGTTGTTTCCAGGACCTTGTTAACATAAAAAATGGATAAATAAAACTTAACAATGCTTTTCCTTTGTACAGTCTTTTACAACGAACACAGTGCTTTCACTGATTCATTGATTCAGTGAGGTAGACCGGTGCAATAAACTTCTCTATTTTATAGATGAATATAGCTGAGGCTCAGGGACTTTAAGTGAATCACTCACAGTCACATTACAAATACAGAGAAAAGCCAAACTCAAAGTCCTGAATTTAAGTTCAAGATTCTTCCCACTACTTGCCAGCAACCAATCCTGTCACAGAAATGAATATACTACTATCTATGTATTAGAATATATTCTTGAGTGACTAAAATACATTTTTACTAATTTTTTTTTTTGCCTTTGGATTTTCAAGCTCACAGTGGATGACAAACTTGGTTAGATTGAGTAACAGGGAAATCAAGCTTTGTATAGTAAAAATAAAAAGGACATGGAATATAACCAGGATAGAAATTTCTTTGTCACTGAGTAAAATCAATTTAAACTTTTCAAATGAATATAGATTGTGTGGGGGTTCAACATGTACCAAATAAGAGACTTTGTTCTTAAAACATTTATCAATATTATTTAATATAGTTTTTTTCTACTCTCAGGAACATGGAGAGAAGTTGTTAAAAGTACTCGACCTTTAAATGCAGAGTGTATAAATTAATTCAAGTTATTACTTCAGTTTCACAGCTGAGTTGTCTTGTAAATAAAACTTTCCCTCATTAGAAATGAAGCCAATCTTGCAGTTCCCATAGGTCTCACTCATATCGCTTGCACCAGGCTGTGCTTCGTACATTGACCTGGAACCCAAGAGAGTTTATGCATAATTGGTGAATTAAACCAGAAATAATTTCCAGTGGCATTATGTCACAACCTCAATGATAAAAAATAAAATTAAGTGAATTCTTTCAGAAGTACATAAAAATTGATAGGCCACTATTTAGATTTCTTGTGCTGTATAAAGTACATATCCATTTCTTGTGTAAACTGTATTATTCAATATGTCTGTCTGTCTATCTGTCTATCTATCTATCATCTATCTATATTCTATCTATCACCTATCTACCTATCTATCATCTATGATGTGCTGCATTTCCTCTTTGAGAAGCTAATAGTTCTTGCTTGGCCTTGAGCATTATTCTAGCTTAACATCAAGTCATATATATTAGTTCACTAGTAGAACACTCTTAATTTATGAGCAGATTTTTCTGCCTTTCATAGGTTAAAATGTAATCTGGAATATTTTCCATACTGTAATATGAAAGATCATGCTTTAAATGCACGTATGCCAGTGAATATGAAAACTGGCAACTTGCTAAACCTCTTTGAGGCTATTTCCTCATCCACAAAAAGTGGGTGGTAAAACCTCACTCTTAGCAGGGTTGTTACAAGTATTGAATGAAGCAAACATGGAAATTACTTGGCTCATACTGCGTGCTCAAAACAAGCCAACTCCCTTCTTCCAACTAATGGCTATGGACCAAACAATTAAAATGCTTCTTACTTATCACAGAGTCAAATAGCACCCTGAGAAAACCTAACATAGTTGCTATGACTTCAAGTTTTAAAACTTGTTTTGTCAATGGAATATTTTTAATAGTTATTTTTTCACAATAATTGCTTCATCATAAACTTATAATTTTAGTATTTAATCTTTCCAGGTGCCAAAGGTTAAGCTTGCTTTTCTGATAAGAAGATTAAATGATTAAAATAGGTGGTTTCATGATATTTGTAGGGGGAAGGTTTTATTTTTTAGGTCATATATTTAGAAATACAAAATATATTAAGTTGGTTTTAAAGACAACTAGCTGAAAAATTTGTATATGTATTGTATTCCTTTTCAAAAGAAGTTGTTGGTAGCTGCATGTTAATGGTTTAGTTTATTTTTGGTTGAAATTCAAAATTAGAAATGTTTTGGAATAGTTTTAAGGTCAAAGGCGTGGTAGAAATTGATGGAAATGTGCTTTCAAGCTGCATCAATTTGGCTTCTGAAGAGTTTGACATACTACAAGGCTATTTCTTCAACTGTTATTAGGAATTGAATTTATTTTCTTCTTGAATTCAGTCTCACAGCTTGGCAAAGACATGAGCTTTTCTGTTCGAATAGGCCTTTGAGTAGAAAATACATTCCATTTTGTACTTTTATTTGTAGCAAAATGTCAAGTCAGTTACCTACGAAACTTGAAATAGATGGAGACATCTGCCAGGAAAGAAAATTGGTACTGGCCTTAACAAGGCCTAATAATGCAATATTATATTTAAATTCAGATAGCCACCAGGAAATATTATGGTCTATGCTGTCTGTTATATGTTATTATGTATACCTGCCTTATTGATCCATTTAAAACATACATTGAGTACTTTACATGTTCAAAGAACTGTTCTACATTGAGATGTTTGGGAAAGTAAATATAAAGAAAACCTGGTCCATGCCCATAGGAAGTTAAATGAAGTATGTGTGTATTTGTGCACAATATTTGTAACAGAGGCTGGAGGTAAGGATGAGGAGAGCTAAATAAGCAAATAAATGACTATAGTGTAATACTAGACAGAATATAAGCACCACAAGGGAGAGAAACAAAGCTGAGAAGGGAAGGGTCACAATTTGATGAGAAGATATCAACTAGAAGGTACTAGAAGGTACCTTTCCATCTAGACATTAAAGGTAGATGGGACAAATGAATGACTAGCAGAGAGAAGAATGATTAACAGACTAGAAAAGAAAGGCTTAGCTTAATTTAACTTCATTGTAGGCCATGTGAATAAGAATAAAGCAGATTAAATTTATATGCTAGAATTTGGTATTGTTTTACTTTTATACACATTTAACATATGTATGATTTTAAATTTGTAACTTTAAAATGGAAAAGGGAGAGAATCAAAATTTTCTAACCCTGCTTTTCTTTAGTTATTTTAAACCAGTCTGGATTTCTCCACCTCAGCATTATGGATATCTTGGACTAGATAATTTTTTTTGTGGGGGGATGTTTAGCTGCATTCTTGGCCTCAACCCAGGTCTGGGACTAGGGTGAGACCAGAGAAGTAGTCTGGGTACAGTATTTAAGGAGGCATTCATTTGCAGGGTCATGTAAACTGCTATCTTGCACTGGCATGACCCCAATGATGAGTGACTGCCTCCTTAAATTTTGAGACTGAAGCACCTGCATTGCCTCACCACAGTCCAGGTCCTGCTTCTGTCCACTAGAAGCACTTATCCAATGGTGATGCCAAATATATCTCCAAACAATGCCAAGTATCCCCTGGAGAACACCGCCTCTACCCCACCCCAACCTCACATTAAGAACCACCACAGTCTAACTAGAATAACTCGGCAAATCAAAAAAAAAATTATGATAGAATACCAAGAAGAGCAGCCATCAGTGTGTTCTTTTTCATAACCATGGTAAAAACTAAATACAGGTGTATTTTGGGCAGAATGTGAGTGGCTGAGACATTTAAGAAGTAAGAATTTGAAGAGAGCGCTGTGGAAAGAAATTGTTGTGATTGATGATGGGCTGATGGGCATTAGGAAGAGGGAAGGGTTTGTATGAAATTCACCTTCGGGTGTTAATATTATATCTTACTTCTAGGCCTTGGCTGCGTTGAAGAAGAACTCTGCTATCCATCTTGAGGTAGGTATGACAAGATTTCAAAGTATATATTTTTTGTATGTGTGCAAATGCTCAAAAAAAAACCACAATGTGCTTGATATTTATTTTCTTTTTATAAAGTTAGGGAGGCTTCTTGATTAATACTTCATTGTGCTTTTTATATTTGCTATTATCAGTTATACCCTACCTCACTTTATTCTGTTTTCTTGGGCTTTGGGGAACCTGTGGCACTTGGGGAACTGCAATTTGTATGGTGTGGCTGCCAGGAAGATGACAGGTACATCAGAACCTGGTAGACTACTAATCCCATCAATTAGTATGATATCATAAAGCCACATCATATTGTATGCTGTCTATTATCATGGTAAATAAGAATGATATGGTTACTTAGTGTTTGGCAATAGAGTTTAATCTCTAAAATTTCAGGTGTCTCTCATTCAATAATGTGTCAACTAGCATGTTGCTCCATATTTTTTGTGGCATTTACTATAAAGGTTGGTACCCAGGAATAATAAACTGAGTTTCATAGCTCACTCACTTCTGCTAGGCAGTGTCCTATGTGTTTTATTTTCATTTATTGCTCAGTAACCCATGGTGGTGATTAATATTATTATCCCCCACTTTATGCATTTGGAAGCTAAACTTAGCCAGATTCATAATGTGCCCACAGTCACATGGTTAGGGTCACTTGATTCCAAATCTGCCAGCTCCAGAGTCTATGTTCTTCAGTATTCTGTGTTGCCTGTAAATGGCCTTGTAGATTGTGCTGGGCCTAACTCCAGGTTGCCCCATTCATACTGTGTACATTGCGAGTGCTCTGATTTTATTTGTAGGTACACAGTAAGTACCAAGTGAATCCCAATACTTTTCAGTGTTACTTTAAAATTTTTATTAAATAGTAATACCGTGAGTGATGGGAATATGGGCACCAATTTCTCTCTCTCTCCCTCCCCCTCCCTCCCTCACCCCCCTCTTTCTTTTCTGCTAGGACATAGCTTAGATGTAAATTCTGTGGAGGAAAGGATTTAATTCAACTGAAAGGTTGTTCCTTGCCTATTGTGATTTTATATATTCTACTGCAGGTGAGGCATTTAGGGGAATGAAACTACACCTTTAGAACTACTCCTTCAGCTAGTGTTAATGAAAATTGCATAATGCTACCAGAGTTCTTTTTCTAAGCCTGAGGCTAGAATATTCTCTCACCATTATTTATTGTCATAGAGCCATTAGCTTTTGGCATTAGAAACTATACTTATACTAAAGGTGTTGCAGCTAGATGTATGTTCTCCAAATTCTCATTACATGCTGCTGACCTCTCCCTATAAATCTCAGCTTGGAGTCATCAGCTTCCTACGTGTTGGCCCTAATTGGAAAGTTTTCTGCTATATCCAGGCACAAAATGTACTATCAGAGCTTGAATTTCTGGCCCTTATTAACATTGCCTTTGTGACTTATTTCCTCAATTCTCTTTTCATTGGCAATTGGCTCAAACAAATTCTTCAGTTTTATATACAAAGTGAACGACGGTAGCACATATTACAGATCATGCAATGTAATAAATGAGAGGATAGTCCAATACGTTTACCACTAGAGAATATTAAAATGTCCTTTACTAATTAATTACTTGTACCACTTTTTACTTAATAATCTAGAAATTATTTTTTGAAAATCCAAGTGTCAGGTATGCAATAATAAATTCCATGAAGGGTTTACAAGGAGTTGTGTTACAGTTTATTGAAACCTACCTACACTTCAGATGGATTCTAATTTGGCAAGTCTTGTGTAATCCAGAGGTGGAAGAGGGAATATATGTGACGTGATTCATCTGTTCATCAGAAAAAATATTTTCCTCAGAGAATTCTTTAGATTTCTCATATGTTTAAGCTGGTGATTTCCCGCTGTTCTATCACCATTACCTCCCTCCCCACCTCCAAGAGGTAGGAGGCCCATATACTGTACTCAGAAACTCTTCACTTAAACATCCTTGTTCTATGTTCTTTATATATACTAATAATGACGTACTAGAAATCAGCCTTATTCAGAGAGAGTCATTGTAAGTGCATTCGAAGTATTTTTGTTTTCAGTACATATTTAAATATTTAGTTACTTCACAAATTTCAAATACATAGCTCTTACTTTGAAACAGTTGAGTAGGGTAAACTGAATGTGAGTTTTGTTCCCCTAAGTTATGTGAACAGCATAGTTAATTCATGTGTCCTGATGAGTTATTACACATTTCTGTATGTTCCCTATTAATACTTGAGCTGCATTGGTTGTTGGACACTATCTGTACTAGAATAATTGATTCGTATTTCAGCATTAAATACTGATTTAATAGCTTGCAATTCTATCTAGTTTTTATCTATCATTAGAAGTATCAACTCAGTAAAATATAAATGTGAACTTTATAATCTTTTGGCTCATGGGCTTTAACACTGAAGCTTAAAATATGGTGATTTTACTTTCTAAAGATTCTTTGCAATTCCAGGACTTAATTGAGGAGTTTAAAGTTAATTTTTCATAATGTCCTTATAATTAATACCATCCATCTTTGATTTTATCATTCTGAATTTTGGAAATTAGTTTTTAGTTTGTTCCACATAAATCAGTGTTTTTCTTCTTATAAATAGTATATCTGTAAGAACATTATAAGAGGAAGAATACTTAACTCCAATGCAATTGTTTGTATTTTGCAGATTAAAAAACAGAGGGTTACAGTTTAATCTACTTGCCTTTGATCATAGAACTATTAAACACCAGATCTGGCATTAAATCCATTTTGTTTCATGAAAGTCTGCTTTGTTATATTACACTCTACTATGTCCCAACAAGTCTAAAATATGTGTAGTTTTTCAGCATGAGTGTAAAGTGACAAGCATAAATGTATATAAATTTAGTTATACCTTACATGGTTCATTATTCATTCGTTCATTCAGTCACCAGACATGTATTGCCCTTTAGGCACTGTACTAGGTACTGCATATACAATGCATCCACATGCCTTTTATAGACTTTATGTGGAGGAAACAGGCATTAGAAATATAAAGAAGTGTATAGTAACAATTTTGATAAATGCTATGAAGAAAAATATAGTGCCTTTTGTTAAGTAGATTATAGAGCAGGGTTTGTGTATACTTTCTTTTCTGTAGGCAAGTGTAATTAGTTTTTCAATATAGTTTACTGTAACCAAAGAAGATGCTTAAAATAGCTTTAGATAAGTAGTACCACACCAGCATAATCAAACTGAACAGTTTGAAAACTTTAGTCTTCCAGCAGCCTTTCCCCAGCACAAAGGGAATTTTGGTAAACTGAAGAAAATTGTGGCATTATACCTAATAGGTTTTGAAAATGTAACAAATGTCACGGCTTTATTTCAACTTTGGAAGTGACTTTGGAATGCTCTCAATGACCTACATCTGTTCACTAAAAAGCAATAAATATCTATGGAGATGGTAATGATACTGTTCTTTAGGGAACAGTGTATCTCTGAGCACGTGGGAGATTTTGCACAAGAAATATTGAGAGAGTACTTAATAAGTTTGAGTATTTGACTTTATATGTTGCTAACATTTGATATAACATCTAAATAGCAGTAAAATTTATGTTATTTAGAACTTTATTAAGCTCAACGATCAAAATAAAACAACCAAACAACCAAAAAAAAAAAAAAAAGTGAAAAAATAAAGCAAAACAATGTGAGATATTACCAGATATACCTAGTACAATGAAAGGTCTGGCTTCATTGTAGTTCAAAGTGTATAAATCCTAAATTTCAGTTTCAGAAGTTATGTTAGGCTTATATTATAATCATATAATAAGTAACTGGTGCTTAAGAAATTTGTAAATATTGCAGAAAAATCAGTTAATGATCTCTGTTTATTTGATTTTTATTTTATTGCCAATAAATGTGTGCTGTAGCTTGACTTCTCTTTCTGCCCTTCCCTTTTAAAATCTCTTTGTAAACATATGAAAACTTGTAATTTCCTGACAGTTGGAGATATCTTTCTAATTATCTGCAAATTTGAAAGGCTTAAGGCTCTATTTCTTGGCTATGAGGGAGCAGCTGAAATGCTTTTTGTGAAGTTAGTATAATTGTATGTGAAAGATAGAAGTTAATCAAAACTATCTAATCTCATAATTGAAGCTCATTATCATTTTATCAATTCAAGATATTGTGAGGCTTCACTATTATCAGTTTTCCTGGAAGTTCCTCATTCTGTCAGTCAGTACCTCTCATCATCCTTTCTCTTATGTCTTTATGTACTACTCTCACAAAGGAGGAACTCTTAAGTGGTGTCTTGAAGAATAAGTAAAAGCTTGTCTAATAGGAAAGTGAAAAGAAGATTCCTTGATTGGCATTCACACCTAATAAAACAGTAACGACACAAAGGTATGAAATATCATGGGGTGAGCTGGAAACAAGTTAATTCAGTACTATTAGAACATATAGTACAAGGGAAGAAGTGAAATTAGAGGAGAATGAAGGGACAAGGAGTCAGATTAGATGGCAAAACCATCAAATGTCAAGCAGAAATTATCCCTTAATGTGAGGGCCTATTCAGTGACCATGAAGGGGCAGGAGGGAATGAATGGAGGACTACCAGAGATCTAAGAATGTGTACAGGTAAGAACAAGCCATTGTGAGACTTTATGACTGGTCTTATGGATTTTATTTTTTCTGTGAACAAAAGCAGGTCAACTACACATGAAGACAGGATAGGGAACTTGAGAAGATATTTAGAACTGTAATAGGAGAGGAAGATACCAAGAGGTGTGAGAAAAGCTTACTGGAAAAGCATTGAGGGTCCTACTAAAATTAAAATCTATGAATGTGTAGTAGCATAAATCTGTACAGCTATTATGTTTTTCAGCTCTATACTATAATTGTTGAGTCTTTCCAGGTTTGGAAGTTTCAGGCTACTTTTTGCTGGAAGAGAAAGGTATAGCCTCTTGAGAATGTTGGTGATTATAAATGACATTAATATTTATTGAATAATTAGAATGTGCTAGGAACTTTACTTAGTACAGTATGTATATTGTCATATTTATTCCCTTCTCATGAGACATAAGTATTATTCCCATTTAAAATAAAACTGAGGATTCAGTTAATTAATTTTCCCAAGATATTTTATTAATAAGTAACAGAACTGGGATTTGAATAAAGATCAACACTGTAGCTGAGCAGATTTTGAAGTTAGGAAAGGCCTGATAGTTTGGGAGAAGATGTGTCAAGGGAGTAGACAGTTTCAAAAAAATTCCAGAACAGAATTGATGGGATAACATTTTTAAGGTTGCATAAAAGACAGGAAGTAGAATATAGAATGGTTAAGAATAGAAATAGAATGTTTAAGACTCCAATGATAGAGGCATTCAGAATGGCCTTGCGGTTCCAGTTGGAACTGGGTCATTAAAATGAGAGTAGAAGTGAAGGTCATGGATTTTCGGGATAGATTATTGATTGCAGTGCATAGTTATTGATATGGATATTGATTATGGTGGGACTTTGAAGATAAGAGAAATAGGTTTTGGAGAAATGACCTGAAAGCTAATGAGCCCCAGTATTCAGGTTGAAATAGCTTGGTAAAATAAACTTAAAGGAAGAAAAACTTCTTTGCCATGCATTAAAATAGAGCCTCTCTGTTCTGGACATGAAGGAATGGAATTAACATGCATTCAAGAGCTCATAATTTAAGTCAATTCCTCAAGGAGAAAAGAATGTGGAGACAGCACAATTTCCAGGTTAGGAATAAGGAAGTTTGTTTATTTTTTTTAAAAATGGGAGCTCTAAAGGATACAATGGAAAATGTTGGGAAGGACATCAAAAGGAGTGAAGTAGTGTGGGAAATATGGTTCTTATTGGCGAAAATATATAGATCTATGAGGATGAAATTGAGAAAGAGGATTAGTAATGAGAGGAAACAGTTTATTTAAGGCTTGACAATGATAGAGAAAAGAAGCATGAGTAGAATTTGATGGCTTCCAATTTGTAAATGGAACTTCGGTTTAAAGTCATTTGTTATTTTGATTCTAAATAATACCATGACCTGACTTCAACCACATTCACGTTTAAGCCAAGTGAGGGGTCCACCTTCCAGAGTTCCACAGTTGTTGGGCTAATACACATACCCTGTTGGTCAGTTCAATATAAGGTCTGGAAATTAACTGGATTTATAACTCTGATTTTGTGACCTAGCTTAATAGTATTTTATTAAAAATTCTAAACTTGATATAAGTACATATCTTATAGACATGTTTTTCTAATGTGTCCACTTGATCAAAGCATTATACTGTAATGATTTAATATTTAGTATTTAGGATTTATATATCATTTTTTTTGATTATTAGGAAAGATTCCTGCTTAATGATATTTTAATGGAACATTGCTAAATTTAAAAACAAGATATTCTTGGAAAAAGTTGAGAACCATATGATTTCACTCACATGTAGGATAAAAAAGTGAAAGCAGCAAGTGAACAATATAAACAAATAAAGACTCATAGACACAGACACAGTTTAGTGGTTATCAGAGAGAAATGGGGGAGGGAGGGTAGAAAACGTTAAATGGGGTCAAATATATGATGAAGGAAGGAGATTTGATCTTGGGTCAGATAAAAACAACATAGCCTTACCTGAGCATTTTGATAACTGGATGGTCATTGTGGAAAGGGTGAGCAAAGTTGAGGTTGTAATATTGGCTCCTGCCCCTAAAATTGGTAACCCTAATAACTTGGTTTCTCCAAACCAAGTGTTTCCTGTTTTATAAAATGAGGATGTTATTATCAGAATAATTAAGAGGATTGAAACAGCCTATTTAAGTTTTAGATCTCTCTGACTTTAGAGGTTATATTTATATGGAAAAAAAATTCTCTCTGTAGTTTTCTAACCCATTTGCTGTAGTTTATCTTTTTGAAACTACACTAGTAGTCTGAAAATTATCTTAAAACTAAGTTTCACCTGTGTTCAGTTTTTGATGTTTATGCAGCAGCCTGGGCTTTGACAACTCAATAATAATAGTTGATTTCCCCTAAAGATAACCAATGAATATCCAGTATATGCAGACTTTGCAAATCCAGCAGTGAGTTGCTGGAGTTCAGCAGAACTTGGTCAATTATACTTCATCTAGTTGTAGGTCTTTGAGGCACATTTTAAGAGCACCACACCATACTTGTCTATCCTAATCATATATGAAAATAATTTTGCTAAAGGCTGTGGTATACAATTCTCTTCATAGAATAAAAGACAAACGACTGCAGGGGAGATAGTAGCTAATAGAAACCCCTATTTGTTTGGCTCTCTTCACATTTCCTCATGCAAGCCCCCCTCACAGCTACCCCTATCTGCATCATAGAGATATGATAAACTAAGCATGTTGACACATCAATGAGACAAGCTCATTAAAATATGCTTTCACAATGTTTTGGCTTTATCCCTTTTCATGATTAATTCTCAATATGGTACTAAAATTGTATTTGTTTTCAACACCAATTGATTTTCTTTCATCTTTGACTTCCTCAGTTAGGTCAGACAATTTGTATCTCCATATATAATTGAGATGTGTGAATAAGATTAGTGCATTCAATATTTTTTGCTAAATTTCTGTGATCAAACTATTTATCCTAATGTTTTCTTTATTTTTATTCTAAGACACTTGAAAGTCATTTCCTTAGATTCCACTTCTGTAATTTTTTGCACTTGTTTAGAAATATTAGGTTATACTATGTATTAATGAATACAATGGAACTTCTTGAAGTGGCTGTGAAAATGGCTATATACAGTAGTTATAAATAGTGTTTCTGTAGTTGTATGAAACACAGCTTTAGAGGATTTCCTGTGACATTCAAAGATCACCTTTGGTGGTTCTATAAACTTAAAACAGTGGATTTGGTTTTGGATGTTTAAGAGTGTGAGGTGATTTGTTGTCCAATGCCTGTCATTTAAAAGGAAATGTTATTCTTCTTCTTTGTTGCAATGACCTCACATGCTTCAACCTTGGATCAGTCAGCCACTGATCAGCTGATGTGATTTTACATTTTTGCCTTGATCATTGCTCGCTCACTTTAAGTTATTTTGTAGTGTTTGCCATTTGTTTCCAAAACAAACATGTTTTCTAGGCTTGTGAGCAAAGAATCCAAAAGGAACTTTAAAAGAAAATACTAGATGGGTTCTCAGTTATTTTTGTCTTTATTACTAATGCTCATAATTATCATAAAGCGTAGAATTATGATTAAGGTATTAATGAACATTTCATTCACAGAACTTTCTCTTAAGTGTCAATGAACATTGAATGTTTACAAACATTGCTGGATGAGGCTATTAAGTTAAAGAGAAAAATTCTCTCGAGAGAGTAGAATTATCTGCTGTTTTTCTGAAAATTTGAGTGTGGATTTGCATAGTGTTAAATGTTCCTTTTAACTTTATTGTGGTTACTAAAACAGTTCCTTATTTTAATAGGATTTTTTTTGTGAAATATATCAATAAAATTACCAATTTCAGCTGATGTAATTTTTAACTTTTTACCACTCTATTGGTAATAACCAACTATGTGTAAACATGAATAATATGTTTCCCTTCTCCACATCATACATACTTAGCGCCTCTGGTAAACTTAATTAAAGTTTGTTCATTTTAGAAAGGGTCATGAACGCTGGGTAATGTATTTTAGTTGCAACCGAAATTCGAAAGTCAAATATGACATGACCGTATACCAAACATAGAGCTTTATGACACCACAAAGTATTAAATGTTAGTTAAATTGATTCATTAACATAAGAGAAAAAATGGATTCAGCTAGTCTTTTCATCTCGTCTATTTGATTTTTAAAACTGATGTTGAACTGGAAAATGTGGCTTGGATATATGGTCAAATGGAGTTTCTAATTTGAACTTAACTCCAAAACTTAGTTTTTCCTTTTGTGTGAACAGAACCTGCCCTAGCAGAATTATCACATGGTATAGACCAAACCAGAATACACCTGCCTTCATAGGAAGTCACATATGGAAAAGAAATGTCTGTACTAGGCTTGCTTAGTTTTTTTTTTCTCTTTTTTCTTCCAAATTCAGCAATCAGATGTAGGACAGAGTGAAGTGTTATTTTACCCAAAGTGTCTCAATTAGGAAATATGAAGCCAGTGAAAAGTCTGAAATTCAGAGAGGTTAGGTAATATGTTCAAGGTAAGAAGTAGAGTGTAGGTCTTAACCCAACACTAAACCAAATACTTTACTTTTTATTTCACTTTTTTAATTAGAATTCTTTAGAATGGCATGAAGAGGAGGGACAGAAAGAAAACACTTATGCTACACCATAGTAGGAAATAATTTGTCCTTCAGGGGATTAAAATCCTGTAAGGAGTCCAGGGCCTGTCTCAGGGCTAGACAAAGGCATGGAAGAGCAATGTGTTCAGTCTGCTGCTGAGGAGGACACTAAGATAGTCTAGTGCACACAGGAAACCAGAAAGGAATAAAACAATTGAAGCTGCAAGATAAAATTTTACCAAGTCCTAGGGCATGGTCAAGACTCCTATAAATTACCTTGCCATATGACTTTACGTTACTTTATTTTCCCTCAGCTTTTTGAGATATAGTTGACATATAACATTGTCTAAGTTTTAAGTGTACAGTATGATGATTTGAAACATGTATATTGCAAAATATTTACCACAATAAGTTAGTTAACACATCCTCAGCTCACCTAATTGCCATTTTGCTATTGTTATGGTGAGCACATTAAAGCCCTACTCTCCTAGCAACTTTCAAGTTTACAATTCAGTATTATTAATGATACTCATCATACTGCACCTTAAATCCCTGAGATTTATATATCTTATAACTGGAAGCTTGTACCCTTTATGGACATATTGCGTTTCTTCCCCATCGATTAGTTCAATGTTTTTACAGTCCTTATGTAAATACAGTATTTGTCTTTGTCTGCCTTATTTCATTTAGCATAATGTCCTCAAGGGTCATCCATGCTGTCACAAAAGGCAGAATTTTAATTCTTTTGGTATATCTTTATCCATTTATCTGTAGATGGATCCTTAGGTTATTTTTATATCTTGGCTATTGTGAATAATGCTACAATGATCATGGAAGTGCAGATATCTTTTTGAGATAGTGCTTTCATCTTCTTTGGCCATATACCCAGAGGTGGAACTGCTGGATCATACAGCAGTTCTATTTTTAATTTTTTAAGGAACCTCCATACTGTTTTCTATAGTAGCTGTACCAATTTATATTTTCATCACCAATGCATCAGGGTTCCCTTTTTACCACATCCTCACAAGCATTTGTTATCTCTGAACTTTTTGACAATACCATTTTATTTTTCTTAATTTTTTCTTATTTGTATTCCATGGCATCAGCATTTGAAAATGTTATACTTTAAATTAAAATAAATTTAAAAATTAAAGGTTTCACTAACTTTTATGAAAGATATAAGCTTACTTTGAGGTGTGTAATAATCTCATACTTGGTAAGACATGGATGGGCTAGATGTAGTGTTGCCTTAAATTCTATTTACTTATATCCTCTTACTGTCTAATACCTTTTCACTGTTTTTAGAACCAGGAAAAATAATTGCTTTAAGCTTACTAATGGCAGTAAAAAACCAAAGCACATTAAAATACCTACGTTAGTACTATTGGCTATATTAATAGATAGAAACTGCACAATTATTTTATCCCTGGTGTGTGTGTGTGTGTGTGAGTGTGCGCACACACGCATGTGCACAGAGATGGTTGTGGTGTGTGGGTGTTGGAAATGGGAGATGAGGAGATAATCAACCAGTTTTAACAGGAGGGGGTCATGGTGTGAGCTTGTATTAACTATAATTTAGGCAAAAATATTGAAGCTTTTCTCAAGGAGAGAACTTGGGTACTGGAATAACATTTGGAATGCTACCAAATTTTTTGAAGTTAAATGGTGCCTGTGGAAAAGAAGGAAAGAAAATAAATTTGAGTCCTTGTGGAAGTTAGGTCTACTAGGATTAGCAACTTTGATTTAATAGTAGAGAGATGGAAATTTGCTGACTCTGAGACTTTGAGCTGCATCACTGGCAGAATGCTGGTGCATATAATAGAAAGCAGCAAGGCCACACAGAACATGCTGAGGGTGATGGCGGGTAGCTGAATGAAATCAAAGGTTCTGAGCTAGAGGATATTTTTAAAGCACTCTCTTTCTAAATATGTTTCCTGTATTGACTGAATAAAGTCAGATCTATCGACTGGATAACAGTTGAAGAAAGAAGGGTCTTAAATATTCCGTGTACTCAAATCACTTCCAATAATTATGTTCTCTTGGTGAGCTACTGTTGTTAGCAAAGAGGGGGAAATCTGTTGAAATAATAGAATACTTGTATATTTTGCTTTTAGGCCTATCTTGCTCCCATTATATTTTCCCATGGTCTTAAAGGAATTATTCTATGAAAACAAATTGAACTAAAGACTTTTTTTTTTTTCTTTAAGGCTTATCAAGGTTAAAAAAATTCCCTTTTACATTGTAATTCTGAGGGTTAATTAAATCTGGGAATGAATTTGGATCGTTTCCTCCAGTATATACTGCCTTTTAGTGCCATTATAAACCTAGAATTCAGAAAGTAATAGCATAACAGTCAGTTTTGCTAAACAATGTTAAAATTCTTTTTCATGAAAAAAATATGGGAAAAAAAATTTTTTTTTATTCAGAAGAGGAAAAGCAGATCATTAACAGAGTTCCATTGTATTTTTGAGAAATTTGATTTTAACGTCTTCTGACTAGTTCCCCAAATGTATAACCAAACTTTCTGCCCTGTGTGATTTCTTATACTTTTTATTCATATGAACAATTTGGGTTTTCCACATTAACTCAGTTTTCACTCCTTAGCCATAATGCAAAAAACATCAAAATCTCACAAGGGAAATGTACAAATGCTACATGGAACTTGGGAATACTATAAACAAATTCATTGCCAAGAACTTATTGTCATGTTTCAAATGCAGAATTAGTAACCTATTCTTTGAGCACACATGCTATTCATCGAAGTTCTCCCCTAAAACTTTTATTTCCTCTCTCTTCTGTACCTGCATTATTGGAGAATTTTGGAAACTGGAATTAAAAATAAAAAACAAACAACCTCACATTATCATATTTTTGGAGTTGCTCTTGAGAATTTGTAACCTTGACAAAGGTTAGTCACCTTCAGCTATTTTCTCCCAGGGCTTGTGGTGAACAGTCCTTTCTTAAAGGTTTATGTAGCAAACACGATTGTCTGTATTTATCTCATATTCCAGAGAACTCAGTTGTTCAACTTTAATAAAATGATTTCTCTGTGATTGAACAAAGATATATTTCCTATAAAAAAATGAGTTAAATTGTTGAAGTTTTATTGTAATTACACAGGTGTCAAAGTTGCATAGTAAAGTCACTTAGCTATATTTGTTTTTTTCTACTTCAGCAAAAACATATTTTAAATTAGATAATTTTAAAATTTTGGTACTTTTACTAAAAATATATATATTTAAGATGTTAAAATAATAGTAGGAGGAATATGTAAAGAAAAATGATTTCTACGTAGAATACAAATATAGAATTTATAATTAAAGTTCTAAACTTTTTAAATAAGCTCTGTAAAGTTTACAGACCACGATTTCTATCACTTTTAAGGGTTCCATGTTGTAATAACTAAGCAAAATCATACAAAATAAGTACAAAATACATTGTCCATACTCCTGCCAATTCTGTTTTATAGATATTATCTTGTCAAGTTTCTTTCTTGATAACATGATTGTTACATAGTAAACTTAGATAACTTCATATATCTCATTTAACTTTATATAATAAAAGTTATTATTATAACTTTTATAATACTAAGTAAAAATTGAATTATACATGCAAGAACTTTTTTAAATTTAGCATTCTTATAATTAGTAACATACTTACTTAATAAAGTCAATCATTTATTTGCAAAAATATAGTCTTATTGTCATATTTGCATTATATAAAAATAATTGATCAAGCAAATAACTTGACTGAAATTTATTCTTTTACCTATTTTTAAAAAGTAAGTCATTTAAGGTTTCTCTACAGAGTACAAAATGGTTATATTCAATTGATTAATCACTTATATTACATACAGGTAATTTTACCCCCAAATAAATGTATTGAATACTTACTAGCTACTAAGCACTTTGCTGTGTTAGGACAAAGGTATTTGAAGCATTCTCAGTAAAAATGTTTTTGTTTGTCAGATATAGTACATAATTGTGCAATCCATAGTACAATTTGTTCATTGTATTATATACAGTCTCAGTGTTTGTTTAATTTTGTACTAGGCAAAATTTCCTGATGCTTTTATTTATTTTTTCAACTGAAGTTTTTAATAGAAAAGACAATACCACATCTTATCTTGTAAAGGTATTTGCTTTATTTTGTTAAATTAGAGGAAATGTCCAGAAATTATTTATATTTTTACCTGGTTATTGTAACTATTACATACATTTATAAATGCAGACTATTAAAATCTTTGGGAAGTATATTTTACAACAGGCTATTGTGTAGTGCCTAGATCTCATAATGGCTTCTTTCACCTGGGAAATCAAATTCCCCTCAGTCACTGACCTTGGAAAGGCTAGACTGCTGTGCACTGGAGAGGAACATGAATCTTGGATCCAAACAAGCTAGAATTGGAATTCAGGACCCATAATTTATCTGACCTTACATAAGTAATCAAAACTCTGAGCTCTAGTGTTCTCATGCTTAAAGGATGTATCATAATGTCTATCTTATTTAGAGAACAATCATGGATGTAAATTATTTGGTTAAATATCTACCTAGAATATAAGAAATATCCAAGGAACAATAGCTTTTTATTTCTCCAACTTCTTCAGAAACAAAGGTAGCAACACTGACATACTGTAAGATCCACCATCACTCTTAAGGAGGATTTTGTGACAGATGGTGTGCATTTAAAAAAATGACTGGCTGAATAAGGAGTGCGAACATGTGATTAGAAAATGAAACTGGCTCTCAAGGGATTCAGCACATGACCTTGTCCTCTTTATTATTGTTCATAACTTACTGAATTATCTAGCCTTAGGTTCCGTGAAGATTCACTGACACATTAGTGTATATATTGTAGTACTTTTACAATGTGTACTATACATGATATTAAATCACGTGATGGTACATACAGTTGAAAATGTGGCTATATCAAAAAAAAAGGGAATCAGAAGATAAAATTTAGCAGTTTAAATTGCCAGACTTGGTCACCTTCTTTGACCCAAGATATAATTTAAACCAAGTTAATTTTAACTGTGAAATGTATGAACTAATTGTACATGTTTTAAGAAGAGAGAAAGCTACCTTTTCCCCATTTGACAAAGAGGAAAAGTCAAAGCAGAGTCTCCTGAGATTTGTGTGCAAAGTTGCCTCTGGCTAAAAGTTAATGATCAGTTGCATCTGTTTTCAGCTCTGAGCCCCAAGAAAAGTGTCAAACTCATATTCTCTTTCTATTCAGGTAATTTTTAAACTATACAAATTGTACTCACATTAAGCTATACTGCAGATTATAGATGTGCAGAGTTTTTCTTTTTTATTCTTCTAATATCAACTGATTTCATGTATTAAGCTTAATGAAAAGATAATGAAAAACTAAATGTTGGCTGACAGAAACAGATTTTGCTTTTGAGTTGTACTGTGTTAAAACTAATGAAGGATTCTGTGCTTTTAATAGGGAAATGGCATTTTTAAATGTCTTTGTTAAACTATTGTCATTCTTAAATCTCTTGGCTGACAGATGTATTAATCATAATTACTTAAAATAATATAGTACATTATATAGTCTGCCAAGTTTTCACTAGTCAGGAAAATTTTAAAGTTTGCTGAACATTGAATTTTGAAAATAACACCAAATTTTTAATCACTAATTTTTTAATCACTAAATTTAATTTTTACTTGATATTATATAACAATTTCAAAAGTGATCTTCTTTTTCTCAATCGTAATGATTTATAAATGTCTATGTGCACTTTGCTGAAAAAAATTTTAAAAATAAGTTGGGTTTTATTATGGGGCTTTGGTAATTTGTTCCCAAACATTTGGAATTTTATTATTGCAAGATATGAAGTTATTGTGTAGTTATGTTTCAGGTAAAGCCATTAGTATAGTTATCTAATTAAAACATTGCTTACTAAATTTTACTGTTTCAAAGCTAGCTTCTCTATACAGAATAATCATTCTGCATCAAGTTCCCAACATAAAGAATTACACTGCTTACCCACTGAAACCACAAATTAGGTGAACTTATACAGAGAATTTTGGTTCTTTTAAAGTTATCTGGCCTTTGTTATCTTTATTAAGGAAGTATCCAAGACCAAGAAAATGTTTTTTGGTTATATTTAGACTCAAGTGATAAAAACAAGTAATCATAAAAAGCTAAATGTTATTGTGGTGATACATATGCAGTTTTCTATTTATATTTCTCTTGAAATAAAATTGAATGTTAGACAGTGATTGATGATCATGCAATTGAAATGTGGCGCTAGTAGAAACCGTGAAGAACATTGCATTTTATAGACAAAGAGCTGAGTAACAACAGCTATTGGGAGTGCTGGGACTAGAATCAAAGTCTCTGTGTACCAGCTGACAAATAGAGTTAATAGTTTATTAGTTGATATTTATGCTGTTTTGAAAAGGAAATCATATTTTATTCTGTAATATATTCACATTTGAAGGTACAGTTAAATAAGCATTGACCTTTAACGTACAGTTATAAAGTGATGTTTTCCAGATTCACCTTTGGCATTGCTAGCATTTGTGTATCAACTTATTATAATTTCTTTAATTCATTCCTTCTGTCTGCATATGGATTTGCTTATATATATTTACATCCTCAAGGTTAGAGAATTTCATGCTATGAGATTTCATTTTGATACACACTAAAGCCACACTGACAGGTTAATAATTTTTAAGTTAATTATTCATTATAAATTAACTTATAATATATATTATATGTTAATATATGTTAACAGGTTCATAATTGTAAGTTAATTAGTTGAAGTTTCACTAATTAAGGAAATGTAGAATATGAATAAAACCAAAATATATAGATAACTATACAGCATCTTTATTTAAATTTTGAAGCAATCTGCATGCAATATAAACGTAAAACAATTATTTGACTTACGTTTTAAAAAATTAAGTTTGAGATCCTAGCTGTTTAGACAGTTTTTTTTTTAAGTTGAGTAAGTATAGATTGCTTATCCTGTTTTTAGGAGAATCTTCAATTCATCTTTTATTATTAAATATTTATATTCAGAACCGTGCTTGCAAATATTAATATGTTGGTGCTATTCACTGTGTCTATTGGATAGTCACTTCTCAGTTTTCTATTGAGACTATGCAAATCAGATTGCCATCAAAAAGTTTGTCTCTGCTCCTTTAGTTCATTGTTGGATATATTCCATAAATTGATAAAAAGTTCACCAAGGCCCTTTGGCAGTTTATTCATAGATATTGCATGCGCACATGTGAGTGGGCGTGCATGCACACACACACACACACACACACACACACACACACACATACATGCAGACAAACACAAGGTTTATCTAAAAAGGAGCTAGACAGAGAGATGTAAAGGGTGTAGATGTCAGAAACCTAGCTCAAAATCCCAGCATCACAGTTAACTTGCTTTGCAAATCATGGATAAAGCACATAACCTGTAAGAGCCTCTGTTAAGTGTGCTATAAATGGGGTTATAACTATAACAGTAGTACTTCCTTCACTTATTTAGTACAAGAATCATGTGAATTTATAAAAAACTTGACCTTGTAGACTATAAATCTTTATAGAGCACTTCCTAGGGCTGCCATAACAACAAACCACAAATTAGATGGCCTAAGACAACAGAAATTTATTCTCTCTCAGTTCTGGAGACTAGAAGTTTAAAATCAAAGTGTAGATTCTTCTTTCCCTCTTCTACCTTCTGATGGCCCCAGTCTGTGGCAGCATAATGACAATCTATGCCTTCATCTTCACATGGTATTCTCCTTGTGGTTTTGTTTCTTTACATGGCTTTCTTATAAAGGACACCAGCTGTATTGGACTAGCAGTTACCCTACTCCAACATGACTTTATCTTAATTCATTATGTATTTCCAAAAGAGGTCACATTCTGAAGTACTGACCATTAGGATTTAAACATATTTTTGAGGAACACAGTTCAACATTATAGTCTGCTTCTGACCTACCCCAAACTCAAGTCCTTTCTATGCAAAAAATACATTCACCCAATTCCAACATCTCCCAGTGTCTTAATCATTCCAGCAAGGCTCTTATACAATTTAGAATTTTGATCAGTATAATATGCATGTAAGGATAATTTTGCTACATAATACTCCACATATAATGAAGCTAATCTGTTGGATAGAATTTTTGGCATTTTAACATCAGGATGTAGATGAACATCTACCAAAAATGATGAGTTAGTTTTGGCATAATTGAATATTGAGCTGTTATTTTTTATAGCAATTGGCAAATAAATTCAGTTGTTACTTGAGGGTAGATCTGAAATATATTAGTGAGGCCATGTCTTCAACATAGAATAAGTACTGGAGAAAGTAAGGTGATGTACTATGTTACTTATAGACTAGACAAGTTGCCAGTGAATATGTGTTTTTTTTTTTTTGTCCATTGGTAATCTTTAGCATACTTATTTTTTTTAGCAATAAAACATTTTAAAATTAATATTTGATTAACACATTTTTATGGTAATTTAAAATTATAGAAATAATCAGTAACTGTCTCATGTAACTTAGGAGAGCATTGACAACAATGAAGAAAATATCACAATATCCATTTTTTATAACACTGAATTTAATATTGGGAACATTTTATAAAGATGAAACTATGTGTTTCATTTTGTGTGTCAGTTATTCCAATTGACTTCAGTCTCTATTAGACTTTGCTGTGATATTTTCTGGGGCATCATTGGTTGTCTACGAAAAAAGGGAGTAAATTTTATCTGTTAGTTCTCCAAGTATACAAACATCTCTTTCTAGGGATCTTTCTAGGGATATTCTTGGATTATTTTATCTTTTCTTTTCACTTGATTAAATAACGCTCTTCATTCTAAACTCAATCATATTTATGATCTCCTCAGGCTGGCTTAATTGTACTCACCAGCCCCCGACCATGCTGATGGGGCCCTGATCTCGGACTTTCAAACTCCAGAAGTGTGAGAAAATAAGTTTCTGTTGGTTAAGCCACCAGTCTGTGGTATTTTGTCATTGCAGCCCACCGAGACTAATATACAAAACAAGTAACATGGCCAAGCCCAGAGTAAATGTGAAAGGGGGCTATTTAAAGAGATAGATGCAGGGAGGGATGGGATTAATTTGTGGCTAATTTGCTATCTATGATAATTGTGTCACAGATTTTGAATAATATACATAGTTTATTATAATAAATATGATTTATAGTGACAATAAAAATTGTGTAGGATTAAAAAATTAGTGAATTATGCTTCTTTTGACATAAAACATTCAAAAAGAAAGCCAACCCTTTGGAAAAAATGACCTGGAGTCAGGTATATTCTGATGTTAGTGCTTACAAATCATGCACTTAATAAGTGTACTTCTATTAATGTTTTACTATTATATGTTTTACTATTATATGTTTTACTAGCTTTGCAGGCTATGTCATGTTTCCCAGTGGATATATTCATGAGATCAGATTACAATGCAGGCTAAATAGTCATTAAATTTGCCTTCACATAATCTGTTCAAAACTCAAAATTTCTATTATTTCATTATTAATTGACCTTCAGGCAAATTGTCAAGAAATTTATGAAGGTAGCAGCATGAATATGTGTTCCCAAGTGTCTCTTGGGCAAAACACGACACATGCTTTCTTGCTCCTAAAATGATTAAGCTTCAAACCTGAAGCTGACGGCAGAGTCTTCATACAGATTGATGTTCTCAGTGACTAACATTTGACATTGTTTGTTTCTGATTTATTATGCTTCTAGATAGAAACAATTTACCTCATTTTCTTTCCCTAGTATTTTTACTACACTCTTTCACTAACTGGATGAAAAATTAAATTTCTTTTTTACTGAGGGCATGTGGATTTGGAATAAAAAATTTTTTATTGAACTTTTATTTTTTTAATGTATAATTTTAGTGTGTTTATTTAGTATGCTGACATGATTCTGCTCTTTTTTTTTTATGTCAAGTAGCTCCTGATTTTTAAAAAACATGCATACCTAACAGTAACACAAATACTTACAAAAATCCGTCTACTAATTATTGCATTTTTATTATCATTATCTAGTCAAGCACAGCAAATGTACTTGTAAAACAATCATAGATAATTAGGTGCAGTCCCCACTAAATGAGCTTGTATATTTGGAAAACAGAAAATGAAGAAACTACTTTTCTCTTACTCCTCGGGAGTGCTTTGAATAATTATAATGTTTAAAATTTTTTTAAAGAGTTAAAATATGTCATGTTAAAGAAGGAAAGAATGGAATAAATGGAGGCAAGGAGGATAATATACAGTTCCTTCTTATAGTATTTCCGTCTACTAGATATAAAAGAATATTATTATTTATTATATATTTTCAGTATCACATATATTTGATAAATAGAATTTTAAATAACATTTACATAAATTAGAAAATAGATTAATATGATGAATATCCTACAGCCTACCATTCAACTGAAAGATTTACCAGAAATATCAGTTGAAATGGTTTTATTCCTTTACTGTTTCACCTCCAACCTACCCATCAAAGAGGTAACCATTACTCTAAACTTTGTATCCATGTATTGCTTATGTGTGTTGGGGAGTATATTTGTGTGTCCCAGCCTTACTGATATATAAATTGTGTAAATTTAAGATGTAAAACAAGATGATTTGATACGTAGATATATAACAAAATATTACCACAATAGGAGTAGCTAACACCTCTTCATCACCTCATATAATTACCATTTATATTTTATGGTAAGAACATTTAAGATGTACTCTCTTAGCAACTTTTAAGTATGTAATAAAGTTTAATTATAGTCAGTGTGCTGTATATAGATCCCCAGAATGTATCATCTTATTATTGGATGATAGTACCCTTCATTCAACATCTCCCCAGTTCTTCCACCCTAAAACCCCTGGCAACCATCATTCTACTCTGTTTCTGAGTTTGATATTTTTAGATTCCACATATATAAGTGAGCTTATTCAATATTTGTCTTTCTCTGTTTGACTTATTTCACTTAGCCTAATGCCTCAAAGTCTACCTGAGTTGTCAGAGATGGCAGAATTTTCTTCTCTTTATGATTGAGTAGTAAATATTACATTAAACACATGGCGTACATGCACACATACACTTACACACCACATTTTCTTTATTCATCTATCAATGGATTCTTTGGTTGTTTTCATCTTGGCTCTTGTGAATATTGCTACAGTGAACACAGTGTGTAGATATCTCTTAAAGATAATGATTTCAGTTCCTTCAGATATATACCAAAAGTGGTATGATGGTTCTATTTTTGATTTTTTGTGTGTGTGGAATCTCCATGCTGTTTTCCATAGTGGTTTTACTAATTTATATTCCTACCAGCAGTACACCACTGTTCCCTTTTCTCCATATCTAACCAACACTTATCTCTTATCTTTTTTAATTTTAGCCCTTCTAACAGGTAGATAGAGGTGATATTTCATTGTGGTTATATTTGCATTTTCCCTATGATTAGTGATGTTGAGTGTTGAGCTCCTTTTCATATATCCATTAGCCATTTGTATGTCTCTAGAAAAATGTTCATTCAGGTTCTCTGGCCATTTTTAAAATGGATCTTTTCTCCCTGCTATTGAGTTGTATGATTTCCTTATATACATTACATATTTACCCTTTATCAGATAGACAGCTTACAAATATTTTCTCCCATTCTATAGATTTCCTTTTCATTTTATTGATTTGACTTTTTTTTCTGTGCAGATTTTTATTTTGGTGTTTTCCCACATTTTTTATGTTTGCTTTTCTTTCTTATGCAATGGTGTCATATCTAAAAATTGTTTTAAAGACCAATGTAAAGAAGTTTTTTCTTATATTTTATTATGGAAGTTTTAGGATTTTATTCTTACATTTAAGTTTTTAATCCATTTCTTCAAGTTAATTTTTATGAGTGGTATAAGATTGGTGCCCAATTTCATTCTTTTGTATGAGATTATCCAATTTTTCCAACACTATTTATTGAAAAGACTGTCTTTTTTCTTTTTTAATATTATTGCCTCCCTTGTCAAATATTAGTTAACTGTATATACTTGGGTTTATTTCTGGGTTCTTGAGTGTTATTTTGGTCTATGTGCCATTTTTATGCCAAAATATGCTGTTTTGTTTACTAAAACTTTATAACAGAGTTTGAAATCAGGAAATTTTTTCACTACTGTTTCTCACCATTGCTAATGCCCTCAAGTGGAAACAACAACAAACATTGCCTCTGTAAAGGATCATGTCTCCTAATGCTCCCAAAGTAACTGATTTTCAAGGACCTGAGATGGAGGCAGTAATGGCAAAAATTTCCTCTGTCCAAACCTACATCAAATATTATCTTCTGAATCTTAAAACATAACTGCATGCAGAGCGTCAGAGTCTTCAGAAAAAAACAGTTTTTTAGCTTCTGTCTTTAAAAGCTTTGTCCACTGGAATTCTTTCTGCTGTTAGACCCAGTGAGCAGGGTAGAATGGATGGCAACTTGTTCCTCTCTCTGGTACTTGTCATGCTGTGGAATTAGGCTGGGGTGTGTGGTGTGGGCAAACAAAAGGTCAGAGAAGCATAGCACTCTCTTGTGGAGATTGAAGGGATATAAAGGAAATGTTAGGGCAAAGAAGTGAGAGCTCTTTGTCTGTGCTAAAGGAAATTCAGGACAAACATGAGTGAATCACCTGGAACAGAATGGTACCCAGTCAAGCAGGAGAACCTCTGGTCGTAGACTATGCGAGGATGCCAGGGTATGTGAGGAAGAGGCAAGGTGGAAACAAAATTAAACTAATAAAATAATTAAGAGGTAAAGAAATTAAATTAAGAGCAAGATGATGCTTGAAATTATGAATGTCTTCTCTGCCCAGATGGCAGCCAAACCTGAAAGAAAACAGCCTATAAACCTTTAGGAGAAAGCTAAGAGGAAGAAAAATGGGTGCAATGTGCAAAGGTGAATGGTTTCTAGTAATTTCCTTATTTCTTATTTTCGGTGGTACAAGTGTATTGTCGATCCTCAGACGACTGTATTTGTTTGACTGTATATTTTTTTGTGGGATTCACCTCCTTGACTAGTATAATCAGAAAAGGGAAAAGAGCCTGAGAAGTTTTTCTTTTCTCTACATTTGTGATGGTGCTTCTTTCTGGTGACTTTCCAGAAATGATAAACAGGATTGGATCAATTGATTTATTTTCAGCTGCTCCTGTAACGCTCATTTAGGTTATATTTAACTTTGGGTTCATTTTTATTCCAGTCAGCATTAATTTCACGGTGAGTATTGCAGACCGATAACATCATATTATAAATATAAGGTCTTGAAATTGTAAATTCTGTGCAACTTTAAAACAAGGCTTTCTTAGGATCTTCCTAGTGAATCTTGAGAATATCATAAAATGTGATGAAAGTGATCACTTTCAGCTCTGCTTCCTATTTCAGCTAAATTTTATTGATCTTTTATAAGAAATGACAGCAGTTAACAGTCCACACTGATGTCAGTGTCATAAAATTTATATATAAGTTTGACAACAGGAATACTTTTTGGGATGTTTGTAAACAGTCAACTCTGTGCATTATTAACGATATCTTCATTTTAGTAGCTGTAAAATTTTTAAGTGTATATAAGTTTGGCAAATATGAGAAATAAAAATGTACAATGTATAAATTGAAATATTACATACATCTTTAAAACATTTCAAATATATAATATACAAAGTACTGTTGTCATTATATCTTTGAAAAACATCTTGATGTGATTTATTTGCGACATTGAACCAAATTGTCCCACTTTTATGAGAACATGTTCTATTGAAGAAAATGAAAATATGCTTCAATAATCTAATCTTAATAAGTGAAAAACCATTCAAACACATACCAAATCCTCTGAGGATCTCATACAATAACTTTTATGTAAATTAAATTTTGATTTGTGAACTGAATGAAATTCTAAACACACTTAAGGAACTAATATGTGGCCTTTAGTAGACTCTGGCATTTAATTAAGTACATGGCCCTGTCTTCTTACTAAATGGAATTCCTTCACTTGGGTCTTTCAAAAGAACTTTTCCACTTCAGCCTATAGTTAATCTTGGAAAATTTGCTCAAATAATATCCATCTGTTCATTACTTTTTTTTTGAATGGCAGTAGCATTTTCCCAGAAAAGAAAGAATTTTGTTTTTCACATGCTAAGAAAGTCTATAAATAGAACTATAAATAGGGTCAGAATCAGATACAAGCTGAAAGGGACCTCAGAGAATACTTAATCCCACTCTGTTTTTTCACAAATAAGGAAACTGAGGGCTAATGTGATTGTCATTTTCTCAAAGGGTTACAATAGTTTATTATAATACTGTGAAACTGTCTGTGACATATGTATTTAAATTTTTCATAGTATTCTGTCTCCGTACATCATGTAAAGCAAGTTATAAAATATTGGAGTTATTTTAATCATTTAGTCATTTTATGTTTCAGATGTTCACTGTTTCTTTTATCCAAGCTGGTGACACACTTTATAGTATTACCTTTTAAAGGATATTTTAAAAATTATTTGGTTCTAGTTAGTGCAAATAGTAACACGCTTTGTTCTTTGTGAGACGTCTCTCAAAATATATTTAATTATAGAAAATTTATGTTTTTTACACCTTCAGGAATCACACCATTGATCTCTTTTCCACCCCATTCCTAACTATTTTTCAAATTGAAAGAATTCAGTGCTGTCTGTCTTAAACCTGTAAGAGATTTTAAGAGAAGGCACTAAGGCCACACCCTTAAAAATCTTTCACCAGACTAGAAATAGGAGGAAAAAAATATTTTTTGATCTTGCAAGACCTGTCATACATGGGTTATCCCTTTTCCCTTTTCATATCTGCTTGCAAACAGGTCAAATCTATTATGATCTCATTGCCTTTCCTAATACTTTTAAAACACAGCTAATAACAACCAATTCATGCTACCAATATTCTTTCTCCAAATCTCTTGTCCCACTGCACTGTGTGTATTTTCTGCCTTTCAAGATGTCACAATCAAAAGTATTACCAAATATTTTACTACCACCTACCAGAGGTTGTCCTTTTTCTAACCTCTTCTAACAGGGTCCTCACTACCAGCTGCTTATCCCTCAAGTCAATGTCAGATATTTTAGGATTTTGTTTTACATACCTAACCTGAGATATTGTTGTTCTGTCAAACAACTCTAATATCTTAGGATTTACAACAACAGATATTTATTTCTTGTCCATGCTACTTAGAGACTATGGGTTAGCTATAGCTCTAGTCCTAGAGTGAGACAAATGCCACAGGTAGACTTAAGGAAAGATATTTGACATGGTTGAATTTCAGTTTCATTGTCTGCAAAGTGGAGGCATTGGCTACTAAACAGAATTATGAGAAAATGCATGTTAAAGTGCCAAGTGTCTTAATCAGTGATGTAACATAAGATGTAATGGTAATTGTTATTATATAGTTAAGTAGTAATAAATGTAATTTTATCTAAATTTATACATGGGGACCACCTCTGGATATCCTCTTTACAACTTATATGAGAACCTCATAATTTCATTTAGGTATAACTAAAAACAAAACAATATAAAACAAAGAAATGAAAACTTAAAAATAGAGCTAAGATCTCTAAATAAAATACAGTTAATAATATTTCTGGGTTTGTGGCTTTTATAATGTCATCACCACTGCTGTATTAGTTTCCTAACTAACTGAAAACTGCATTGCTTAAAACAATAGAACCTGAGACTTCATCAGAATGGCCTTTACCCTACATATTTCTATCAACATTCTATCCAGGATGACTAAAATATTCTCTCAGTAGATCAAATCTTTCTCTATAGGTCTTTCATAATAGTCCATTTATGGAAATAACCTTTTACTAGCTCACACTTGAAAACTTGTTCAGCTTCTACCTGTCATCCAGTTTCCAAAGCCACTTTGACATTTTAAGGTATTTTTTACAATAGCACCCCATTCCTGGTACCAATTTTTATCTTACTCTGTTAGGACTTCTATAACAGAATACCACAGACTGAGTGGCAGTAATAGAAATTTATTTCTCACAGTTCAGTAGGCCAGGAAGTCCAAGACCAAGGTGCTAGCAAATTCAGTATCTGGTTGGGGCCTTTTTCCTGGGTCTTCACATTGGCAGAAAGAGTGAAGGAGTCCTCTGGGACCTCATTTTTAAAGGCACTAATCCCATTTATGAAGTCTTTACCTTAATAACCTAATTGCCTTCCCAAAGCCCTACATCCTAATATCATTATATTGGGGATTAAGTATCAACATGAATTTGAGGGAATACAAACATTCAGTCTGTAGGACTGCATAAGGCATATTACAGGTTCTGGGGATTAGGACAGGGCATGCACATGCTTTTTGACAGCCACTATTCAACCCCCTATGATTGCTTTTACACAATTTTAAAAGTATAATATTAGAAATCAAAGGAGTTGTTTGGTATGGAATGTCAGTTTCCAATTTTACATAAATAATTATGTGCTGGTTCATATTATTTTTTCTAATTTGTCTATTATAAAAGCATCTTTAGTTAGTTTGATCCTTATTACAATTAGCATTTTTAGAGTCCTTTTAACTACAGTAATAATTTACATCTAAAATAGGTTTTATATAACTGAAATTTCATAGGCCATGCATGCACTATTGATATCGCTCTTGTCTAGTTGTCAAAGTTAATCAGTCAATAGGATTTAAAAAATGGTCCACTTTGAAAAATAAAATAACTTCCCAGATTAGATTCCAATTTTAATTCACTTGCAGATTGGAAAAGAAATTTCATTCAGTTGAATTGTTGTTATAAAGTTGGATGAGTTGTCACCTAAACTTAAACATTATATGTTAATTTAATGTTACTATATTCTTTTGTATAAGAAGGAGGAAGTAGAGAGCAGCAAAAGGACTAATTCATTATTCTCTAAGGACATATTAATTTCATTAGGTGAAAACATAGGCTACTTTATAGATTGGATGTAAAAAACAACTTATAGTTTATCTATAGGCCATCTAGAACAATTTATAGTGAAGCCAATAGTCTGCTAACAACTATTGGTTTTATTTGGGGCTTAGTTTGCTGAGTACATAAACTTCTGGATGGCCGAGACTATTAATACGGGTTCATAAATTTTTGCATCCTGATTTATATTTGGGGAGTTGAAGAAATAATTATTCACAAAATAAATAAACACTCTGCTAATCTATTTAACTAAATGAGTAAAGGCCTTGAATATGACATTTAGAGTCAAAACATTGACCATCACTCATAGTCTCATTACTTAGTTCTTTATCCTACCTTAACTTCTCCACAAAATTATCAAACCCTATTGATTTCTATAAGATAAGGCAAAGTTCTTAGGCTTCAGCACATCCCACCACTTAAGTTTTCAAAAAACTCTTGAAATAGCTAAATGTTTTTAGTAGCTATCAAAAGTTGCCCTTTTGTTAATGGCAATAATATAATGTAATCTATGTACTCTAAAACATTATAAAAAGACATACAAATAAGTGGAAAGAATGATGAATTTCTATAGCCTTCAAAGGATAGTTGGGGTTTAGAATTCCAAAGAAGTACTTAAATTTCAATGGATGAGACAGGCAATGTTATTTGCAAAGAATTGAAATTTAGAAATTTACCATAGAAATAAAACTGAAGGTGTCAATTTTTAAGCAGAAAGCAGCCTTCGCGTTGGTGTTTTAAAGTGGAATCTTTAACAATTGGATGACAAAAAGATACTAGTCATGGAACCAATTTGGTCACTTACAGGGCATTACACTTGGAAGAATCACTTTGCACTTCTAATTCTTTATGCCCTCATCTAGAAATGTGTTTTAAAAATACCACTTCATCTTAGTTCATGGGATTATGATAAATAATTGAATCTTTAGAAAAAAAGTTGAAAGCTCAAGCTTTTTTTTTTTTTAATGTATGCTAGGTAAAAACCCATCATATAACATGTGGCATATATATGAATTGCAAATAAACCAAATTTGCTGGTACCACAGCCCATCTTCTAGCTATAGTAATTAATACTGCTTTTGTAGGGAAGAATACACTTTATGCTACCTAGACTTCAGGAAGCAGTTTCCAAAATAGTTGCTTTCCCAATGAAAGGAAAGTCTTCCCACTTGCTTTAAGGATTGTTGGTCTTCCACTGATTTTTTTTTTAGTTAGACCCCCAGATTCTGAAACACTACCTTGCATTTTTAAAACTAAAGATCAATGTATGTACTATAACTATATCTGCATAAAAGTGTATAAAAATAGTCTATGTTAATAGATGTAAAGTAAGGGATGTAAAATAAATTTTATGGCTATTGCTATCAAACAGAGGATTACTGGTCAATTTGTTGAAAAAAAACCCTTGGTCTTTCTGGATGAAAATAGATCAGTTAGGTTAAGGCACTGTGAACATTTTGTAGAAATGTTGGTGAGCACTTAAAAAGTGAACTCGTCAAGATCTCGGTTATTATGGTCCCTATGCAGCCTTCCTAAACCATATGATTACTAAGCACAGACTGGAGGATCAAAGTCCAATCTTCAGAAATACCTTAGGTTTACCTTTGAGAAATTTTCTAGTTTTTAAACTATGGTCACAATTTATTGGAGCAAGTTGTAGCTAGTGGCTACAGTGAGACTTGTAGAACTCAATTATACATGTAACCTTGTTTTTCTATTTCTTTAGACAATCAAGAGTCTGTTCTACCTCTCTTCCTTTGTATTGCCTTCAAATATCATACTTCAAGGAATAGTGACTGGGCTTAAGAATTCCACGTATAATCCAAAGAAGTCTTTTCAAGTAGACACGTGTCAACAGGTAAAATTTTACTTTTTACTATGTTTTTCTTGATTATGCCCACAAATATAAGTTGTATAGAATATTATTATAGAATTGTGCTCAGGAAAATAACATGAGGCCAATGAGTGTGTATGAATTGGATCTTGACCATTAACCAACTCAAGAGTGTTAATAATAAACAAGTGACAATCGTGGAAGTAGAATTTTCTAAGAGTTAATTGGTTCTGGGTTCACTTTGCAATGATTTAGTTAAGAGATGATGACATCATTTTTTATGGAAGAAACAGAACAGATAGGAGATATGGAAATGAGAGGTATATAAATAGTGACTTGCAACCCAAAGTATGCAGTTATAATTAAAATCAGGTAAGTATGTTGGAAACAGAGGAGAGTAGATCACATGCTGAGATAAAGTGATGAATTATGAAAAAAAATAACAATACAAAAAAAAAAAAGAAAGAGAATTAGAAAAAAATAGCTCAATCACATAATGCATTTTTTTAAGGCCCATTCATTTATCAGTGAGCATAGATATTTGTCTGTAAAATGGAAATCTCAACATCAATGTAACTCATTAGTAAATTTCAATATTTCTATTTATAACATAATTTGAATATTGGTAAGTCTTAATATGTATATTGATATAATTGTCTTTAAATATAAACTTAAGATTATTTAGAAATGTTATTTAAGATTTTTGAAATGACTGAAAAATCATCCAGTTGTATTTTTAAGTGTGTACTATAGCAGATGTGATAAAAGCTAAAATAGTTTAAACTCATAAATCAATAATAAAAGATTTTGTTTTCCTTGATAAAGCAGGAAAATTGTAGAGTGAGGACTTTAAAATCTCAAAATTGTTTTTATACTCTGGTAATAAAGCAAAAGGTAGTTTACCATATAAATGTCCTTTGGTATTTCCTCTGTATTCTTCTAAATTTTTTTAAAACATATTTTCAAGCAATAAGAAACTTGATACTTTATAATAACAAAATTCAATAATATATAAATTCAGATTCTTTTTTGTTTAACACCTACAGCAAATTCAGATTCTTTAGACAACTCTCAAAGACTGATTGCTATTTTTCGCTGGTTTAATCAACATATACCACCTGTCTCTTTTTTTATTTCCTTGTTAAGTATTACACTTTTTAAAATATATTAATTTCAGTGCTCATTTATCATAAACCTACCATGCTGGATTAAATGATGACCAAGGAGAAGCCTGATTTCAAATTAAATATATAGATAATTCTTGTTGTTTCTAAAAAAACAAAAATTATTACAAAAGCCAATTGTAAATATACTGAAGACATACAAGTCTTTTCATGTTATCTACCTGTATCAATTAATAGATCAGGACCAAAAAATGGTGATTCAGTACTAGATGTCCTGGTCAGAGCATTTAGGCGAGAAAAAGAAATCAAAGGCATTTAAATTGTAGTAGAAGAAGTTAAATGGTCTGTATTTGCAGATGACATGATCTTATATTATAGAAAACCCTAAAGACTTCACCAAAAAACTGTTACATTTAATTAAGGAATTAAATAAAGTTGCAGGATACAAAAACAATATTGATGTTAGGGAATAAAGTTGTTTTTAATTTAACATCAATTGTATTAAATTATGTAAAATCATTCTTCCATAGGTAGTGGGTACTCTGTACCATAAAGCTAGCAGCTAGGTGTTCCTAAGAATATCTAAAAAGAATATACCTTTCTTTTAATAAACAATAACATACCATCCATTCAATTGAGAGAATTTCATTGTTATAAAAATACATGAAAGATATCATTTATAAATTGATAGAGGTAGCACCAGTTTTTGGAAGTGCATTAAAGTTAACTTAATTTGTTAGAACGATACAATTTCTAATCCATAAGTTTAGAAAATAGATGTGTGCTGAAATATTTTTATGTGTTCTCAATGATTAAAAGTGAAATTCTAAAATATGCCTACTATTCAATTCTTTATAATTCATTAGATTTAATAAATGGTTCTTTTCAACCTCTGTATACAGAAGTCACAAATATTTTGAATTAAAAAAGTATTATTTTAAGTGATGATAGCACCATATTTTGTATACTTAGAAATCAGATTGTAATAGCTTTAGTTTTTTGCTAATACTTAAATATAGATCTGAATTCTTAACTTCTTGAATAATTTTTGTTTCCATAAAAAAATTAAATGCTTTCAAGTTTTAGTCCATAACAGTCAAAGTTACATACCCCACTCAATTTTGGGGGGTAAATTTTATGATAATTTTTTGAGTATAGAGTATTAAAATAATATTCATGAAAAATTATATAGTTGTATTTACGACTGAAAAATACTATTTTGGTGACTATCAAGAGTGATATATGAAAATAAAAATATGTTTTAAACCCTTGTTTCATTATTTTAATATAGGTTGCTTGAATTTCAAAAAGAAGAGCAGAAATGCCGGTAGTTACAGACACCGCACAAGCTCCACCTCCTGATGGAGGATGGGGCTGGGTAGTGGATATAGCAGCTTTTATCTCCATTGGATTTTCATACGCATTCCCCAAAGCCATCACGGTGTTCTTCAAAGAAATTCAGGAAATATTCAACGCTAGCTCCAGTGAAATTGCTTGGATTTCATCGATTATGCTGGCTGTTATGTACGCAGGAGGTAAGGTTCTTTGGAATCCTTAAAATTCTGTGTTAAGAAGACAATTTCTCCATGCCACAAAGTTTTACATGTAGTTTCTTGGTATATTAAAGCCTTGTTTTTCATATTAGTGTCATTTAAAATCAACTAAAAGTATAATTAGAACCAAATTTTTAATAATTTTAGTAATTCAACTTGAACTATTTACATGATTCTGATCTTACTGATATATTTATATGGGTGAGGATTTCTTTTCACAAAGTAAGATTTACTAAATTATGTAACTTTCAAAAGAGGCACTTTTCCATTTAATTTGGAATAAAGTATTTACTATGGTGTTAGTATAATTTCTTACTATTGCTAAAGTTGATAGAAATTCTTCCGAATGAGAAACTCAAATTGTTGGCAACCTATAAGCTTAGGAAGTATGTGAAGTACTTCACCCTAAGATGTTCAACTGGAGTGTTATCATGTAAATTCTGGATCCATTCAGGTTTATGTGATAGAAATAATTCTTTACCTCTCTAGTAGTTATTAAGTATGACATTTTAAATTTAAATGGTCACCTTACAATTATCCTGTTACATTCAAATGAGGATATAATTCATGAATAAATCAATGTGCCATGTCACTTCTGAATGTTAAAAATACATATATTGGCAATAGTGCATTATTAGGTCATCTATCTTTTTTTTAAAATAAATGTGAACAGAAGACTAGACCATCTTATAGATTTGTTAAAAGTCATTATTTAAAATATTTAAATTTGTTTTCATTTTTTAACTGCATATTTGATTTTGAAAGATAGGTATAGACTCAGCATCTAAGCTCTTAAGGAAATCATACAAATCATGTGGTGTAATTTATTTTACAGGTGAAGATAATATGGCTCATAGTGACAGAGCTATACAAATAGTATTTACTTTCAGCTAAGACCTTTCTAAATGCTTGTTATATTAAATGACCGAATCCTCTATGAGCTATAAAATAAGTATTATCTTCTCTCTCTTCTATACCTGAGGAAGTAGTTAAAATCGTTTTGCCAAGTCAAACAGCTTATCAGCAGTGGATAGAAATTAAGACCCCAAACATTTCATCACTATGCTCTTCTGATTTTTCGTATTTTCCTCTCTACCTCTAGAAAGTGACAGAGTCAGATCTAGACCCAGGTATTCTATAGACCTAATTCAGGTGCTTCGTCCACCAAGGTCACTTGTTTAGTTACATAATAATTATTCTTTATGATATTGTCTCTTTATTGTACTACCAAGGTAAAAATTGATATTCCAATAATCCTGTATGCGTTTTCCACTTTCTGTGCTTACACTTTCTGTTAGTAATTTTACATTAATTTTCTTTAAAAGTGGAAAAGCAATTCCAGGCCCACTGCCTATAGAATAGACATGTTGCTAAGTACCATGTCCACTGTTGAATGAAAACCTCATACACTTATGTGCTTTGTTGGAAATAATATCCATGTCTTCTCCTGATAATTAGTTTTTAATCTTTTTACAACAACAAAGAAATGTTGGCACATTTAAAACTATAATCTCAATATGAAAACAATTCCTCTTAGGTGGATGCAGATAAATTTTTCAGGAACACATTATTTAGAACAAAAATGTCTGATTGATTCAAATGCTCTAACAGATGTTTGTCCTGCGACTAAAGTGGCAGTGTTTTTTTCAGATGTGGTCCACATTTTATGCTTCCATATCATGGATCGCTTGTTAAAATGTGGAGCCCTGTGTCTGATTCCAAACCCTTTTTTATCAGAATTTCTGTTGGTAGAGTCGAGACCAGGAACTTGCAGTTCAACAAGCATCTCTGAAAATCACTGCACTATATGTACAACATAGGGATTCACTTTTGTAAAAAAAAAAAAAAAAAAGCAACATTCAATTTAAAAATATTTAAATTTGCCTTTAATATTTGAAAGATCTCTATTTATAGGGGCCTTTTAAGTTGATGATTATAAAATAAATTCAAAGACCCATCAAGTGAAAAGGCATGTACTTTACTATGAAGTAGGACTCTCTGCCATGTGACTGAAATAATCTGTTCGATGTAATTCTAATTATGTTAGTTTAGAGAACATCTAAAATCTGACACATTAATTAGGGTTTAGCATTCAAGCTATTAATCACCATGGTGGGGTCACTGGGTAAGACAGAGCATGTTCAGAGGCCTAGCCTATGATGTCAGGGCTGGAGTCTCCTGTAGTAATTAGTTGACATCTGGGCCTTTGTAACAAGGTATCATTATCTTCCCGTCTGATGTCCGAATTAAAAATGAAACTAATAAAAGGTTTGTAGGAAGGAGAGAAAAATGCAAATTATATTTATCCCTTACTTCTTTCTTAGAATAATGGCATTAAATTAAACAACCCATCTGGCCATCCATATGGTCTCCTGGAGCTCTACCGGATTTCTGCAAATAGGTCAAGCAGAGTAATCACCCCATTAATAAAGCACTAAGTAGAAGTAGAAAACATTACAATTTAAACTTTCCACATTGTTTAAATGGATATAGAGATTTATTTTGTAAACAGTGATTACACAGGATTACCTTTTAGTACAATGGTTATCTTTGTTACTCTAACAAAAAATAATGTGAACATGGTTGGCTAAATAATTACTGAACACAGATTTGGGACCACCAATCTCTGAGAGTGCCTCATGTTATTTTTCTGGTAATATCTGTTACGTCTTGGAAGAATCAGCCATTATAGAGAGGAGAATTGTCTTTGTCTCCATAGTAACTTTTCTATTTTCTGTGAGCTGAGACTGCCAATTGTGCTAAAGTAATGATGATGGTTTTGTGATGAGACTACATTATGAAGAGACCAAGCATTAGACCATGGGGCTTATATTACTGGGGGTCAAGAAGCAAAATGTTATAGGCATAGGAGGATGGTGGCCATAATATACAAGGCATATTTTTCTATTGTTTTTAAGTGTAAATAAGCACATTGTATTATTTTGCTTTGTCCTCTAAATATTTTGCAGAATAAAGAAAACTATTAAGTCATGTAAGGCTGTATTTTAGCAGCAATAATAAAAATAAGCCCATTCCTATGTTTGAAATAGGTAGGGCTTTCATCTAGCTTTACATAAACCAGAAAGTACCAGGAACTTGGAAGTTCTTGGACAGTCCTGAGCAAGAAGGTTGCGTACCCCTATGACATGGTAGATTTTTTTTCCACCCATGAACATAGATATTGCTAAAGTTTCCCTAGGAAATATAGTACAGTATGGGGAAAACCATTATGCTCACTATCTAGCCATGAGCTTCTTTGTATTTCAAGTGACAAGTTCTGTCCAATGAAATGTGAGTGGAAGGATGTATATCATCACTGGACACCTGAACAAGGCAATTCTAGCTGGTGCTCATCTTACTTTTCCTTCTTCCCTACTGCAGCAGCCTTATTCCACAGGACACAGCTACAAGGGAAAGATCTTTGGCTCACCTTTCAGGAAGGCTTAGATTGTTGTTTAAGTATAATAATAATTATGTAAATTATTAGTGGTGACTAGAACAGACTGTGGGGGTGTCATTTAGTGTATACTATGTCACAAGAAGTTTGGTGATATGTTTGTTACTTCTGATCTCTGTTAGAGAAGAGGAAGGCTTCATTATCTCAAATATAAAAAGAAGTATAAGTGGAAATAATCATTGCCAGTTTTCATTGGAATAAAAGTAAAAGGTAGTTACTTCAAGGCACAGAAGTAGGGATCAAATCATGTCCATTCAGCTTTCTATGATTAGAGGTCTCTTTGTCCCTCTCAAAACAGGGATGGAAGGAAGCAGCGATCAAGGGCAGATCACAAATATGCTTAGGCCTGTGAAACTTTTCCAGGAGATACTTTCCCTATGAAGGGCTGATAATCTGGTTCAAATAATGCTGTATTACAATTAAATGTTATTTTCAACAGACAAAAAATTTCAGAATTTTTTGAATCCTTTTTTTCCCTATATGTGTGTTTTGATAGTGAACATTTCACTTACTGACTTATCAGAAGAACCTAGTTATTAATATATGGCCTGGCAAGAATATCTCTTCCGGCTTTTGGCTTAAAATTTCTCTAAAATATATTATATTATTACATGTTATATGCAAATATATTTTTGTTGCAAATGATAGAAACCTGATTCAAAGTCTTTTAGGTCTAAACAGAAATGTTCCTGCATGTGAATCAAAGGAGCAGCATAAGTACCAGTGCCTTCCAGGTCAACCAATACCAGTGATTTCTATTTGTCTATCATGTTGCTCTCTCTCCTCCCTGCTCTGCTTTTTCCAGTGGGGTAGCTTTATTTATTTTGATATCCTCTCCCTGATACAGGGAAGATGATTACCAGCATCTCAATCTCATGTTTCAGTTTTAGATTTGACATGAGGGAGACTGGCCCTCAGCTGGGAACATGCATGTTAGGTGGGTCCAGTTTTCCCCCACTATGCACATCTCCATGTATGATGGAAAAGCACTGTGAATTTTGATTTGGAGGTTATGCATAAATTTCAGTAAGTAAGCAAGTTAGATAATATGGAATCCAAGATAATGAGGATCAGTCATACCTGTAGACTTTCTCTGATAGAATTAGTTTCCTGTGTTGTGTAAAAAGATTTGGAGTTACTCAATATTTTTATTATAGTTGTTTCATTTGTTGTTTCTGGAAATGGGACATTTATTTTCATATATCTAACTAGTATTCTGCTTATAGTTAGAGAATATTGTATAAATCCTTCTCTTTTCATATCTAAACAGGCATGCAGGTTATAAAAGCTGACAGTGAAAATTTTAATTGTGGAGATAAAAATATATTTATACATAATATCATTACATGTAATAAATAATGTGCATATATATAAATCTTTATATAGGACAAATATTATAGATAACTCATCAGCTCCTAAGTAGACATGTACATGTTCTAAGAAAACTTTACAGTAGAAAGGCCTGAAAGGCCATGGAAGTATAGAGGAGCTTCTTGTAGATCATCAATAGAATACAGCTTTTATGTCCATCTCTTATTCTAGTACTGAGGGTTAGGTGACAGTCGAATAAATAATACTGTTAATGTGGTAAAGCAGGGTGCTGTTTCACCTTTCACACCAGCCAAAGAGCATATCAAGTGTCTCCCCTGAGAGCTTAGTTTGTTGTCATTGTTTAATATCAATTTTCAACTGCATATGTGTATGCAGAAAAAAAATATTAAATAAGAATAACAATATATACAACATGTTTTTAAAAAGCACATCTCAATTTTATCCTGAGGTTAGTCTTTAGATTTTTATATCAATTATAGAAATAAAAATTATCATTGACCTTGCTAATCTGATGTATCACTTCCCAATTAAATATATGGTATGTTCTCTATGATAGAATTGTGGTAGACTTGCTGGAATCAGTTGTGTCCTTATATCTGAGATGTTTGCCAAGCTGTAAAATAGAATAGGGCTAGAATTTAAGACACCAATGTGACTCTGTAATTTAATTATATGGGCATTATTAACTAGTTAATGATGTCATGAGAATATTTTTATTAAAAGTATATTTCAAGAGATGGTGGAGATATTTTTGCATTGTATGAATAATTTTTTTGAAATTGAAATGTATATGGAATGTCTGCATTTAAGAATATAGCAATAACAGAAAGTCCCTTATTGGTTCTTTTTACTTGTGAAATGAAGATAAAAATAGAAAATTTTTAGTTTATGAAAGTATAGGTAAATTAGATAAATTTTTCAAAGTGTACTATACTATGCTTCCTACTATGTAACAAGTTACTCAAAAAATGGTAGCTATTGATATTCCAGTGCCCAAGAATGGTAGTATACCAATATTAATGAATAAATGCTTTCCCTCAAGAACACATTCATTTTTAATCACAGAGATAAAGGGAATATTTTTGCTAATATTCATAAATGAAGGGATAGAATGTAGCTGATGAGTACTTAGTGTATCACATTATTGGTATAGTTTATATTAAACAGCTAAAATCCACTTAAAGAATGGCTGTTTTCAGTTAGCCAATGTTTATGTTCTTTAATCAATATTTTAAACTATTTTGCATACTGAATATTTAAAGTTTTTAGGTATAGAATGATAGGTATTCTTATCACTATTCTCACTGCCCTTGGATACTGAAACATATTATCTAAAATCTTTTTGGCCAATTTCTGATCCACTAGATTTCATGACTCTATTAATCGTGAGCAAGTTAAGAAATAACATTGAAAATGAAAAGGCTACAGATAACTGGGCACCAGGAAATCTGACATATAGTCTTGGATTCCCCATCTCTAGGCTGTCTCGGTTTTTAACTGTGAGTGTACAGGTTCTGCCTCTTCTTCCTGTCCTAAGATCTAGCAACAACAGTTCAACTCCTCCAAAGGCTCACAGCTCAGTAATCATTACTTACATCTCTGAAAAAAAATTAAAAACTTTATGATACAATCTTTTGAAATAAGATTGTCCAGAGATTTGTATTTAATGGCCAATGCATAAATGGATCAGAATAGAGATATGCAAAGTTACCTTAAATAATAAAGAAGGAACTCTAAGCTGTTACAGTAATCGTACTAAATCCATTTACTTATTCAAATAAAAATTATATTCAAAAGCAGTGGTCACAAAACAAAATTATATCTATTCTAACAAATGAACTTTAGCTTACTTATACTGGGTTTTACAGTTCTGTTAGTGAGATCATTGGAAATATGAAGTGGATATAAATGTTTTATTGAGAAGGAATAAGAGTGCATATTCAGGTAGAGCAGCGTATTCAGTCATGAAAAATTGAGCTGGTCCCTAGTGATGATTTCTCTGATGTCATTACAAGCTGATTGTGAAGAAGTAGACTCTAGTAGAGGGAGGATAGGTGTTTTGAGGACAGAAGGAGTGGTATGAGAAATCTCAGACAGTGGGAGAGCTAGATTACTTGGAAAGAATTGAAAACATGATACAAAATGAATGCACAATTGTATTTTATAGCCCAGGAATATATTTTAAATGCTGTGTGCTTTGTGATTTAGGTGGCAAACTGCAGTGGTATAAATAATATACCACTATGAGGTTCCTGAAAAGTCATTAATTTGAGTTGTATTTAACTTTTACTTCAAAAACATAGTTTTTATTTTTGAAGAAAAGTTTTTTTGCTACTAGGATATTATTATTAACTATTATTCTCATCACAAGCAATATATAAATATCCTTCCTGAAGTCAGTGTATTTTACTGGATCATTTTAATGTGCTCTGGCTTAAGATATCAATATCACTCTTCAGATGAAAGGTGATTCCAGTAATGCCTGATGTCTAAGCATCATTTGTATTACAAATGGTGGGGAGCCTCTGGCTTAATGGTCACTAATTTATTTTGAGTTTACGATGCATTGCAGCCATTAGAAAGAATGAAGCCACTTTACAACAGATCATAGGGAATAAGAGTTCTGTTTCTGATAGGTTTTATTTCTTGATGTCAGATATGAAAATATACTCATTTCAAAAGGAAATAAAAGAAAAAAATTGCAATAATGTGAGATTAATTTAGAAGTCTGCTAATTCTATATAACATCATGCTGTGTGACACATTATACATTATGCTTGATCACAGGTAACCAACCACAAGGGTGTTTTTAAATGAGACTGTGGCCCTGTTGGTTTTGCATTATATTCAAACATAAGTTTAAACATGCAATTGTTCACTGAGGTTGAAGTATTTCTTGCTTGATGTCTTCTGTGTTCTCCAAGTGAGTAGTTTGGGAAGGTCATATGCTGAATAATGATAGAGTAGGAGAAAGAGAGACTTAAATTTTAAGAGATTTGGGAAAAAATTAAAATAGCAATTGCATATAATTTGAGTGGAATAGGGTGGCTGAGCAGTTTGGAGATAGACACCCCTCAGTGAGATAGGTAGTCATGAATTTCAGTTAATAATAATTTCTTACTAAACTTTAAGGAAGTCAATATTAGTCAACATCAAATGACTACTGCAGTTCTAATGAGTAACTGGTGACATTGTCAGAAATCTGAGAAGGGCAGCTTGCTGTTGGCAACAAGACAAGGAATGTATTTGAACTCATTTGCAAAGTGAGTTATGTCAACAATAGGAAGACTTTTTGCTTTGAAAACTTCCTCAAATTCATCAGATTAGAGTATTAAATTATTTCAAACAGTAGCACCACTTTGGCTATTAGATATGATGTCTGTTTAGCCATACTTGTTTAGCCATACTTTTCAAAGGTAGAAAGGTAGTACCAGTCAAAATGAATATCATACCCTAATGAAGATGCAACAGCTCAAACAAATCTCCTGAAGAATTACTCTGGGCTATATCCTCACTCAGATTCTCCTTCCTCATCATTTTATTTTCTCCTGCAGGTTTTAATTGTTATAATTTAAAAAAAACCAATTTAAATAAAATTTTATTTTACTGTGGTGAGAATACAACATGAGAGCTACCCTCTTAACTTTTTATGTCATACAGTATTGTTAACTATATGTACAGTGCTGGATAGCAGATCTCTAGAATTTATTTATCTTATTTAACTGAAACTTTACATCTATTGCTTAGTAACATCCCATTCACTCTTTCCCAAGCCAATGTCAACCATCTATGTTGGCAAGGAAGGCATTTCAAGCAGAAAGGATTAGAATGGATATGCTAGGAGAATAGAAAGTTTAATTTTCTTTTGTTTTTTTTCTGTATCCTTAATGTCTAGAATTATGTTAAAACGTGGTGTGCTGTCAATATTTATAAGATATATTAAAAGAACAGCATTCACAAAGATAATAGACCATGAAAAAATGTAAAAAAAAATAGTGAAAAATTGTAAAATTGAAGACTGGTAACAAGATGAATGGGCCATATCTCCTTTTAAATAATTTAATCAATTTTGAGCTGATAGGCAGTCAGTAAAGAGTTTTAAGAAAAAAACCATGATTACAATATGCTCTTTGAAAGATCACTCTGGTCATCTATTTGTGTCTAGTAAAAGGTCGTGTGAACTTCATGTAAGGAAACAGAGCAAAGATAAAAAGGAAATGATATATTTAGGAAATAGAATTGGTAATACCTTGTAATTAATTTGATGTCAGCTATGAAAGAAGGAGTAATCTAAGAAGATGTCTAACTTTCTGGCTTGATTGAATAGATAGTGATGTCATTGAATGAAATCAGGAAAACGAGCAGAGCAAATTTTATTTCAGAGGCTCAAATGAAACAATATTTGTGACTCAACTAATTTGAAGTGTCAGTAATATACACAGTTGAAAGTGCTAAAAAGGGCTTGTTTGTCCTGTTTGATAGTCATTAAAAAATTCTAGTCTGAAATTTTGGATTTGGAACCCCCAAAGTAGTTAAAGTCTAAAGAAAGCTCAGTAGAATGAGAAGATGTTTTTCATATTTAATGTTGAGCCAAGCCAAAGCAGATTAAGTTAGTGTATTGTTACTATTGTCATAGTCATCAGTAGCATCTTAAGAGTATATCGGTTTAGTTCTAGCTATGTTGGCATTCTTGATCAGCTCTACCCCCATGCACTGAATCTAGAAAAAATTATTTTGGTATTCCTTTAAAGAATGTTGACAAAGTAGATAGCAGAATAATTACGGGTTTTATAGATGAAGATGTTCTTACAATCTGTTATTAGCATAATACTCTAATGAGTGTTATTTATTGAACAGAAATAGATTGCCTATGTTTGTAGTGGTCATTGAGAAACAAATTATGTTTTTTTAGCACCTGGATTTTTCCAATTCTGTAAATCATATTAATTTAAAAATCATTGATTATGGCTGCTAAGAAGTACACAGATAAGATTATTAGGCCAAGAACAAAACAATCCAGACGAGTTTTGTGAAATGAAGCCTAAACTCAAATATTTGTTTATATCGCAGCCAAAATATACTGGCATTTCTAGGAGTAGATATAGATTTTGTAGTTCCTGAAATATCATAAAATTTGAAAGAAACTTTTTTGAGAAAAAAATATAAAAGCATCTTTTCAGATTTTACTAAACATATGACCTTGTGAATACACCTCTAGGCACTCCCAGGACCTTGCAAAGGTCCTGCAGTGCAGCACTCTAAAGCTTAAGCTGCTTAACTTCATAGTAAACCTACATTAAGATGCAGTAAATGGATATGAAGCAAGAAGTGGATTGGTTAATGTCTTCATTATCATTAGTTAAATATTTGGTAACATCGTACATGGATTTTTCTGTTAAATATTAAACCAACTCTTTTACTTCCAATAATTACTGTCTACTATGCTAGCTTTCTCTTCAGGCCAGTCCTCTTTATGTTCACAAGATGGTTGATGTGGTTCAAGACAATATAGCATACATGACAATATTTAGTGATTTTTTTTTTTTATATCTCTTGATGAAAAGTAGAGCTTTTCCAGAAATCACTGGGAAGATTTCCACTCATGTCTCATTGGCCAGAATTGTAATGCAAGCCCAACCCTAAATCATGCAATGAAAAGGGAATGAGATTTCCATGACTGGCTCTCTCAGTAAAATAGGATTGATTCCTACCTCATTATAGAGTTTAATTCTCTGAGCATGTGGCTGCATAGTGAAAAGCAGACTCCTGCAAGGAATCCAAAAGAAGAAGCAGAAAAAAATGGATACACAGTTGTTCACCAAGAGAATTAACCAAGGGAGGACTTGTTTAAATATTTGTTATTATTGCTTTCCTGAAATAAGCAGTGAATACTAATTGTTATTACTTAGCAGTACTTTTTAATATGCTAGAACTTATGTAAAAGGTGCACAAAGAATACTAGTACATTTTCTTGGTATTATGTTCCTTGCATTCAAAACACACACAGCCATATACAGATATGTCTATAGCTACACTATATATACATTATATATACTGTAGTAGAACATGGTAAGGACATTGGGGTAGGTGGACCTCATAACTTTAGTTAGGAATTTTGTTTGCTTAAAGCATCTTTACTCATAACCAAGGTACCATTAAAGACAAGAGTTAAGATGAATGGCAACCATATACACATATCTAAAATAACCTTTAATATGGCATATATGTTGTATTATTTGTTTATTTGTGGTTTAAATAAGAAGAGAAAGGAACTTAGTAGCTTAAATATGCTCATAAAGCTTTGTCTTTATTAAATACTGATATCAAGCCAATTAAGTGATGGTAGCATCATAAAACAATTCTAAATCAGCTTAGAGAACAATTTAATCTAAATTTAAAATAATTACTATCTACTATGTGAAATAAATTATGTCTCTTATGTCTAAGTAAATTATAAATATGAATAAAATTATACTCCTCCTTTCTAAGAGTTGAAGCTCTAATGATTAATGCAAATATGCAAATAGATATACCACAAGGTGTAGAATATTATTGCTATCTTAAGAAAATAGTAACAACATAGTATAGCACTTAAAAGCTTGGGGGATTACATTAGACAGATGGGTTCATGGAATGCATTATGGCAGTGTTATTTAAACCTAATTTTGAAGAATATGATGGAAGGAATATAAAATTTCATAGAACTTCATGCAATATTCTATGTACAATAAAAATTATGAGGGAAAATGGTGAACAGAAACATTTTAGCATCATTTGGAAATGGTCATATTGTTTATTAGTTACCTAAGACAGATGCATTCTCAATTATATATCCATATTTCAAAAATCTTGTTGGGGTTAAATCATTCCAATGTTAATTGTGTAGAACAAATGGGGGAAAATGTCAGAATCACTTTTTAAAGTTCTATAGTTAGATCAAACTGAGATAATTACTTGAAACTAAGTAAACTTTCCAGCTTAGAGGAAAAGAAAGTATTTGGTACATGTTAACTACTTTTTAGTGTGAGATGGTATTAACAGATTTTATGAAATTTTTAGTAGAATTGATTTTTTTCTATTATCATATTAGTTGGGATATTTTAAACTGTAAGTAGGTAAGAATCCAGTGTCCATCGATAAACTAATAAGGAAATTTTAAGGCATCTCCTGGGTTGGCTGATTTATTGGCTCTTTGATCTCATCAAGAGCTTAAATATCTGCCTAATCTTCAAGCACTCTTCATGGTCCAAGGATGATTATGGAACCTCCAGGCATCACATTGTCATGAAAATATGGAGAGGCTCTATATTGCTCTATAAGACCGAAGTAATACTTTCTCAGAAGTCCCTGGAAAACTTCATCCTATGTAAATTGTCTCCAAATGCTTATGTTCAAACCAATATTTGGTAATGAGAATTGTCCTAATGTGACTGGCTTATAGTTCTTATGATTCACTCCCCAGATATTAGGCATGGGCTCTCATGGCAGAAGTTAGGTATAAAACAAAATCAGGATTCAGTTAAGAAGACAGAAGGCATGGCTCTTGGGTAGGAATCTAATAGTTTTTGCAAATACAGTAATTTTTAAAAATCTACTTAAACGTTATTCCAAAGAGCAGAGAATGTCAAGTATAAATTTTGTACAATGTAATATTGAATGTAAAATTTATTTTAAAAAATGAACATCATGCATGTAAAAGAGATTTAATTTTTCTTACTGGGAGAAATAGCTCTTCAAAGGAGTATACATAGCTACCATAGGCAGTTAGAGTGCTTGAGCAATGCTTAATACTTTGCACTTCAGGTTCCCTATATGTAAAATGGGAATGAAGAAATAATACCAACTTTTAGAGGGGTTGTAAGGATTCAGTGTGATTTTATAATGTGAAGAGCTTAGGAATCTGCCAAGTCCTTAAGAAATGTTATTTTTACTATTATGTAGCCATTGTGCCAGCCTTAAAAAGTGAAATGTCTCTCCCAGATGAGAATAATATAACCAATACCAAGGAAGTAGTTGGCATTTCTGTCCTTAACTGTAGAGAAGGATCACTTTCAAATCCTTTGATCTGTATTGACAAGATGCCAGTTTAATATAAATAGCATGGAAAATGAGCTTTAGATGTATAGGTGTATTTTAAAATAGTATTTAATACCTCGTTAAAGTTTGATAGCTTCATCTATTGGAATGGTAAATGATCTGAGTGGATCTATCTGCAGAAACCTGAGTATGAGACTAATAAACCCTTTACATATAAAGGGGAGAACATCCCAAACAGAGATGCAAAGATAAGTTTGTAGACCATGTCACCTTCCGGTACTCACTGTCCCTGTTATGCACTAAGTATAGCATGTTAATCGATCCCTTTCTTGATTTCTACAATTACTCAAGCCATTGACTCAAAACCTTTATATACTTAAAATATTAGTTGAATGTTGCGTGAGTATAGGATGAATGTCTTCAGCTGACATAAAGATTCATCTTTTGTGGCACTGGAGCAGCTCTAGTAAGTTAAACTGGAACACTTACTGAGCAACATGCTGACGATTTAACTGGGTAACGTTTATGTTGTCATCTTACCTAGAAGCAAATGCAATAGCTGCTTCCTAACTATCAGGGACTCTTCCCTCATGTTTTCGCTCAATTTGAATAAATAGAGGTCAGATGGAGAGAGAAACCAGGCAGAATTCCAATCGCAACTTCAGTGCAGGAATAAACCTCAGGCAAACAAGTTGTTAATGAAGACAGTCCCACCCTCTGGCCCACTTTAAATAGCAGCAATTTTCAAATTCAAAAAATTTCCTTGTAAAATATTTCAAATTTAGAAAGTCGCTGTTAGTAAAAAAAAAAAAAATGCCAATAAACACAGGTAAATTTTTGAAATTGCAAACAACTTAGTCCCAGTCCTGCACTACTGCTTTTTATCATTTGATTTTATAGGATATTACATATACAAATTGGAAATAAAGTAAATAAAAATAAATTATAGCAGTTTATAATTTCTTCTGTTAGTGTTTATGCTACGCATAAAAATTTTTGTGTAGCTCAAATCGATAGTCAATTACAATTTATGGTTTTAGATTGATCAGATATACTTTATAAAATGTTTATTATATAACATACTATCCAAATTTTCTCACAGCATGTATTATGTACTCATGCAATATATAAAAGAAATTAAAACAAGCACTATAAGTTTATGTCTACAGAACAGAACAATATACAAAACAATAGACTGTGAGTGTGTGTGTGTCTGTGTGTGTAGGTCATACATTTAAAAAAATATTAACAAAAAACCTTCTGTTTATAACTTCTCTTTGCAAGATTCAAAATTAGGAGAAATAAAATATTCAGAGACCCCATGAGCACACCCAGATTTGATGCTTTGCTAGGAAGATTCACAAGACTCTATGTCTTTTTCATGGGTATGATTTATTACAATGAAAAGTTGCAAAACAATATCAGGGGAGGAAAAAACACAGGGGCGTAGTACAAAGGAAATCAGTCACAAACTTCCAAGGGTCTTCTCCCAGTGGAATCACACAGGGTGGGCTTAATTCTTTTAGCAATTAGTTGTGCCAGAGTGTGTGGAGTGTTGTCTAACTGGGAAGCTCATTAGAGACTCACTGCTTAAGGTTTCTGTTGTGTTGCTGGTCACATAGGCATTCTCTGTCTGGCATGTGCCAAAATTCCAGACTCCCAGAAAGGAAGCAGATATTTAGCATAAATGTATTGTAAAAACAGTTTAGGCATGATGTGCCCACTCTTAATCAGTTAGCTAATGGTGAGAACACTTCTGAAATCCAAGTTCCCAGATACCAACCAGCCAAGAGCCAACCTTGCAAGCAGGCCTTTCTATGGATGGCAGTGTTAGCCCTTGCTGTGCTGACACTTTTCTGCATAACAGTTAAAAATACAAGTTTTATAATCAGATAACCCTGGGCTCATATCCACATTCTGCCACTTACACTGATGTGATCTTGAATAGGTTATCTAAATACTTAGCATACCTCTGTTTTATCAACTGTTAACAGCTTTAATTAAGCAATTATATCATCAGATTGCCATGAAAATCACATGCAATGATGCACATATAATTCTTAGCACACTGCCTGAAGAAAGTAATACCTCAATAAATGATGAATAATAATATATGTGAGAGCTACTTTCACAGACCTTAGAATAGAATGTATGAATAAGATTCAAACAAATAAAAAGAGTGTTTCGTTTCTGTGTGTTACCAACTGTAAGTCTAACAGTTTTAAGAGTAGGCAAACTCTTAATTTGTAAGAATCCACAGAAGCTTCCTTGGCAGAATACATAATCTTTTGCTAAGTGTTGTGGAGCCACACGTAAAAGACAGAAGTAGCTTTTAGAAGACAAAGAAGTAACTAAAATATGGGTGACAGTACTGGGATCTTTACACTGCTCTGTGATAAATATCTCCTTTACAACTCCATAGCTATCATGAACATAGCCATGATACTTGACACTAAAAATTCTTAGATTGGAAAATAGGATCAAAATAAATTAGTGGGTGGATGGTCTGATTTAGATACATTCTAATACTTTGGGGGATTTTTCGGAAATATGACATTATTCTTGCACATCATTTTTTTTTAACTCTTTGACAAGCAAATAGAACAAAAAATTTTGATGAACAGTAACTGCTCTGCTTAGGTGTGGGCTCAGATATAACTCTCAGCAGGTAGAGAATTTTCTTTTTTGACATAACTAATGATTAAACATCATGATTACTTTGAAAATACATGCTGAGTAAAAACTTCTGAAAAGATTGAATAAATAAATAAATGAATGAATGAGCTCAGAATATGATTAGGCCTATGACTCATCTAAAAGGGACACCTGTGAAGCCAACTCATGTTTAATAAAAATCTCGTTTGATGAGGATTTTTTTTTGAAATTTTATGTCTTGTTAATACAGTAAATCAAACAGCTTATAAGATGGGAAGGGGTAATAGATGGTGTTGTGTTTTACACCTAATGTTAGATGCTTCTTCAAGATAATATTAAGCATTTAGAGATTCTTTATAAAATAAGTACATTTCATTTTATATCATAATTTTAATTTTGATCAACTATTATAAAGTAGAAATATTTTATGATATTTTATAAATATTTAATATTAAAGGGTAAGAAGCTTTGTTTATTTCTAAATAACCACTTGCAAAAGTATATCTTTTTTAACTAGAAAAAAAGAGTATAGATGAATTGTGTAGCTATATCTTTATATCATTTAATTAAAGTATATAACTTAAAATATTATTTAAAATTAGAACTTTGACTGCATCTCGACTCATACCAATGTAGATATTATCAAAGCCTCCTCAAAAAACAAACAAAAAAAAAACAAATGCTAACACCTCCAGACATTTTTAGTAGCTACCCTAATTAATCACAATAATGGAAGAAAGCCTCAATATGGTTATCTTAATCTATCTATATAAATACTTTTCATACACTACAATTTTAGTTGTGATGTATAGCCTATCTTCTATTTTTAGTTTACATATTTTGGAGACACATTTATAAAATATAGTAGTCAGTTAACTCATTCGTTAGTTATCCAGGCACCACATAGAAAATAGGGTATGTGCTATCTATGATACTAAGAGATTGTTGTAATTAATCTAAATAATCAGTAAATATTTAGAACTTTAATTATCAAAAGAGCTTTTCTAGATGTAAACAAATTGTTTTAATCATTTAATCATTTATTAATATTTTATATGAACATATGCATCGGAAAAGATACATTAAATATATTAAAGCATTTCAAAAACTTCTTCCATTCAGTATCTGGGTCTTCTAAATTAGTCGAATCCAAATCCTAAATATTCACGTTTCACACAGAAATTGTTCCCTTCACTGATGAGGATGCGTATTTTAATTGAAAGATCCACCGTTTTCTATGGTAATTCCATATAAACTACTGCATCTATTTCTGTAAATTTGAGGTTGGTACTTTCTTGACCTTACCAGAATGTGTCAACAGACTATTTTCAGACAATAGGAATTTCATATTGTTTTTTCAAATGGGCCTCAAATAGTTTGATTGAAATGGGAGATATTGCCATGGTCCAGCCAAACCACAGAAATAACAAACAAATTCAGCATGCATAGGCAATGATAACTACATTAATACCTAGGAGTGCCACCTGATGAAGAGATTGTTAAGGGACCATCAAGAGTGAGACATCTTTATTTCTAATATAAGAAGAAATGGAAAGAACTGGTATCTTAGAATCAAAGAAATATACTGAAGAAAAATCATAAAAGAAAAAAATGTTTTATAATACAAAATTTGAACTCTAGTTAAAGGCATGTATGTGTATTTGTGCATACAAACATTATTCTAAAAAATAAAATTCTAACACAAGTCATTTATATAATCTTAATTTTTGTTATATAAATTTACCTGCACTTGAGATATTTAGAAAGTTTAGTTATGCCTTGCTGAAAAACTTTTCCATCAAAAATTGAATGTCCATAATAAACTATCTGTTAAACTCTGCTAATTTAGTATTTTACATGAATATATATATATACATGAATATGTATATATATATATATACACACACACACACACACACACATACATACATACACACACTCACATACATTGAAAAATAGCCAAACTGATTAGAAAGTATCAAAAAGTCTTCATTATATTCTATGTGAACTACTGTTTTTCTGTGATCATTAAATGTACTTTCTCACCTTTCAAAATTAAAAACTGTTTAAAATAAATAAATGACCTAGCAACTGAATATTTCATCTCCTCTCTACTGCAGGTCCCCTGAGCAGTATTTTGGTGAATAAGTATGGTAGTCGGCCTGTGGTGATGATAGGAGGTGTGTTATGCTGCTTGGGGATGGTCTCTGCCTCTTTCAGTACCAGCGTATTAGAGCTTTACCTCACTGTTGGATTTGTTGGAGGTAAGTTTTGTTTTCAGCTTATTATCTTCTTAACACTTAGGTTGTTTGCAAAACTCTGTTAGAAGCATGAACAACAGAATGTTTTTATTGTTTTTGTTGGGTTTCCTTTTTATATCAGATGCAACCTTAAATTACTTTCATCTAGTACATTGAAATACTAGCTATGGAATGTTCAGTCAAACTCATTTCAAGAAATGGAAAAAAACAAGTTATCAGATATGTAATGTGCAATGATATAAATGTCAAAAACAAAACAACTTTGGTCTGCTTTTACTGTTTTACCCTTTATTCTTCGACCAGTTGTAATGATCTTATGGACATTCTGTGGCATAAAAATAGCTTCATTTTCAAAAATTTATTTTTTATTACTTATTGCTCTTTAGAGTATCTGACATATCATTTTTAGTAGGTTAAAAATGGTGGCAAAAAGATATTTTCCAGATGCACTGATTCAACTTTAACAACAGAATTATCAGTTTATGCGTTCTGACTAGTGGTAGAACTTGTATTGGTGTCCCTTATATTCCTTCCCTAAAGCATTCTGTTTAAAAGCTCTGTAAGGCACAATTGCCATTAAACGCAAATACTTTAGAAGGACATACTATCATATCAATTGTTTCTCATGCATCATGTCTCTGGACTCAAATTGGCCTGAATATGTACATTTGAAAAACACTGTTTTTATTATCCTCAATAATAAATTGAATCAAACAAATCTCTATTCAGTTTTAAGAAAAATTAGACTTCAAAATATAAAGAGTTTGAATTGCCCACAGATAGAAAGGTGAATAAATTTCCCTTTTTATTGGTTTTAGATCAGTCTAACCTTGTACTTATGTATCATTTGATGAAAAAAAAAATTACATGTATTAAAGCCTGCAGTCATAGTAATGTTACAATCTTTCTCTTTCCCTATCGACAACTCTCTTTATTTTTGATATGGTTGAAATACCTTTTGTAAATGAGAGTCATATTATATCCAAGAATTGTCATAGTGGAAAGAATGCCCTTTCCTTTATGCAGAAATACTACATATTGAATTTAACCATAAAGTCAGCCTGGACCTACAAGTAGATGTATTAGGAAAAAAGATGATTTTGATATCACTGTACCACAAATATCAACAGCATTATACATTATTCCAATTTCAGTTCTATTTCTTTGAATATTAAAGGCTTTGGCGCTTCTAGAGTCAACCATTAAATATACTTTTAAGGGATTTATCTTAAGTCTCAATACTTTTTGGTATCTGAAATCAGATGAGTCTTGTTTTTAAACCTGACTCAGTACATATTAGTTGTGTGATCATAGGTAAATTAACCTTTTTATGCCTCAGTCTCTTTGTCTTTAAAGTGGGGAAAAGGATAGCTCCTCTGGGAGTCATTGGAATGATTAATGTAAAAAATTAATGTACAGTACTTAACAGAGTGCCCAACATTTTGTTAATTTTAAATAAATGTTAACAAATAATAATAATCACAGTGTCATTGTGTAACATCTTACAGTTCTAGAATTTAGTTGATTTTGGCCAACTCTTATTTTTGTTGTTGAGGGAATTAAAACGTAAGTCTTAAGTGTGTTGCCTAGTAGGTAAGTAGTTGGGACAGACTTAGATTTTTTGATTTCTAATCTCATATTAGTTTTGCCATGCCAGAATAGGAATTAGATGGCTGACACCTCCTAAGGAGAACTTGGATTAATGTCTGAAGGAAAAATTCCAGGTGATAGAACCAGGTGGAAGGAGGGGGAATAGAAGATAAAGAAACTTAAAACACAATTTCGAAACACAATTCAAAACACAATTCCTGAGTTTTAATTTTGGTTCTTCTACTTACCAGCTGCTAACAATAGGCCAGTCGGTTTTTCTTTATTTTTAAGTTAGATCTAATTATACTTATTCTGTATGTCTCATAGGTATGACTGAGGTAGAATCAGAGATCATACTGCCCTGTTACTCTCCAAAGCATGGTCTTGGTTCTTTATAGTCAGCTTCTAGGGACCCTCCTAATCATAAAAAACACTCATATTAAATGTTTGCTTATAAGTATTTGTACTCAGAACTGAATGTCCTAGAATCTAAATATTTAATTGCTTTATAATACTGTCTCAATTAACATAAATTGATAAATGCAAAAGAATTCCTACTTCTATAGCACCTAAAATAATATAGAATAAGACCTAGGCTAAAGAGGAAAGAGAAGTAATTTATATAATTCAATTTTATGTACTTTCTAAACAAACTTATTCATTACTATTGCTAAATAGTACCTTGGCCAACTATAAAAAGTAACTCATTTTTCAAAGGCTATATTTAGCACTGCCAAGGAGTTCTCTCAACAGTGTGAACTTTTGACTTCTATAAACACTAACCTTTAATCTCGCAAATAAGAGAGATTAAAGCCAAAAAATTATTTATTTTTTATTTAACACATGTGCATCTATATCATGAAATGTGGAATGGAGGGATGTAGACTATAAAATTAATGACATGAATTTATCACTTTTTTTTTATCAATCTCTGGGGAGACCTAAGATTGTTTATAAGTGACAAAGTTTTAAGTCTATTCAACTCTGAAAAGAAAGTATTAACATTTTAAATGCAGACTTTACCACAAAGAAATCTAATAATAGATTGTCCTAGCTTCAATCTATTCTCTGATTATTGAAACATCAGTAATTCTTGGTTTTATTTTTGTGTTTTAATGAAAGCAATGTGAAATTGTCATGCATATCGAGTGTCCAGTTAGAGAACCTTTTGTTTATGTGCTGTCATATTGATATCTATAATTAACAAAAGTCACTACCTGCTGTTGCATTTCTGTTCTTCCTTACCCACTTAAATGTACATTTTGAAGAGTAATTTTCTTTGAGAGTGGCATAATATATTTGTGTTTTTCTTTCTTTTCTTTTTTCTTTTTTTCAGGTTTAGGTCTTGCCTTCAACCTGCAACCTGCCTTAACAATCATTGGCAAATACTTCTATAAGAAACGACCCCTGGCGAATGGACTCGCCATGGCAGGAAGTCCTGTTTTTTTAAGTACTTTAGCTCCTTTCAACCAGTTTCTTTACAATACTTATGGCTGGAAAGGAAGCTTTTTGATTTTGGGAGCTATACTCTTGAATGCCTGTGTGGCTGGGTCCCTCATGAGACCTATTGAACCTAAACAAACTAAGTCCAAAAATAAGAATGGTGTAAAAGCACTTCAACCAGGTGTGAAGAAAAGCCATAAGAAGAAATCAGCACGGGAAATAATTAATAAGTATTTAGATTTCTCTCTTTTCAAGCATAGGGGATTTTTGATATATTTAACTGGAAATGTCATTATGTTTCTAGGATTTTTTGCCCCCATTATTTTTCTGGCTCCATATGCTAAAGACAAAGGGATTGATGAGTATTCTGCAGCTTTCCTGCTGTCTGTTATGGCTTTTGTTGATATGTTTGCTAGACCTGCTGGAGGTTTTATTGCAAACACCTCAGTTGTTCGACCCCGCATCCAGTACTTTTTCAGTTTTGCAATTATGTTCACCGGAGTGTGTCATCTCTTGTGCCCATTGGCAGAGGACTACACAAGCCTGGTGATTTATGCTGTATTTTTTGGCCTTGGATTTGGCAGTGTTAGCAGTGTTCTCTTTGAAACTCTCATGGACCTAGTCGGTGCTCAAAGATTTTCCAGTGCTGTGGGACTCGTCACAATAGTAGAGTGTTGCCCAGTTCTTCTTGGCCCTCCTCTTGCTGGTAAGAATATTTCTCATCAAGGAAAGCAAAAATTATAAAATCGATAGCCATTAAATGAGACTTTGTAGTATATGATGTGGTTTGTAATAACGGATACCAATATCCTGAAAGACTGTGGGTGTGTTGATTTTAGGTTTTATTATGTATTTTTAAACTTTATAATTGGTTGATTTTAGACCTAAATTTGTTTCAGAGCCTGAACCTATTAATTTAAGAATTTAAGTTTGATCATTAATAGCATAATTTTCAGGTTTTTACATTTATCAGTTGTTTTGTGCTTTTAAAAATGTCACAAAAATAAAATGCCACTTTTTAGTTTATCATTGGTGAATAAATTTCTCTTCTGTTTATATTAAAATGAGTCAAAATTTTAAAATAATTCTCTCAAAAGTTCAGGATCTATTTTCTTACTGGAGTACATTGGCTATATTAATATAGAACTCATTACATACCTAAGAAAGGAATACTTTTATAATATCACCAAAAGGAATATCTATATACATATGGAATGTAAGAATAAAGGGAGATCATTTAAGGTCATTTTTTTGATCACCTACTTACAATCACTATTTATCAATTACAAAGACTACCTTTAAATTTTAAGATCTGAAATTTTTTCATTGATGCCTACAAAAGTATCTGTGCTAAATAACCCAGAAAGCAGACTAAGACACATGTGTAAGTTTATTTTGGGAATTAAGATTGTTTAGTCTTTAAGGTTATAAATATTAATACTTCTTGTGGGCCAGTCTTTTCCAGTAATCACTGTATACTGAACAGGTATTCATTTAGACTACTGGCCTGCCCCCTAGTGGTCACAGTAACTACCAGGCTAAATGTAAATTTATAAATTACTTCCTACATGACATTAAAGAATCATTTTTAAAGTTGAAAAATTCATGTTTGTTTTTCACGTGGTCAAGAATGAGTTGTGTAGTTGTTGACTTTCTGTTCACCATGGCTGTCCTGTTAACTAGCACAGATGTTTTGAGTGGTATGTCTCTCAATGTGGATATACCATGGCACCAAAACAATTTTCAAAAAGAGCAAAACCAGTAGGTTTTGTTTATCAGCCAACTGATTTCATTATGTAAGTACAATAGGTCTATCTTTCCATACAGAAGTAGTTTTACCAAATGGGTTTTAGAAGGCTGTTAATTAACATTAAAATTCTTGATATCAACAGAGAAATTTGTGTTTCACCAGACATGGTGGAATGAAAAAAATATCATCTCAGGTCATGGACTTAGTGGGTAGGCTCTATGGATGAAAATGAAAGAATCAGAATTGACTATTTCTACTTGTGCTGAGGACATGTATTAATAATATTTATATTAATTTTAGTATCTTTAAATGCTTATTGTATTAATATTGCCAAATTATTGTACCAGTCGTGGCAATGGTAGTACTTGTTTTGCAGTTCCCTGATGAAGCTTTCAGACTTTAGCATAATATATCTATTTTTTTGTTTTGTCTTGTTTTTCTCTTCTGTTACCCCTGACACTCTGTGACTTTTAGACAGGCTGCTTCTCTACAGCATTTGGTATCTGCTAGAGTGGCACATTGTAGGTACTCACTAAATACTTTTGAATGAATGAGTATTGTTGAAGTTACTTCTTAAATAGTTGCTGCTGCTCCTATTACTCTTGTTGACAGAACAGTGAAAGATAGGGAGAGCATGATTTTTAATTTTTTCAGCCAAACCATCATTGCTGCACTTACAAAGAACTGAAGCTTTAGTTCTGGAAATCATATATGGTTTCTCGATGATGATGAAAAACTCCCAAAACATTTAAAAAGTATGTTGATATGGCAGCCCAAAGTGATAATAACTCTGATGGGGGAATAGAACAAATATTTATTACTTAGAAGTATAACAATCATTGAATGAATAGGAATATTTGACTTAAGGTTAGAATGGAAAATTAAGTTATACAGTTTTTGTTATGCTTATATATGTCATAAAAGCCTATTTCACCATTTACCTAATGTTTAAAACCAGTAACTTTGTTTAAATAGATTTTACAAGTAGCTAAATTTAATACTGAGCCACTGACTAGATTTTAGTTATAATGATAAAGATTATGAATAAACAAATTAGGACTATATTAGAATCACCTGGAATATACATATGATAAACAATATATATTTGTATACACTAAATTTTGTTGATAATAATTATCATTAGCAATTTACAGTATAGGCAAGACTGTAAACTGAAATATCTTATAAAGTCAGTAAACCTTCAGATTATATAGCACCAGGCTAATTTTTCAATGTTTTAAAAATGGAATAAATATTTTCTTTCTGATTAGTTTGGTCTTAATAATTTAGATTCATGTAAAGTAAAAAATAAAATAAAATAAAAAACAGTGGTTGCCCCCAAAAGTGACATAACACTTAGCCAAGAGGTTTGGTGAAGCTATTTTACAGTGCAGTTAGGAATGTGAGATTCAGACAGACCTTAGTTAGAGTCTAGATTCTGTCACTAAGAATGCCTATCTTAGTATGGTCAGATTGCCTCACAGTGCTCTTGTAGGATTAGATGAAATATTGCAAATAAAGTGGTTAGCCCAGTGCTGATCATAGAAAAAGCATTTAGTAAACATGCTCTGTTAAGAACTTTATAAAGCCTTTGGGTCTTTCCTAAAGTATATAATGTTTCCTTCTTTATTGAAAAGATAGGAAGCATGGAAATGAAGCAATCTCAATGTATATGTTGTAAACAGATAGATAAATGTTTCTATTTATATATGTATGGATATAAAAAATGTACCTCACACATGTATGTATTTATGACTACATACCCCAAAACCCATATACATACTTTGTCTTGCTTGTACATTTTTATTGAGGGATGGCAATAATTTTCAAGGATTTGACTCTACTGGTAATATAATGCTGCATGTGCCCATCCATATGTGCCTTTATTTGCATATACAGATATCATAATCTAGAATATTTTTTCTTTGTTAAAGTTTCATTTAATATTAACTTAAATAAGAAATAAGTACATACTTTGTGGAAGAAATTATTTGAAAATTTTATTATTTATGGCTTTTATATTGTGCTATCTTAAAAAATGCTTTTTTGTCTCTTAGGTATATTGGTGGATAAAACTGGAGAATATAAATACATGTATATGGCCTGTGGAGCTCTTGTGTTCCTATCAAGTTTGTGGCTGCTCATTGGAAATGTTATAAACTATAGATTGCTTGCAAAGGAAAAGAAGTTGGAAGAATCAAGGAAGAGAAGGCATAAGCTTGAGTCCAGAGAATCGGAATCTTTGAGCAGATCTAAACACTCTGGTGTTAGTGGCAAAAATAAGAGATCAAGGAATAATCGCTCAGAAAGAGAAACTAACATATAACAAAAATCCCATCTCTGATTTCAGTGTTTATGACTTCCTGGGGAGCATTTCTTTTTTTTTTTCAGAATATTGGAGACATTTTTAGTTGAAATAACGTGTTACAATTAAGGATGGAGATGAGATTTTTCTCAATGGCAGATTTTAAATGTTTTCATTAAAAAAATTTTGGGGGAAGTTAAAATTTGAGATTATACATATAAAGAATCCATGCAGTGGGTTTATTTCTAGACAGGACTCTGGTTGTGGCAGTTGAAAAAATAATTTTAAAGTCCTCCAGTGACTTCCAGTCTTGATTATAGAGATCTGAATTTCAAACCCCTGGTTTAAGTAGTTATAAGAGTTATGTTTAATCCTATAAGAGAATGCTCTCCATATTTTATTTTTATTTGCTATTAAAGTGTGAATTGGAATTAAAGAAAAATGAATTTCCCCACATGTGCATGTATGTGCGTGCGGGTGCATACACACACACATACACACACATACACACACAGCATCTAGAGAACAAAAGACAAGTTCAAAAAAATCTGTGAAAAAGAAAAAAAGAAGAAATGTATTATATCAGTATACTACTTTACAATGTGGATTTTAAAGATAAGGATATGAGTGAAAATGAGGTGATCTTGATTTGAAAATAAAACTTAAAAAAGCATCTGAAAATATAAAATAAAATTGAAGAAAAAAAGCAACTTCATTTTAAACAATTATTTCTAAGCACTGTTAGATTTGATTAATCCACACACATGATTTCTTTGAGGGGCTATTAGTAGTTGGTGCTAGAGACTAGAACCCTCAAATAATTTTCAGAATTTTTACCTAATATGTAAATTAAATTAAAAGCCTAAATAGCTCTAAGCAATGAGCTATGACTATTGATTTTAAAAAGGATTTTTGTTAGTAATCGGAAAGTGATAACCAGGGATTTTTTTTTTTTAACCAGAACTCTATCAGACTCATTTTCATATTGAGACATCAAAGTAGAATCAACTGGAATCCCAGTAGACAGGCTTATAGACAGGCCAAATTCCAATTTTTCCCAACACATAGTGGTGATTAGTAGATTACTCTTATAAGTAATCCTCTAGGTAAAGTTGGCTTAGAGTGGGAGGTGCTTTTAATGAGCCCTGTAAATATTCCTATTTGCCTCCCTTCCTCAAAATGTGAAAGCAAAAAGTAGAAACCACAAATTGGCTTTTTACTCAGCTACTAAAAATGCCTCACATCATAGGAATGGTAGCACTTGAAAATTTTGCCTTCTCCTGATTGGATTTCCTCCTGCCTATGAACATAACTAAACCAAAATACTGTTAAAAGAGGCTTCTAGAACTGGAAGTTGTATATGACTTGGTATACACTTGTGATACCAAGCAAGAAGCTTTCTATACTTCAACCCAGGTTAATTTATCAGTTTCTCATTTTCATAACTATGTGAAAACATCTGGGACTCTGAATCACTCTTTAATACAGAGGCATATGGTAGTTGTGTGCATTCAGAATTATAAATATCATTTTGACTGATAAAGGGCTTTTAAATAAGAAAGAAATGTGCACTATGGCTAACATTATAAATATTTACATCTACAAGTCAAGTTTAAATTATGGTTATGATTACTAAAAAACATTTAGTACTTGTATGGAAGCATTGTCACTCTTAAGATGTCTAAAGGAGTTTGCCATTCTTTTTTCTTTTTTTAATTGCAGTTGAGGCAAGTGATATTCTTACTTGCTGTAAGATTGTACCTGGATACCAAACTTTTGTGATAGTCAATATTAAGGATTTGTTTTGTAAAATTTATGCACTGTTTAAGAAAGTCTCATATTTAGGAAGCTATATGAAATTTCATATTTCATTTACATTCACTTTTTACATATGAAGAGGTATTTGGATTTCTAAAATATTAAGTAAAATAATATGTGCCAATACCATATGTAAATTAATCAGGAAAATGTGGCAGTGTATGGCTGTTTTTAATTTAATTTCACCCAATCTTGAATCTGGAATGAGCTATTTTTATATTATTAGTACTTTTTTATTCAATTCTTGACTCGTCATAAGAAATTCAACATCATAAATAATGTAGTAGCTCTCCAATCTTAAACATTCCCCCAAAATGTCTTGAATACATTTAAGTTAATGTTAGATATCAAACTCTTGGGGGAAAAAACAGCAAAGTAATGATGGTGGGGTTTTAGGTCTAAGGCTATAGTTCTTTTTATCACCAACTAATAGAGACATGCTGGTGGGTGCATTCCAGTGGGTTTCTTCACGAAAGGGGATTTATTTACATACTGATGAATTTCATCAAGTCAAAACTGTTTGTATTTATTTTGTTGTTCTTTGATCATTTTCATTAACTTTTAATTTCTAATACTGATTATATTATTAAAAAAGAAAGGGAAGGGAAATTACATATTCAAAGCACATAATATAATATATAAAGTCATGCCTGGCAGTAGCACTGCACGAAGTCACAAATATGCACACATAAATTTCTGTACATAAATGTTGAAAATTAAGTCAGAACATAGTGACTTAAACTCACATACAGGATTCACAATTGTTCCAGGGTATAATACATTTTCCTGTTTGTTCATTCTTCCCACTCCCTTGAACTTTTTAGAATATATGTTGTTTTAACAGAATTATTCAAAGATTGAGAAGAAAATATCAACAGAACATTCATTATTATATCATCACATAAATGGAGGAGAAAAGATGATTGGCTTCTGTGTCTGTACCAATTAGTAGCAGAACATATATATTCCCCTAGGGAACTACAGGTTTTAGATGTTCAAGATATAAAGCAAAATCAGAGAACACCATCAAAATCCTTTTTGAGTCCTCTTCCTCCATCTTGGAATTTTATAGAAGGAAGGTTATCATAAACCAGGGTATCAAAATAATTCATGATCAAAGTAATTCAAGTTTATTTGGATATTTGTGATAACTGAGCACCGCATATTTTTCACCATTTAACCTTAAATATGCCTTTACTAATCTATGGATAGAATATTAGGTATAGACTTGTCCTGACCTATTCACACCCTCTTTCTCGATCCTTTTTGGGTCTAATCAGCACACATTTAAGAGGCAGTGAGTCAGGCTCTAGTGTACTTCATGTCAAAAGACACAGTGTTTCCCCATGTAAATTCACATAATTCATAAGTTTCATTTCCTTATTACCAAGTTCCAACCACCCTATCTTACAACTCATATCACTTTTTTAGGGTTTTGATTTCTAGATTTCTATTGTGTATGACCTCATGTTTGAGAAATGCACTTAAAAGCTGAGAGGCTCCATTATCTGAAATTATAATGCTTGTATAATCAATATCAGAAACTATCAACTGATAATTGACAAAGAAATAATTTGTTAGCTCATGTCATTTTCTGTAGTTCTGATTTTTCTCTTCTTTGCTATCAATTATATACAATAGGCCTTAACACTTTACATCGTCCTACGATCTGGTTTATTTTAATCTCTGTCCCCGACCACTTTCACCTAATTTGATTAATATGCATTTCATGGAAGAATTATTGTAGTAGCATTAAGAATCATAATTTTAGATCTCTACCTTAAGAGGAAAAGTTATATTGTAAAAAGAATTTTTGACTTTAGTGGACCATATGGGAATTTTTTTAGGCCAAATTATTTCTTCCTTCTCAGTCCCATGCTGCTTTACCCCATCCCCTTCCTTTTTACCTATATTAAAAAATATATATTTTATTTTCATTGTTTTTTCACAATCACAATGTCTAGCTCAACTTCTCTTGCTAATTATGAGAAATTTTACTATAGAATTATGGACATCTTTAACCTAATTAGGGTCATTTTTACCACAGAATTTTTGTTTCCTTGTAGGGCTCAGTATACTTTCCCTAGTTACACGTTCTCCATAAAGTCTTTATATATACTTGTTAGTAAAGTGTATAATATTCAGTATTTCACTAGGTTATTATTCAGTGATTATAAATCCATTATCTTTCAGCAGGTATTTTCCTTTACATGGTAAAATGAGCTTTTTGTTTCTCTGTTTTAAATTCAAATATGACAAAATAAGCTAGAGAAGCTCTGTATGAAAACACTGGTATTAGATATTCTGTTAAGGTTAGTTAAAAGTTCTGGTCAGATGAACAAAAATGGAATTCTTACCTCATATGAATGTCAGAGTGAAATTTTAAAACATTCTAATGCTTTTATTCTAGGTTTTTTGTTTTTTATATGCATCTAAAAAGATTTTTAACTTAGATCCATTCAGATAGCTGATTTGTTAGAGTACAAATTTCTGATAGACTATTTAATCTACTTTATTTTTCTACTACATGCTATTCTAAGCAAAGTATGAATATTTCTGGATTTAGTGAGAAAGAACATGTGAACTGTAGTGCTTATTTTCTAAGCATTATATGTATTTTGATTTGTATTGTATTTTGTTTTGAATATATTTACATATCAAAGATATATTTGATTAATTTGTTTATCTTTTCAGCTCTCTAAATTGAAACCAAATATTGAATTAATCTGTTAGAGTATATATTATGTCAGCAGTTTTGAATAAATTTTAAAATTCATCTCTTTTTTACTAGACTGTGAGCTCCTTGAGGGCAAGGATGTTATCTTAATTACACTAACAACTTCAGTGCCTAACAAAATGCCAGGCACAAAATAATTCCTTTATGAAGTAAATTGATGGATCTAGATTATTAAATGAATACTACAGTATTGTATGATGCAAGATGAATGTATATTAGAAGAATTGTCTGGCTAATTTTCAACGTAAGATGTAGAAAGTAAACACCTGTAGCATTTTATCTGAAAATTGCTAGTCTATTTTGAAGATCTTATTTTTTTGTCAGTAAACATTCTATGCAAATGCTGAATTATGCAGCAGCTAAACTTCATAGTACATATAAACTAGTTTTATTTTCTTCACAAGATTAGAAGTGCTCTATTTAGGATTACTGAAGACAAAAGTTGACAATCATTTTATTGACCAAAGGTGCTACTCTTTTTCCAGTATTTACCTTGATCTTAACTGCTCCTGTTTGCTGAGTTTTATTTCTTTTTTTTTTTTCAGGTGTTGGGGGGAGGAGTGTTAAAAAATTAGAATATAGGTTTTGTTTGAATTATGCAATTTATCACTAAATCATTTTTGTATTGTTGTATTTGGATTATTTCTTACTGCTCACTAATTTTTATTGTAGACCTATGCTGTTTCTTAAAAAAAATGCATATATATTTATATATTATGCAAGAAAAAAAATTGTATTGCTTATTGAATTGAAATTAATGATAAATCTTCATGTTAATCTTTTGAAATGAAATCTATACTTTTTTAATTAATGATGATTTGTGTGACATTGATTAATAAAATCAAATAAGTTTCAAACGTACAATTCAACAGTGTGTTGTATATATTTTGCATTGTGTGTTCACCACCCAGAGATAGGTTTCCTTTCATCACCAAATATTTGACATCTTTTACCTCTATCTACCTACCCCATATACCCTTCCTCTGGTAAACATTAACCCACTATTTGTGCCCATGAGTCTCTGTTTGTCATGTTTGTTGCTTTCAGTTTTATATCTCGCATATGAGTGAAATCGTATCATTTTCAACTTTTTCAGTAAGATTAATTTCACTTAGCATGATTATCTTGAAATCTACCCATGTTGTAGCAAATGACAGTATTTAATCTTTTCTTCTGGCTGAGTAATAGTTTGTTATGTGTATCTTTTAAAAAAGTATTTATTTTAATTAGTTTCAAGTATTCAGTACATTGGTTAGACATCTATATAGTTCATAAAATGATCCCCCCAATCGCTCCTTGACTTCCCTGACCCTCCATCTAATCAATGTATTAATGCTAATTGCATTTTCTATGCCATGCTCCCCATCCCCATGACCATTCATCGCTAATAATTTGTACTTCTTTAACCCTTTACTTCATTTTTCCAGGCACCCAACCCCCTCCTCTCTGACCATCACCAAATTATCCACTATATTTGTGAGTCTGTTTTTAATTAGTTTTTATTCCTTAGATTCTACATATAAGTGAAATCACACAGTGTTTATCTTTTTCCATCCTCTTTTAGTCTGTGTGTCTTTTAATATAAAGTGAATCTCTTGTAGGCAGCATGTAAGGGTCTTGTTTTCTTATCCATTCATCTACTCTATCTTTTAGTTGGAGCACTTAATTTTTTCTATTTGAGGTACTTATTGATAGGAATGCAGTAGTTCCCATTCTTTATTCCCACTTTTGATACATGTTTTTTCTAATTAAAGAAACCCCTCCAACATTTTCTATAATACTGGCTTGGTGGTCATAAATTCCTTTATTTTTGTCTGAGAAACTCTTTATCTGTCTTTCGACTCTAAATGATAGCATTGATGGATATTAAGTATAAAGTATTATTGTTTGTATATCCTGGGTCTTAACCACATTGAATATTTTGTGCCAAGCCCTTCTGTCCTGCATAGTTTCTTTTGAGACATCAGCTGCCAGTCTTATGGATGTTCTCTTGTTGATAACTCTGCTTTTCTCTTGCTGCTTTTAAGATTTTTCCTTTGTATTTAACCTTTAGCATTTTAATTATGATGTGTCTTGGTGTGGGCCTCTTTGGATCCCTGGTTTTTGGGGTTCTCTTAGCTTCCTGAGGTTATATGTACATTTCCTTCACCAGGTTAGGGAAGTTTTCCACCTCTATTTCTTCAAATAGCTGTTCAACATCTTGTCTTCTTTCAGATATGCTGATCAGATAGATAATTTGACCTTGAATAATGTCCCATGTGCTCCTTAAATTATTTTTATAGTCTTGGCATCTTTTTTCTTGCCATTCGATTACGTGATCTTTGGCTTTCCCATTCTCTAGATAGGGCATTTGATCCCTTTGTTTATTCCTTTGTTTATTCCATTTAATATACTTCTCATCTCAGATAATGTGTTCTTCATTTCAGACTGGTTCTTTTATAATTTCCATTTTTATTTTTATGGTTTTTATCTCTTTGTTGAAGTTCTCGCTGAATTTATTTACACTTCCCAAAAGTTCATTGAGCATCTTTATAACCAGTGTTTTGAACTCTGCATCTGTTAGATTACTTGAGTCCATTCTATCTGGATCTCTGTTCTGTCCTCTCATATGGTTTCTGCTTCTCTGTCTTCCCATTTTGGCTGCCTTTCTGTGTCTGTTTCTATGCACTAATCAAAACTCCTAAGTCTCCTGGTCTTATTAGTGTGAATTTGTGAAGTAGGTGTCCAGTGACACAGTCCTCAGAGGGGTTCAGCTGCAGGCCAAATTTAGCTCAAGCCTCTATCCCTTCAGGGTCACATGTCAGATTATAGAGCAATCCACAGATGCTGTGCTTATAGTTCCCTCAAAAGGCCACAACAGAAACCAGAAACTGAGGCCAGCTGGCTTCAATGTGAGTCTAGGTGCTGCTCAGCAAGGATAACCTGATTCACTGAAGATAGGGCTTGGGTGGGGTCACGAGTTGGGGGAGGTGGGGTTTCAGGGAATGCTCTGGGTGGAGTGACCTCTGTTATTCAGTTTGATGACATCATGGCTATGGTGGCACTGTCTACCACTGAGTGGGGAGGGCTCAACAAGAAACGGTGGATACTGCTGGCATTTCTGTACAGAGCAAGTCTTGCCTCAGCCCTCACTCTGACAATGTCTCCCTGTAAGTCCCTGGTGCCCCCTGTACACAGCCGAATTGGCACTGGTGCTCAGAGCAAGCAGATCCATCACCTTGAAAATCTGCTTGTGGATGCTGCTGCCACAGCCTCCATCTCACTCAGCTGCTAGAGAAAGAGGGCAGCCTTGGGTCCTCGTCCCTTCCTACCTTCTGCCATTGCTGGGTGATTTCTTGGATTTCTCCCTAGTCGTATGGTTTATTCATCTATATCCCAGGTGATTTTTCTTGCTACTTGCTCCTTGTTGCTCCTCACAACTTTATATATATATATATTAGATGTTATTATCTATTGAGATCCCTTTTTTAATATACTTTTACTTCATGAAGCTATTAGCTCATTTCAATAAATTGCAATTATATATGAAATTCCCTAATGTCCCATTATTACTCTAATATAACTTACTGTTATTAAAATATTTTACAACGAATGTATTATTGCAAATAAGCCAAGTGTATAGCATGGTACTGTTGTGTTAATACTAGCTAACTGCATCAACATACTTAAATCACTTGTTCACTAGTGCGTCAATCAGAAATACAGAAAATGCAATTATAATACCTTAAGCAACTATATTTTTATTTTCCATGTAACAAGAAATTCAGAAGTCACCTGCCAAAAAGCTGTTTGTAGGTACTGAATAATGCCATCAGAGACCAATGGTCTTTCTGATTTTTTGATGAAAAAAATTCTCTGTCAGTCTTGGCACATTGGCTTTCCTCGTGTTTATCACCTCATGAGAGCTGCATCTCCAGTCATCACATTCATTTTCCAGGGAGGATGAATAGGAAAGGGAAATAAACTAAAGCACCATGACAATTGAATTTGACCTTATGACCAGTAAAGCACAGACTTTCTCTGAAGCGCATTTCAGTAGCCTGCCACTTCCATCCCATAGCCACAATTGGGTCACGTGGCCACTCGCAAACCAATCACTGGCCAAGGGAATTGTTATGACTACTTTGGAGGTTAGCGATAATTTTTCTTTTAGGGCTTAAGTAGAATCTATCTTCCCTGGACTCAGGCCCCTTCATATATTTCTAACAAATCAAAGCAGTAAGTGAGGGTCAGATGACTATTGGATGTCTGTAACTATGTGGAACTTGACATAGTATGCTATATATACTTTCCACTTAGGAGAAAAATATTATTTACTATAATGTCATCTACACTGATGTTAAGTTAGAATAAAAATATCTTTTCTCCCCTTATAGTCTCTGAGAGAGAGAGAGAGAGAGAGAGAGAGAGAGAGAGAGAGAGAGAGGTAGGGGATAGGTGAGGGGAAGGGGTGGAGGCCTAGTCACATGGGAATGGGTGAGTTATCTAGGGTTTCCAGAGGTTTTCTGTACCAATTTGGTCAAATTCACAAAGTGATGGTGATAGGGAGTATATATAAAAGAAATGGATACAAATATAAAAAGCACAAAAGCAGCTACATACATTGTAAAAGCATACCACTTTATGCATTTGACAAGTATATCTGAGCATTTACAATGGTGAAAATATTGTTCTAAATGCTGAGTTTACAGTAAACAAAGCAGTAAAACATTCAGACTTCATGAAACTTATATTCTAGTGGAGAAAATAATAAAGAGAATAAATCATTTATTATATGAGGTACTAAGTGCTACAGAAAATAATAGAGTGGGAAAGGGAAAGAAGGAGGTTGCTATTTTAGATAAGATAGAAAATATAGATAACATTTAAAGAAAAACCTGAAGGAGTTGAAGAAATAAGACATACAGATTTCTGAAGGAAAAGCATCCCAAACAAAGGAAACAGGAAGCGTGAAAGCTCTGAGCCAAGCCTGGCAAGTTCAAGAAAGTGCAAGATGTCAGTCTAGTTGGACAGAAAGAGAGAGTGAAGTAGATGACATCAGAGAAGACTTACCAGTCAAAAAAAGACATAGATTTGGACATTGAGGGAAAGTAACATTTTTGTACAATTATTTTTCATCAAAATACAAGAAAAAAAGAAAAAAAATTATGCAATTGTAGAAAAAACTTACCACCAAATCTGTAGTATTCTACCTTCCCATGTATACTACCTTACTCCACCTGTGTTCTCTGTTCTTATTCACATAAGTGTTTAACAATCTATTTTAGTATCTAATCCCAGAGTCCATTTTCTCCAATAATTATACCTAATTTTCTAGTCCATTTCTCCCCATGACTATTCACATCCTAGCTAGATTTCTATCAAATCACTACCACCCTCACAAATATTCAGTGAACTCTTGTGAAGGAAAAAGATCAAAGGTCTGAGCATGACATTATGATTCTTGTTAGCTGATCACCATTTACCTTACCAGACTTATTTATCAATAAATCTTTTTATAATTACTAAAATATAGTCACACAGGTTTCTTCATATTTTCATAAATCTGTCATTTATTCCATAAACTATTTCATAAAAATATATATGTAATGTATTTTCTCATTTATTGACCTAATAAATTCTTACTTCTAAAGGTCTAATAAATGTTTTTCAGTTACTCACTTTTGCCATGAGATTTAATTATTATTAATTAAACTTTATTTAAGATGAAAGTTTGAGTAAATACATCTATTTCTAATTATTCTAAATTTTGAGTAAAATTATCAATAGGCTAAGAAAAATAATCTATACTTGTATTTGAAATAGGGAAAAATTATATAAACATGCCAGAAACTTGCTTCTAGATTAAGGGTAGAATGGCCATGTACAAAATTCCATTGGAACATTCCTGACATTTACTCCCTATCAAATGTCCCCCATTCCTCTTGCAAACTCCTACCTTACTCATCTGTTAACATAGATACCAAGCTCAAGTTTTCCTATAAACCTTCATCTCCTGACTAATAATCTCTCTGGTTTTATCCCTTTGTCAATTCACTATGTCCAGACTTCCACCCATACTCTTATTGTGTATTAAACAAAAAATATATATATTTAAGATGTGAAAGGAAATGTTTTGATATGCATTGTAAACTGATTACTACAGTCATGTTAATTAATATAAGCATCACCTCATATAGCTATATATTTTTTTTTCCTGAGAATGCAAGACCAACTGTCAGCAAATTACAAATGTACAACACAGTATTGTTAACTATAGACACCATGCTGTGCAGTAGGCCTCCAGAACTTATTTATTCCTCGTAACTGAACCTTTATACCCTTTTCCCAACATTTCTTTACCCACCTTCTTTGTATACACCCAGGCGCTCACAACCATACCATTTTACTTTCTGCTCTTGAGTTAGGCTTTTTTAGATTCTACATTTAAGTGAGGTCATGTAGTATTTCTCTTTTTTGTGTTTTGCTTATTTCACTTAGCGTAATGTCCTTCACTTTCCTCCACATTGCCACTATTGGCAAAATTTCTTTCTTTTAGCTGAATACAGTTTCATTGTATATCTACCACATTTTCATTATCTATCCTGTCAATGGACACTTAAGTTGTTTCGATGTGTTGCTTTTATGAATAATGCAGCAATGAACATGAGAATACAGATTTTGCTTTTGAGAAACTGATTTTATTTCCTTTCGCTATGTATGTAGAAGTGGTATATATAGAGAAGTGGTATGTAATATTTCTATTTGTAATTTTTTGAAGAATCTGCATACTGTTTTTCAAAGTCACTGTGCCAATTTACATTCCCACCAAAAGAATACAAAAGTTCCCTTTTCTCTACATCCTCCAATACTTGTTATTTTTTGTCTTTTTGGAAAATGACATTCTAATATGTGTGGGGGTGTATCTAATTGTAATGTTGATTTGCATTTTCAAAGAAATGTCTTTCCAGGTTCTCAGACAATTTTTTAATTGGGTTAGGTTTTTTCTTCTTTTGCTTTTGAGTTGTATGAGTTTCTTATGTATTTTTTATATTAACCTTTTATTGAATATATGGTTTACAAATATTTTCTCCTATATGGTTGGTTGCCTTTTTATTCTGTTGAATGTTCCCTTTGCAGTGCAGAACTTATAGTTTATTGCAGTCTCACTTGTCCAGTTTTGCTTTGGTGCCTGTTTTATTTATGTATGTATGTATGTATGTATGTATGTATGTATGTATGTATTTATTTATTTATTTATTTATTTATTTTGGTGTAATATCCAAATTGCTCAAATGAATGTTAAGATATCTCCCTATATTTTCTTCTAGAACTTTTTGGTTCTCAGTTTTATGTTTAAGTCTTTAATCTATTTTGAGTTAATGTGTATTTAAGTTGTGAGATAAGAGTTCAATTTTATTCATACTTGTTAATATCTAATTTCCCCAACACCTTATGTTAAAGAGACTGTACTTCCCCCACTTGTATGTATTTTTTAACCTTTGTCAAAGATCAATTGACTATAGATGTGTGGATTTATTTCTGGACTCTCTATCTTAGTTAAAACATAGAGTATCTCCTCTTAACAGCTCCCTTATTAACCCGGGGATTCACTCTGATTATATGAGTTTGGATTTTTGTCTAAGGCAATTCAGGGTTTTGCTTGTCCAGGCTAAATCTTGAATTTAGTCATAGGTAAAGCCCCTTCTAAATCTTGTTGCCTGAGTGTGAGTGGAGGGTATTTTTCCAAGGAAACTTTGAGGTTCTGTACCGAAAAAGAGAGAATGTTGAGTATGCAAAAACATGTTGAAAAAAACTGGTGACTTTAAGTTGCTATGTTTCTATTAATTAATTTTTTTCAATTCTAATTTGGTTTAAATGTAATAACTGAGGCCTCATGAGGTTCAAATTTAAAACATCATCATTATCATTATTGTATCAACCTTCTTGACTTCTACATGAAAGGTACTCTGCTAAAATGAAGTTTGCACATGGCATGAAGTTGAAACTCATTTAACCATTTTTTTTTTTCATTTTAAGGACTAGTCGGCTTTTAAACATAACTATATTCACTATCACAAAGTGAAATTTTATATTACATTTTACTCTTTAAGCTTAATCGTCAAGAAAATCTTCTTATAGCAGTTTTATACATTTTCTTTTTTATAAAATTTTCTTTACAAATATCATTTATACAACTTTTATTTTAAAATTAAGAAGTGAATTTAAAGCTTGGGGTTATTAGTTTTATATAATATTAAAATCTAAAATTTTATAAAATAAAAATTAAATTGAAAACAATAATATGATACAAGCTTTTGAATATTATCTTTAGAAACACATAACCAAAATTTCATATTTACATTAGGAAAATGGTCATATATATATTATATATTACTCTAAAGTGATAATTATTCTCTCACAGAATTTTTTATGTAATATACTAGATAAAAGATAGTTTTAACAAAATAAGTATGAGAAGAAAGAAGTTATCTTGAGATATCACTAACACAGCAAAGTGTGATAGGAACAATTATCCTCATGTTTACATGTATAAAAAAAAATAACCTGTAAAATCTAAGAAAAAATGGTCAAACTGAGGAACAGACAGTAGGAAAGTGGTCACCAGTGCCCAGGGAGTGGGGAAAATAGGGAGAGGTTGGAAAATGGGTATAAACTCTCAGTTTTGAGATAAGGTCTGAGGACCTACTGTAAAACATGGTGACTACATTTAAAAATACTGTGTTGTATAGTTAATTTGCTAAGCAATTAGAACTTAGATGTTGTCACCAAAATTTTTTTTAAAAAAGGTAAATATGAGGGGATGCACATATTACTTAACTAAATGGAGGCAATTCTATTATAATATATACATATACCAAACCACCACAATGTAGACTTTAAATATCTTATGCTTTTTTATGACAATTATAATTCATTAAAGGTGAAATTTAAAAAAGAAACAGATGAAGTATAGTGTGTGCTCTGTCCCCAGGAAGACTTTCACAGTGATTTTTTCACAGTGTTTTGCAGACACCAAGGCTTTTATCAGAAAGTGGAGGAGTCACCTCTGGGGTAAAGTGAGGTCCAAGAAGGCACTATAAGACCAGGACACTCATTACCTCCTTGAACTGCTTGAATCTTAGCAACATTCTTTTTGCTGGGGTAGGGGGGTCCCTACTATCTCATTTGAAAAAGATTTCACTGCTTTGAATTAAAGTTTGAAGATCAAAATAATAATAACCTAAAATTCTTAGTCATTGTATTAACTATGTCAGTTGCAAGTGACTGGAACCTAATTTGATCTAGCTTGAGTGAAAATAAAATTTATTGACAGGACATAGAATATTTCACAGAACTGAAGGAAGACTTGTAGGCATCAGGGTATCTCTGGCATATTAAAACAACATTCTCAGGATAGTCTCTGCTACCCTTCAACTCTACTTTTTTTTCTATGTGCATCTTTATTCTGTCTGTGTGATGAGGAAATATCCTCTGGTGTAATATCCATATAACTCTATGGCCCTACACATACATATGTATACAATATCCTCAACACAACACAGAAACTTATTAGTTTCAGTTTAGAATTCAGGGGAGTGATTCCAATTTTCTTTCTAGGATTTATGCCCGCCCCTGGATTAATCTCTTGAATCCAATTTATGGGTTATGAATCTCTCACCTCGGGTCACATGGCTACTCCAGGTTCTGTTAACAGAAGAGAAGAGGATTCCTGGGCAGACAAAGACATTAGGTACCACATAACAGAAGTGAAAAGATTGGTTAGACTAATTTGAATAACTGCTTTAGTTCTTTGTTATTTTCTCTTCCCTCTGAGCCAGAAATATAAAAAAAATTATTTAAGTGCATAACAAGCTTTAGAGTTAATGAGTGCAAGGCACAGGGGAGTGAACGTGGAGAAAGGCATGTTGAAATTATTAAGAGCCAACTTAATTTCAAAAAGTGTTTTCAAAATGGTCAGAATCTTAATTTTTATTCAAATATTTTAAATGATATTAAATGAGAGATTAATATTATTATGTTTATCAAAAGAGACCATGGGCTTGCAAAGGTTTAGAAAATTGGTGTAATGGGACTTGTTCTGTTGACAAAACATAAACTCTGAAATTGATTCCATTGTAATGCTTAGAAACAAATTGGCCATAAGTCAGCAAATAAACAAGGATTAATTTTCAACTCATTTGTTCTCCTATATCTAGGGAATGTTTAGTAAGTCCTTTGGATATTGCTCAATGAATTCTAATTTCTAATTGGGCTTGAGATAACATCTTCAATCTTTTGTCTTTTGTTTTTATTGTGTCATTACTAAGAAAGATAGAAAGCACAATATTAACAGCATTCCCAACATATAGGTTTCTCAAATACTTTTTTCAGTGGTAGAGAATTCCTTGCCCTTCTCTGCAAAACTTCTAATTTTACCAACTTACTTTAATTTTATTTATTGAAGATATATACAAAGAAAAGGATTTTAGTGACCCAGTTCATCTCTTAAAATATTTAACAAAATTTGTGCATGTGTTCATACTTGCTTATGTATACACATTATGGAGAGGGGACTCATAGCTTTTACCAGAATTTCTAAGGCATCTGTGCACCAAAAAAGTTTAAGAACATGGGAAACAAAAAAGTTATTGGTTTTTTTAATAGAAACATATCAGTAAGTTTAACAATTTGGTCCTTGTTCATTCCATTAGGGACCTACTAAGTGTATTATTAATACTAGCAGTACTCACAAAGGTAGGTCAAAGGCTTGTTGTGAGTTGGCCTCTGTTACATTCCATACACTATGTAATTTAATTTTGACATTACCTTGCGAAATAGATACATTCATCTCTAAAATATAGTTGAGAATTCTATAACTCAGAAAAGTGAAATACTTGCCTAAGGTCATGTAATAGTAAATGAAAGAACCAGAACTGGAACCTATTTCGGGTTCTCAACCTCATTATATTTCTGGGAAAGGGTAGACACTCAATAAGCATACATTGAGTTAAATTAAAATTTTGACATGAAAAATGTGTGATAGGATAAAAATGAAATGTAGTCACTTCTCATTAAACTGCCTTTCAATTAAATAAACTATATTTCTCTACTTCATCCTCATTTCATAAATATTTTTTTCTATTTAAAAATATGATACTGATTATATTTAAAGTCATCTCATTGTTTTGATTATTTAGATAAAATATATCCCCAGAGTGAGGCAAAATTCCCTAGAAGTACAGAGAACAATTAAACTATCACATTCTTTCTTCTGGACACTCTACTTTTGTTAGTGTTACATAAGGTCACATTAGCCTCTTAGTCATACATATCCCATAATTATCATCAAGGAAACTTAACTCATTATTATATCAGATTCTGTAAAACTACATCTCCTTCATTTATACACTTGCCATACATAGGTTTGGGGGCATAATTATAATATTTAACACTTATTTCTATCACATATTCCAAATGTTAGATTCAATTCAATTTAATTCTAACCTATTAAGACTTTTAGATGCTCACTGCTACATCCATGATATTCATATTTCTTTATTTTTAAGAGAAAATGATTGGATTTATAGATTAATTCAAATCAAATAAAAATGCAAAGAGAGAAATGATTATTATCTATTTCATCTTGTAGCCACTACTGATGAAATTAATAAGTACTTACTTACATAAAACTTCATTTGCCATTAGAGAATGATCAAATTTCTTCACCTGCTAGAATTAGTCATAGATCAGATTTCATTTCTTCTTGCTGAATGCCAAAAAAAATGACGACAACAACAACAACCACCACCACTGAAGAAGGAAGAGGAGGTGGAGAAACCAGAGGAGAAAGAAGAGGAGGAAAGAGTACACTCCTGGAGAAAAATTTCATTACTCTAAGCCATCAAGATATATACCTTGGGGTCACTGAGGTGAGGGAGAGGATTGTAGTAGATAAGGACTTCATCTATGAATATTTCCTTTTAATCCCTTCTATAACCCCTAAAGAGTACAGACAATTGGAGCTGATTAGACTTTGTTATATTTTAAGGCTATGTGGGAAATTAAGCAAACTTTTAAAGTTATTGCTGCAAAGCAACTGAAACAAAATGGAAGATCATTTTCTGGACATCCTGAGAAAGACGTGAAGTCACATCATTTAGAAACCTAAAGAAAATCTTTCAAAATTCTTCTTGTGTCTTGCAATAATGTGGATGGGTACTGAAGCAAGTCTTATGAAAATTTGTAACTCTGGCTTGTTACAAATTTATAAAAGCCTGTCTGGAAATATCGTATCCCAAATTGAATCACCAAAATCTCTTGTAGGCAATGATGGGAGTGGAGACAGGGTCCAAATCTGTCATAAACCCCAGGAGCTCTCCCAACACAAGAAACATAAGTAGGAAAAAAATAATACATGGAACTAGTTTGAGAATTACATTTTACCCTTTAAATAGTTGTCAGTTGTTAAGAGGCAAGAATCAGAGAGAAATAAATTTAGATGGGGTCACCATATCAGCTTTTTAGATGGCTACTTTTAGCTTGATTAGGGAAAATAACTTTTTAAAAATGCACTGTGCAAAGATAAAATAGAATTTTGGATATACATAACCTTGGGGCATAGATAGTGAAGTATTATCCATATTAAAATGAGAGATTTAAAATTCACAAAATTAAAGATACATTTTATTAAACATCTCCTAGATCTCCTTAATATCTTGTCTTAATTTTTATCTGAATAACTGTGTTTTAGAACTGGAAAATGAAGGAGCAGATAGTTAGGCTTTATTTTAATTTAGAGATGAAAATAATCTGATTTAAAATTAAACTGGAGAGAACACTAACCATAGAGGTAGCCTTCTAATATAAAGTTTCTATTTAATATTAGTATTTAAATACTTATTTATCTTTTAGTATAACTGGATTTGGGAATGGGGAATAAGTCAATATCTTATGGAATTTCACATGTCTAAAATACGTAGCAAGTCCACATTGGCAAATTGTTTTGGTCAGTTAAAAATGGTCATCAGTGTGTTTAATAGAATCATGGTTTTTAGCCCTGTGCCTTTGGTAGATGCTAAAAAAATATAATCTCACATACTTCTTTCATATTATTTTTAGGTAAGATAAAAATATTCACTTATAGATGAAAGAAATGAAACAGAAAAAAACTTACATAACATGCCCATATTTGCAAATCATGAAAAAAATAATTTAAAAATCTAGTTTCCTCCCAGTACAAAAGTTGCCTCAATTTCTCCATTAGTTGAATATTAGAAAGGGATAACAGAGAGATATTATAAAAAACTGATCCTAATTTATATTCCATAATTGTTAGAAATAAACTATTTGTTTTGCTGTCTGAAGGAAATTGTTTATGTTCTTTAGTGGTGAAAATTAGTAGAAAGAAACTAGAATGATCAAGAAAAGAATATTGAAAAACTTTGGTAAGGAATTCTTCAGAGAAAAATCTCTACATAAATTAACTTTTTTAAAAAAGATCTATGTGTATAACTTCAACAAGAACTATTTGTGTGGCCATACCAGAAGAAATTTATCTCTTACCTTTTAACCTCATACTATGGAGCCAAAATTTAACATGTTAATATTGAACATTAATTTCTGATGGTGCTCCTAAGGTAATAATCTTTAAAATTATCAACTATTTATGTAGAAGAGACAGGTGTTTGCATTCTTTGTATAACCACTGGCTCACGGCTTTCCCAGTATACACATGATCTCTTTATTACTGTATTCTTGCATTAATATCTTCTTTCTCCTACAACCAATAAGGATTAAATTTTTTTCAGAAGGCAAATATGTAGAACAGACATTATTGGTAATTTCATGTCCCAACAATCTTGCTCCAATTAGTTACTCCATATGTCCCTTTTTTCCCAATAAAACAATTAGTTGGTCATAATAAATAACAATATAATAAGATTTTGTAACATATATTTTTAAATTTCTTATTCTTTTATTCTCTCAACACCATCGTGAGATAAATAGTGTGTACATAATTTGTTCACTCATTTATTTACTGTGTTCCTATTATGTGTCAGACGCTGTTCTGAGGGTAGCACTGATATCAATCAGACATGGTTATTGTCCTCAAGGAGTTAATGTTCTAAGGGGAGATTCTGAACAGGTTCTCCTGATAGGACAACTTCTGGCAGTTGGCTTCTATTTGTCCACATACTACATTCCCCTGAGAGGAAGTGTCTGCTCTTCTTTAAGTGTTTACAGTATAAAATCAGAAGAAAAAGAGAAGGCACAAGAGGAGTGCTTTTTTAAATGCATCAGTGCTCAAAGACTAAACCATGGGTCCACAGTTTCAATTGTGATACACAAATTAATAGTAATAGACAGTGGTATTGCAGAGATATAAATAAGGAGTTACAGATTTTTCAAGAAAATAAATATTTCAACTTTGAAGTATGGGGAAGTTTGAGGTAGAATACAGAAGAATAATGTGGGAAAGAGAGACTAGTGAGAGCTTGGTAGGTAAAATGCTATCTTACCAGTCCTTGAAATACATGGGTGGTAAGCATGGACACGTTACTGTTGTACCCAAAATCATTATAATGCTTGAGCCTACAATCAAGACACAGGTGTAGAGTTAGGCCTCGTGCTATTAATTCCAGAGAACTACTTGAAAATATCTCTTTCCCATCCCTACAACTTCAGTCTGCTGAATTAGAATTCCTTTTCCCAGGAGAGGAGCACTTTTACCACTGGACACAATGACACTTTCACTGAAACTGAAGCTATAACAGCTGTTTGGTCACTTGGCATATCATATGTCAGTAAACAAGCAGACAAAGAAAAGAGCTATCCTTCTGGTAAGGGAAAAATTAACTCTGATTATCAAGAAGAGCTAGACTTACTGCTACATAATTAGAATGAGAGGAACGTGTCTGGAACTTGGAGAGTTATTGAAATATTTCTTGGAGCCTCAATGCCTGGTAAGAGTAAAAAATATCTTCCACAGCCTGACAAGAGCAAAACAGCCAAATGATCAGACTCTTCAGGAATAAAGATCTTAACTAGCCCATCTAGAACATGAAGATTTAATAGAGCATTTCTCACCAACCAAGCACTGATAAAAAAAGGCAACCAAAGTCTTACACCACTCAGGGAGGAAGATCATCATCTGACAAATATCTAGACCAGTTATAGTGCTGGACAAAGGTAAGGACAATTTAGAATGGATGGTAGGGGATGATGATAATGAATATTATTTATCTCCTCAGAGAAAGCTGCAGCAATAACCCTAATTACCAAGTGTTATTAAGAGAATGGTCGATTACCACCTTGAAGAGTGAGAGAGTTACAAGTAAATCTGAGTGGTGTAAGTATGGGCTAGTGCAGAAACTTTCACTGGCCTGAGACATATCTTTTTACGTTGTGGCAGTACACCTCTTCAAGCATGAGCTGTCCATCCTGTTGCAACCCTGTCTCATGATTTTCACCAAAAATGCAGAAAGCCCACTTAGTTCACATGTAGTCATTGTCTAGCAGTGCAGGAGTGTTAATATTGAGGGGTTGGAATCTGATGTGTAAATACCCTGGCCATCCTTCGTATGGATGCTGGAGGCATTCTGTATATTTATCAGAGGACCTGGCTAAACTGAGCCCATTGCCTACAGCTGTGATCTCAAAAACATACTTTTGTTGGGGTTCTTTCCTATTTCATATCACATTTTTCCTGTTCTCTCCAGCTTTATGGAAGGGACTTCCAAATAAAATACGTGTCCCAACATTTACATCTCAGATTCCGTTTACGGGAGAACACAAACTAAGACAGTATTTTGTCACTTTGGAATATAAGTCTCTGTGTATATAACATATTGCATATAACAACTATCTCAGGTGTCTAGGAAGCCAAATAGCATAAAGAATAGCAAAGTACAATTACTTAGCAGCAATAAAAAGAGCTTTACATTAAATAAATTTAACAGCCAGGAAGAATTTTAGTGTTGGGAAAAAAATCCATCTGTCCTTTGTGTTAAGATGCTCATTATTAGATGTTCTACATTGCCATGCTTCACGTACCAAATTAAAATGGATTGAGCATTACAACTTCATGAGTCGCAATTCTTGTGATTTTTTTAATACAGCATTTGTTACTTGCTTTTCTATTTATAAAATATTATATATCATCATAGAAAATTAGGATATTACAAAGATATATAGAAATATTACTTGTAAGTCTACCATCCAAGAATTTCCATTAGGTAGTGTGAAACAATTTTAAAGTTTTATACACACACACACACACACACACACACACACACACATAGTTATATATATAAATATATACACACACATACATATATGTACATGCATATATACATACATACATATATAAACACATGCACACACACATACATATATATATATATATATATATATATATATCATTGCCTACAGCTGTGACTTCAAGAATATAATTTTTATTGTTTTATTGTTTTCTTTCCTACTTCATGTCACATTTTTCCTGTTCTCTCCAGCTTCCTGAAATGGACTTCCAAACAAAATACCTGTACCAAAATTTGCATCTCAGGTTCTGTTTATGGGAGAATTCAAACTAAGACAATTATACATATAAATTCTGTAAATATAAATATATGGCTGCATTTATACCATGTGAGTAGAAAGTGAAAAATCCACATTTCAGACTCTTTGTGAATATGAAGCTCAAATAAACAAGTCCCTTGCTCTTTTATTCCTTGTCCAATGTCTCTTTAAAACCTCCCAACTGTCATAAGCCTGATAATAATATTTGAGCCTACAAATTTGCCATGATTTATTGACCTACTCTTAGACAATTAAGTTTTTTTCACTTAACTAACTAACTAATTAATTAATTAATTATATGGTTAAATCCACAATGAGACTAATAGGTGAAAAGTTAGAAATACTTGTTGATTTTAACAATATTGCCAGATTGCATTTTTGAAAAGCTAAATCAATGACCTTTCTGTCTGCTAGCAGTGAACAAACTCTCTCGCCTTCATCAACACTGTTTTTTTTTTTTAAACAATGATAGGCCTGGGTCATCAAGGGAGACATATTAAGAAGATATTGCAGTCAAGTAATTTTAATAGTGCAGTAATGGGCCTTAATAGGTGCCTTATGTTAAGGACAAATCAAAACACCCGATGAAACTGTTGCATGGTATTATCTAGACCTGAACTAATCAATGGAGCCTACATCTAATTCATAATTACTTACCTATTTTTGCATGGATAATTTTGGTTTTAAAAATGTGACCCTTAGAGGTCTTACATTTTAATAAGAACTGAAACTTTAACTTAAAAAAAAACAGATCATCTTCAATGTTGTTTAGCCCACTGAGTCAAACCAAACCCTCCCTCATGAGTATTGCTGTCCTCATTAATTTGTTTTCTGCCAGATGGCTTGCTAATTTAAAATCCCTGAAGTGATAGGTGTTTTATTATAGACAACCCACTTCACTGAGAAGAGGAAGACTGCAGCCTTTCACACTTTCACTGAAGTTAATGAGTTCATATCAAATTTATGAAACTCATTTCACTTATTCAGACTTGCAGAATTGGATTCAGGGAAGACATGGATTTCAAGTTCCAGGAATACTTTGGCAAAATCCATCCAGAAAAAAAATGATGGAATCAAGAGAAAAAATAAGATGTCATTTTCCATTAACATCATTAATATCTCTAGTCAAGGTCTTTATTAATTCAAAATTGGTCCATTGCCAAAAGTTCTCTACTGGTTTTCTGTTTTTAATCTCTTGCTTCTCCAAACCACTCCATATGGTATCTCAATACTATCCCCCCAAATATCTCTAGTATAATGAGACAGCTAAGTATTTAAGGTCCAATGTCCTCGGCTTGTCATTCAAGTCACATCCTTAACTTACCTTTCTCGCATTCTTCTGTGCAAATCTTACACTTTTGCCAAGATGAGTCCACTCAGTCCAGTTATGTTCATTTCGATCAGTTCAAATCTTTTGCTTCAATTTCTGGTCTCAGTTTATCTAATTACTTATCATCCAAAGCCCAGCTCAAGGCCCACTTCTCTTGTTAAGCCTCTTTTACTTTAGGAGTCATTTACACCTCTTCTGAAGTCTTTCATAACTTGTTTTCTGTACCACTGATGGTCAACAATTTAAATATGATCTTTTATTGCAGTTCGTTAAATCTACATGTGATCGTGACAGATTACAAGTTATGGGAATGCGGTAAACATGGCTTAAAAGTTGTTTATATTCCTGTGACGAATAAATATTTATTAATTGCAAGTTTAAATATATTTTCTAGGTAATGCTAATGAATATTAAATGACTCATAATAATACAGTACAGTGAATTATCAAGAAACATTTCAGTAAAAATTAAACAATGTACTTTCTTGTTGGCACTAAGGTACATAAATTAGTTTTCTAATAACAGATCTAATTCTGGCATGTGAATAATTTAAAAATAGAGTCTATTTATATGCTTAAAATAGCTCAGATCAAGACGTGGCATTTAAATGAATTAAATACTATAAAATTAAAGCATTATATTAACTTGTGTAACTCAATAGACGCAGGTAGAAGTCATGTTTAAGAAAATTATATAATTTTAGTTAAAGGAGATAGTGTTTTCTTTCTTTAGTTTACTACTATGGAAAGGTTCAAAATCTTTTCAAGGAAGTATTTAGTGGGCCTATATCTCTTTCAATCCATTTTGGGGTAAATCTATTCTAACTTGTATACTAATAATAAGTTTGAACATCAAAACGTTCTGCTTATTTTTTTCTACATCATTTAAATCTTTACTCAAAAATTAGTGTAATATGTCTGCAGTAATGTAATGGCTAGGGGTAGAGCCAGAGGAGAAAGAGTGGAGAATCATTCCACAAACTATATAAATGTCTAACCAATGTACTGCATTCATAAATCTAATAATAAAAAAAATTTTTTAATTGTGTAATATGTTTACTACGAGTTTTTGATGAAAAATTAGGGTGAAATAAAGACCATTTCTTTCATGAACTTTGAAATATTTTCCATGCTTATCAAGAAATTAGAAAGTTAAGGTTGTCAAAAATTTATTTAGCAACAAATATTTATTGGGCATCTGCTATGTACCAGATAGTATTTTAAATGGCAAAGTTATTCAGATGTAAACAAATAGACAAGATTTCTGACTATATGGTATATATGTAATTGAGTAAGGTAGACAAAAAAGTAAAACATAATAAATAAGTAAATTAATTTATGTTACAGTATGACAAGTACTTAAAAGAAATAGAAATAAGGCAATTAGAAGTTTGGGACAAGTACAGCTTACAAAACTTCTAATGTTAAGTCTTAGTTCATAATCTCATGTACTAATACAGTACAAAGTAAAAAAAGAATATGTTATGCTACATTACATCATCTTATGTTATATTACATGACATTATATTACGTTACATTATGGAACGTTACATTATGGAACGTAGTTCTAAGAATGAGAGTCAGTCAGCAAGGTAAAACACATTACCAATGTCTTATTCATTTATACTTTATTCATGAAGTATTTATTGAATTTACTTTTGTATTTGGTACGGTTGTAAGCATTTAGGGTAAAGTGATAATAAAAAGGTAAGTTGTTTGCTCTTATCAATAATCAGGAGAAAAAAAGACTTAATTAAATAAATAAGCAATAAAAAATCATAGGAATAATCATATTGTACCTTGAAAAATATTGTTATGTGTATAAGATGGAGAATAATTGGGTGGTTATCTAAGTTCAGATGGTTAAGGTTAGCTCCTTCTATTGAGTGAGTGCATAATATCAGATTAAGTCACAGAGTTAAGTAGAGTCAGATGACAGAAGCTGGTAAGCCAGACTATACCATAAATATATTTATGTTTTAAAATATTTATTTGACTGCTATGAAAAAATAGACTGTTGAGAATATAGAAAGCCATTGTAATTAGGAGACAAGAGATGATGATGGTATACCAAAGTAGAAATTAGATAAGAAGAAATTATCAAATTAGTGATGTTTTAGAGACTGAACAAACTCATACAGCTTGCTAATATGGTGAGTAATAAATAATGAAAATCAGTGAAGAGTCCTTGGAGATTTAAGCCAAAGACTGATGCCTTTTACTATCCAATGGGAAAGATTGAAAGAAGTATAGGAATGGAGGAGTTTAGTATAGAAATTAAGAATTCTGTTTCACAGAGAATAAAATTGTGGTCACCAGGGAAGGAGGGGTGATGGTGTTTAAGGGCACAAACTTGCAAGGAGTTTTAAATTAGCCATAGAAATCTAATGCACAAAATAATGAATATAGACATTGTACTATAATTATGTAATGTGATAAATATCACTACAGTGGCAATTATGTTAGAGTATGTAAATGTATCAAAGTAAGACATCACATATATTAAATTTCCAAATGTTATACATTAAGTGTTTCCAGTTCAGAGAAGGATTCTATTTTAGCTGAGTCCATTTTGTTAGACTCATAGATACCCACGTCAATAGGTTGGGTTGTAAGTTACTTTTTCTGGGAAGAAATCAAGGCTAGAATTTCATATTAAAATCAGTTTTCTAAACTAAATAAATACATTGACTTCAAATTTAAGTTAGAGGGTTTTTTTTTTTTTTTAGAAATTATATTACACTGATTATATACTCCCATAGCTACAGTTTGTGAAAAAATATGAGCAAGAGGCACTTCCTGGGAGAAGATAATCAAAGGCTATCTTTTAAATTGAAACCACATGGCAGAACTGAAGAAAGTGGTTTTACAATTTGCAATTATCCTTATCACGTTTCTTTCCTCAGAATATAAATAAGAGGAGTTGTTTGTCTAAATTCAGTCATATTTTTATAGTCTTTTAACAGTTAGATGAAATTTCTTAATTTAGACAATCTTTAAAATTTTTTTTTCAGGAAACTAAAAATCTTAACTAAGGAGATGTGATCAGTATTATCAAGACCAGTGGAGGAATGAAATACTTTGCATAGCTGAAGCCTCTTTGACCTCAACCTTTGATGATTAAATCTCCATGCTTTTTTTTTTTTCTTTTACTTTTTTCCTTTGAAAGAAAGTATTAAATTCTAAACTCATCAAGGGGAAATTGTATTCATACATGTTCATCATTCAGGAAATAAAGAATTACTAATACTGCCAGGATTATTTTTTTAAACACATTGTTTCATATTCCTCAAATCTCTCTCTTTTTATTAAGTTTATTGGAGTAACATTGGTTAATACAATTATATAATTTTCAGGTGTACATTACAATTTAACATCTGTGTAATCTATTGTGTGTTTACCATCCAAATTCCCGTTTCCTTCAGCTACCATATATTTGATACCCTTTACAAACTTCACTCACCCCTAACCCAGCTATATTTGATCCCATTTACTCCCTCTACATCCCCCCTCCTCTCCCACCCCATACCTTCTGGTAACCACTAGTCTGTAGTATATAAGTTTCTGTTTGTCCTGTTCCTTTGATGCTTTTAGGTTTATATACCACATATAAGTGATACCATGTGATTTTCAACTTTTTCTGTCTGGCTTATTTTGCTTAGCATGATTATCTTGAGGTCCATCCATGTTGTCACAAATGGCAGTATTTCATCTCTTCTTATGGCTGAGCAATATTCCATTGCATATATGTATCACAGCTTCTTTAGCCAATCATCTATCGTAGGACACTTCGGTTGCTTTCATGTCCTGGCCACTGTGAATAATGCTGCTATGAGCATTGGTGTGCAAATATCTTTATGAATATGATTTTTTAAGTCTTTGCGGTAAATACCCAGTAGAGGAATTGCTGTATCATATGGTAGATCAATTCTTAGTTTTTGAGGAACCTCCATAATGTTTTCCATAGTGGCTGTACCAATTTGCAGTCCCACCAGCAGTGTATGAGGGTTCATTTGTCTCTGCATCCTCTCCAACATTTGTTATTACTTGTCCTGTTGATTATAGCCATTCTAACAGAGAATGGGAGAGGGAGAGGGTATCTTGCTGTGGTTTTGATTTCATTTCTCTAATAACTAGCAATGTTGAGCATCTTTTCATGTGTTTGGTGGCCATTTGTATATCCTCTGGGGAGAAGTGTCTGTTCAGATCCTCTGCCCACTTTTTGATTGGATCATTTTTTTTGTGGTTATTGAGTCATATGAGTTCTTTGTATATTTTGGATGTTAGGCCCTTATAGGAGGCATTGCTTGCAAATATATTTTTCCATTCGGATGGTTGTCTCTTTACCTTGTTGATGGTTTCTTTTGCTCATCAGAAACCCTTTAGCTTGACGTAGTTCCATTCATTTATTTTTGTTTTTACTTCCCTTGCCTTTGAGGTCAAATTCATAAAATCCTCTTTAAGTCCAAGGTCCTTGAGTTTCATTCCTATGTTTTCCTCCATGTATTTTAATGTTTCATGTCTTATATTCAGATCTTTAGTCCATTTTGAGTTCATTTTGGTATGTGATGACAGGCAACAGCCTATTTTCATTCTTTTGCATGTGGCTTTCTAGTTTTCCCAGCACTATTTATTGAAGAGGCTTTCCTTTCTCAACTGTATATTTTTCACTTCTTTGTCAAAAATTGTTTGCACATATAAATATTAGTTTACTTCTGGACTCTTGATTCTGTTCTACTTGTCCATGTGTCTGTATTGCTACCAATACCATGCTGTTTTAATTACTGTCGCTTAGTAATATAATTTGAAGTTGGGCAAAGTGATGCCTCCAGCCTCATTCTTTTTCCTCAGGATGGCTTTGGCAATTTGGGGTCTTTTGTGCTTCCATACAAATCTGATGATTTTTTGTTTTATTTCTTTAAAAAATGCCAGTGACATTTTGATGGGGATTGCATTGAATCTGTATAATGCTTTAGGCAATATGGGCATTTTACCTATGTTGATTCTTCCAATCCAAGAACACAGAATTTTTTTCCAATTCTTTGTATCTTCTTTAATTTCTTTTAATAGGGTTTTGTAGTTTTCATTATATAGGTCCTTCACATGTTTTGTTAAATTGATTCCTAGGTATTTTATTTTTTTGTTGCAATTGTGAAAGGAATTATTTTTTCCACTTCTTTTTCTGACACTTTGTTGTTGAGTATAGGAATCCTACGTATTTTTGAACATTGATTTTATATCCAGAAACTTGACTGTGTTTGTTTGTTTCTAGTAGTGTTCTTGTGGAGTCTATAGGGTTTTCTAGATAGAGAGTCATGTTATCTGCAAATAGTGACAGTCTGACTTCTTTGTTTTCTATTTGGATGCTTTTTACATCTTTCTCTTGCCTGATTGCACTTGCTAGGACCTCCACCGTTATACTAAATAATAGTGGCAAGAGTGGACAGCCTTGCCTTTTTTCTGATCTTAGAGGAAAGGTTTTAGTTTCTCACCATTAAGTATAATGTTGGCTGAGTGTTTGTCATACATGGCCTTTATTATGTTAAGGTACTTTCCTTCTATATCGATTTTATGAAGTGTTTTGCTCATAAATGAATGCTGTATCTTGCCAAAGGCTTTTTCTGCATCTATTGATATGATCATATGATTCTTATTTTTAAATTTGTTTATGTGATGTATCACATTAATCGATTTGCATTTGTTGAATCATACCTGTGCCCACTTGATCATGGTGTATGATCTTTTTAATATGTTAGTATATTTGGTTTGCTAGTATCTCATTTAGAATTTTTGCATTTGTGTTCATGAGAGATATTGGTCTGTAGTTTTCTTTTTTGTGTGTTATCTTTACCAGTTTTTGGTATCGGGGTAATATTGGCTTCATAAAATGAGTTCGGAAGTGTTACCTCCTCTTCGATTTTTTGGAAGAATTTGAGGAGAATAGGTATTAAGTCTTCTTTGAATGTTTGGTAAAATTCACTGGTGAAGCCATCTGGTTCTGGACTTTTACTTTTTGGTAGGTTTTTTGATGATTGTTTCAATTTCCATACTGCTAATTGGTCTACTTAGATTTTTCAGTTCTTCTTGATTCAGTCTAGGAACGTTGTATTTTTCTTAAGTACTGGTCCATTTCTTTTAGATTATTATATTTGGTGTTATATACTTTTTCATGTTATTCTTGTATGATCCTTTGTATTTCTGTGATATAAATCACAATTTTCTCTTTTTCATCCCTGATTTTTTTATTTGTGTCTTTTTTTTTTTTTTAACTTACTTTAGAGAGTCTAGCCAGGGGTTTGTCAATTTTAATAATCTTTTGAGAGAATCAACTCTTTGTTGTATTTATTTTTTTATGTTTTTTTTTTTAATGTGTTTTCAATTTCATTTATTTCTGCTCTAATTTTGATGATTTCTTTCCTTCTGTTGGCTTTAGGCTTCATTTGTTCTTTTTTTTCTAGTTTTTTAAAGATGAATAGTTAGGTTGTTTATTTGTGCTCATTCTTGTTTTTAGATGTAGGCATGTAATGATATGAACTTTCCTCTTTGACCACTTTGCCATGTCCCCAAAGTTTTGATATGTTGTACTTATCATTATCATTCATTTTTATGTATCTCTTAATCTCTCTTTTTATTTCTTCTTTGACCCAGTTATTCTTCAGTAGCATATTATTTAATCTCCATGTATTTGTGCTTCTTCCTGCTTTTTTTTTTACAGTTGATCTCTAGTTTCAAAGAATTATGATCAGAGAATATGGTTGCTATGATTTCAACCCTCTTATATTTGTTGAGGCTATCTCTGTGTCCCAGTATGTGGTCGATCCTCAAAAACATTCCATGTGCACTAGAGAAGAATGTATAAGTAGCTGTTTGGGAATGGAAGGCTCTGTAACTATTAATTATGTCCAGTTGGTCTAATGTGTCATTTAAGGATGTCATTTCCTTATTGATTTTCTGTTTGGATGATCTGTCCGTATCTGACAGTGGGGTATTTAGATCCCCTACTACAATAGTGTTTTGGTCTGCTTCTCTCTTTAGTTCTGTTAGTAATGGTGTTACATATTTCGGTGCTCCCTGATTGAGAGCATAGATACTAGTAATTGTTATGTCTTCTTAGTGAATGATTCTCTTTATCATTATGAAGTGTCCCTTAGTATCTTTCTTGACCTTTTTTATTTTGAAGTCTAGTTTGTCTGATTTTAGTACCACTACTCCTGCTTTTGACTGAATGCCATTTGCTTAAAATATCATTTTCCATCCTTTCACTTTGAGTCTATATTTGTCCTTGGAACTGAGATGTGTCTTCTGGAGGCAGCATATGGTTGGGTTTTATTTTGTGATTTATTCTACAATTCTCTGCCTTTTTATTGGTGAATTCAGTTTATTTACATTTAAGGTGATTATTGAAATATGAGGTCTTCTTATAGCCATTTTATCTATTGCTTTCTGATAGCTTGATGTTTCTATTGCTTCCTTGTCCTTGTGTTTCTGTTTTCTTTATTTTGGTTGACTTTTGTGAATTTTCCCTCTGGTTCTTCTAGTTTTATTTATATACTTCAGCTCTGAAACTTTGGTGCGTAATTTTCATTACAGTTATAAAAAGGATAGTTGTACATATATAGTTGTGCATTTTATTCTGCACGTGTCTTATCTCTATTCTTCTTTGTCAATTTGGATCTTTGAATTCTCCCCTTTTTAGTCATTGTCTCAATTTTCCCCTTACTATCTTGTCATAACAATTCACTTATTATTTAAGCTATAAAGTCCTGTTCTAAGTTAGGGTTGCACTCTACTGCTTCTATTTGCCTGAGTCACTTTACTCCTAATTATGAATTTTTGTTGTTTTTTGTTTTAGGTGAACTGACCCCTTTCAATATTTTCTGTAGTGCAGGTCTTGTATTGGAGAATTTTCTCAAATTTTATATGTCTGGAAAGGTCATAATTTCTCCGTCATATCTAAAGGAGAGCTTAGCTGGATACATTATTCTAGGCTGGTAGTTCTTTTTACTTAATAGTTTAAATATTTGATTCTGTTCCTTTCTGGCTTGTAATGTTTGTGCTAAGTCTGATGATAATGTAATGGGTTTACCTTTGTATGTTATCATTCTATTCTCCCTGGCTGCCTTGAGAATTCTGTCTTTTTCATTGATTTTTGATAACTTTAATTCAATGTGTCTTGGTGAAGGCCTTTTCAGGTTGAGATAATTAGGTGTTCTGTTGACTTCTTGAATTCTAAGCTCCAGCTCATTCCTTAGATTTGGGGAATTCTCATCTATTATTTGTCTGAAAATGCTTTGTAGTCCCTACTCCTTTTCCTCATCTTTGATAATGCCTATTATTCTTATGTTTCCTCTCCTGATGGTATCAGCTAGTTTTTGTGTTTCCCTTTCATTATTGTTTATTCTTCAGGTTCTTTCTTCTTTCTGATTTATTTCTAGATTTCTGTCTTCAATCACTGATCCTTTTCTCCATTTGGTTGACTCTATTTCCCAAGCTTGCTATTTCATTCTTCAACTCTTGCAGTGTGTTCTTAATCTCCTGAAGTTCTATTTGGTTCTTTTTGAGGGTTTCAGTCTCCTTGCTCTGCTCATCTAGTTGTTTTTTCAATTCTTGAAACTGTTGATATGTTTTATTTTCGATCTCACTGAGTTTTTTCAGAAGTTCTATCTTAAATTCTCTGTCATTTAGTCACACATTTCTGTCTGTAAGCTTATTTTCTGGAGATTTTTCTCTTTTTTTCTAAGATGCCTTGTCACCTTAGTTGTTCATGGTGTTTAATGGACTATTTATTGGGCATTAATGGAAGTATATTATGCTGTTTTCCAGAAACAAGGTTTATTATATAAAGGTCTGACTGTAGTTTGTTGCAAAGGAGGCACTTTTCTTTTGGCTTCAAGTAGGTGGTGTCTAAGGCTCTTGGATCCCTGCTTTCTATAATTCCTTAAAGTAATTATCATTACTTTTTTGTGGTAGCTCTCATGTGCAGATTCCACACTCAGATGTGCTGGTGTGCAGTTTGGGTGTTTTTCATTGTGTTTTAAGTGTTCAGCTTATTGTTGTTTCAAGGGGAGAGATCTGGAGATGTCTCTCACTCTGCCATGTTTTCTGTTGAAATGTGGCCCATAGCACTGGTCGCTTGCTGGAAATTGAAATGTAGTTTACAGGACTGGCTGCTTTTGCTGGGATTGAAAGGCCGCTCCCAAGAATGGCTCTGCCACTATGAACACTTAGTTCTGAATCACTTTGAGCTGAGTTTGGCAGCAAGCCAATAATACCATAATACCTGCCCTGGGCAGTCTGCAGGTTGGGAGGGGCGGGGTCTCAGAGAGACAGTGGTTTTTGGATCAAAATAACTTCAGTCTTGCTGGAAATTCAGTAACTGTTGTAAATTCTCACAGATGATCCAAATCACAGCAAGGACAACTGCTGTCTGGGACTGGCCCACACATTCCTGATACCTGCCCAGGTTTGTGTTGGCAGCAGCGATCTGCCTGACCTTTTATTTCTGAAAAAGGGCTCACATGGCTGGCCACTGTTGCTGAGATTAGAAATACTGCTCACAACAATCGTAGCCCCTGCTGTGAATACTTCACTCTGAATCACTCAGCTGAGGGCTTGGCACTCAACCATAAACAACTGCCCTGGGCAGCCTGCAGGTTATGCAGGGCGGGCTGATCCCCTCAGACCAGGGCCTCCCAATGGCTTTGTGGGAAGAGTCTGCACAGTCAAGCTGGCGTGGTCTGTAGGTAGGCCAGAGTAAGGCACAATGGTGGCTGCCTTTCCAGCCCTCTTTCAGACTCCAGGTAATGGAGACTTTTTCAGAATGAATCCAGCGTGAGCCTCAGGACTCACAGCTGATGTCCCAGGTGAGTGTCTGTAGGTCAGAAAACCTTTATGCGCATCCTTCATAGGGGCATCTAGGGGCTCAGTCGCCTTCAGTCTCACACAGATGGCCAGAATCCCCTCTAGTTCTACAATCAGAGTTATTGGAATCTCCTCTTCCCTGGGCTGGGACTCTGGGCTGGGGAACCTCTAGATGAGACCAGAACACCCCTCTCCTTCAGGAGAGCCTCTGCAGCCTCGCTCTCCCTCCCAGTGATCCTTTACCACTCCTGGGAGCAGGTCCAGCTTGATTTGGGACTTTGTCCCTCCTACTGGCTTCGATGTGGCTTTTTTATATTATCAGATGTAGGTGTTATGATCAGCTGGATTTCAGATGATTCTCCATGTTGATTATTTTATAATTTGGTTGTAATTTCAATGCAGTCCTGGGAGGAGATGAACCCTGCTTTTACCTATTCTGCCATCTTCCTCCTCTCTCTCTTTTTAAAGTGTTCTTTCTAACCACAGACCAGACTGGTTTTGAAACATTATACTATTTCTTTTATTTCACTTCTGTTTGAATGCACACAAAGATATCATTGCTGCCAGTTTTCAAAGAATTCATGGCTATATACTCTATCAATGTCATAGGGAAAAAAGCATAAACAGAGAAATATAGAGTTATAGTCACACTAATTTTGTTAATTGATATCACTAGCTTGTAAAAGTGAAAATTATATCTTAGGTGTGTTACAATTTAAAAAATTCTTCTTGTTATGCTCAAATATTCTATAAACTGTACAACTTGGAGAAGGGAAGATATAAAATATGTTTGGAAAAAATAATGTGTTTGATATATTCAATTTCTTTAAACTTACTTTCAGCAAAGATGTACTTATACTCATTAATTAATGGCTATGAAAAATCTGAATCATGGTAAAATGCTAACAATGCAAGCCCTCACCTTGAATACAGAAATAATGGAGCATCTTAGATTCCTTTTAATTCCAGCCATAAACACTTGCTCTAGCACTGTCTTTGGTATACAGCTAGACCATTCACTCCTATTCCTTCCTTTTCTATTCTGTGACTTTTTTCTCAACATTGTACATTATATATTTTACCACTTTGAACCTACTGTGATGGCCTTTGAAGAATCAGAACAATGCAGATTTAATATGTATATGAATCAGTGCTGTTTTCAATAGAGTCCTTTTTCTGTGAATCTTTCTATTTTGGCTACTCTTTATGTGTACTTTCCTTTCCCAAAGAAGATATCAGTTTTAATACAAGTCAGTAGTATAGGTGGAGAAGATTTCAGTTATTTCTTTGTTTTTATATTTCGTACTTGACTTTTAAAAATCTTATCCAATTAGGCTTAAAAGCTTTATCTCAGATTTCAAAGTGTGAGATACTGAGATATGATATGTGGTATGTGCAAGAGAAGTTAATTTTACCTCTATTGAAAACTAAAAGTGACTTTTATAGTTTAATTTTTCTGAGAAAAAAAAATCAGGAAATTAGACATAGCTTGCTATTTATGAGACCATCTTTTTTCCTTTCATAAAGAAAACAAAATAACATAATAAATTTAAATAACTGGCTTATGTCAAAATGGAATTTTTTATTTCTAAAGGTAGATTTAAATTAAATAAGGATGTAAATTGATTTTAATTTATATTATTTACAACAGAAAAATGATTAAAATTGGCAATTTTAGTATAAATCTACTAAAGTCTTTTCCAAAGCAATATAAATAAAAATATAATGTTAGGCCAAACTTTCTACAAAACTGAAAAAACATATTTTTCCCCCCACTGAGTGACATAATCAGGCTCAAATATAAGCTAGCAATTACACAATTATTATACATATGTGTTTTTAAATATCTTTTTTGGAAACATACACATACAACTAGATAAAGCATTATTGTTAAGCCAAAAATAATTAACCTATTACAAAACTTGTGCTTGTTTTTGCTGCACAGATAAGTACACAAAAATCTCATTTTCAACTGATATAAGATAATTTTTATCCTACATCTTGCTTCTTGTTAAGAATAAAATTACTCACACATCTATGAGTTATAAACTGCAGCAAATTGTTTAGTGCTTTCCTGTGACTGTCGAGTTATTTTCCTTTCACAGAAATTAAGGACTTGTCTTTGGATGGATTGGTAAATTTTATCTTAAATATATTGTGAGGCTAAAAAAATTTACTCCTTTTTCTCCCACTTTCTAAGTTCTTCTAGCTGGGCCAATAATCAAATTAACAAACAGATTAGTAGGAGAAAATCAAAATTTTAATACATGTGCAAAGGGAATTCACATAAGCATGGAAATTCCAAAGACAGGCATCATTGGGTGTGTATGACATTTTGAACAAAGGAGAAAAGGTGGGGAAGCAATATTAGATTTCAGAAGTGAGAATGGATGACATACAGGTAGTTGAAGAAGAGCAGAAGGCACGTGGCAGACAAATTCTTACTAGACTATTTAGAAACAATGTGGGACAGAGAGGTATCCGGTAATAGGCCCCAGCCTCAAGCCCTCCTATATACCATAATTTAATTCAAATTAGGGAAAGGTGAACATCCTAGGATCTTGAAGCAGGTTTTTCTAGCTGAATCTCTTGGACAGGAAGGGGTGGGCGGGTAAAGGTTCTTTCTGAGTCTAATTTCTTAATAAACAGCTTAAAATCAATATCCCAAAAAGGCAGCTTCAGGGTGGCAAAACTTTGGTTCCCTTTGGTATCATCAGACAGTTCACAAAATCTTCCTCTTTTCTTCATGTCAAGATTCAAAGAAAGGATTGTCACCCCCTTATGCACTTAACAGTGAAATGGGGTCATGGGGAAGATACTGTTCAGTTTTGTATTGTGGCTCCTCTGGTTTTCAATAAGACAAGATCTGCAAATATCTTTCCTCACTTTCAGGACCATGTGGCAGTGGAAACATTTCAAGATGTCCTTTTCAAACATAGTTTTTCAAAGAATTCTGTTTTATTTTAAATCTAAGACTCTCATTTGAAGTCAATCATTTTCTGAATGGCCTTGTGGGGACTCGTTCAACTGGTTCATGTGACAAAAAAAAAAAGTGTGTGCAAAGCAGACAGGTTTCTGTAGCTATACTTCATCTTCATAACACTCAGTGACATCTGCAATTTACCTTTCAACTTAAATGCTCTGTTAAGAACTCCTCTGCTAAGCCACCAGATTTCTATATACAGCTAGAGAGTCATGAGCTCTTTTCCAGGTTTTTACAGGGTTTTTAAAGCATTCATGAGTGAACTGCCATCGCTTAATAAAATTTGCCATTTTCTATCGTCATCTGGAATTTTTTAAAAATTTTATTTCTAAAATTTTTTTTTGACAATGGCACCCATCAGTGAAAGAAACAAGGTGTTGTGGCATTATTTTACAAGAGGTGAAATGTTTCAAGAAACCAAACATTGAAAGGGCTCTATCACTACAGATACCAACCCAGTTCCTCAAAGACAAATCTTTTGTTTGAAATTTTAAATATATATTGTCTTTGCTTGTTTCATGTAGTTCTTTACAGCAGAAAAGTTTTCTTGAATTTCAACATCATTTACAAATCCTATAAATGCTATAAGCATGACACATTTTGGTGAAATCTGTTGACTCATCAACTTGAAAAGAGAAGCTGTTGTTTTTCAGTTTATTATATCCAACCTTTTTAGCATGATGTGACTCATCATCAATACATCAACTTATTTACTATTTAAAAGTAGAACCTTTCCATTTTATCATACTGCATCTTAGCCTTTTACTTATACAAATTTTACATGCTGGCAATATTAGTTTTATTTTTTTGGACAGTAAGTTTTACTGCTACTAAGTAAATTACTTCTCAGGCATTTCAAAACTAGATTTTTATTCTAGTTGATTGGAATTCTAATACTTGTTTAAAATAATCACTGCCATAATTTCTCAAATGGATGTGAGTTTGGTGGAGCCACTGGTGTATTTGAAAGATGTATTCCATAGACAATGGACAATGGAATAGGAAGACTTGAATTACCAACCCCATTTCTTAGTACAAACAGGTGACTTTTGTGTTTCCTATTCTACTACTGCAGTGAAATGACACATAAGATTTATCTTAATCACAAACCTCATCAAAAATTTCTCATAGGCCTAGAATCTCCCTGTCTATCTTATACCTTATCTTCAAAATTTGCCTCACTCATTGTCAGATATGTTTGAAATACATGTGTAATATAAAATATCTAGCTAATTAAATGTAAAACAAGAGGTTATGATAACTAAACCAAAAAAATTGCAAAAAATCTACCCCAAATCTTCAAAATACAATTTACTTCTAATTTACACCATCCACATTTTATAATATTTGAGTCAACAATAAAGAAATAGAGGAAGGTTGGAGGGGGAGAGCAGCAGAATAATGGCACTTAAGAATTCTCTCTTTACAATAAAAAAATGTCAGGTCTCTACTTCCGCAAACCCTATCCGGGTTGCACGTACCTTGGCTAAAATCAAATATATCAGTGTTCCTTACGTCTTGCTAAACATGATAAACATAAGTAATAAAGGAAGGCAGAAAGTTTATAAAGAAAGTTCCAAGTATTCCATACATTGTTTAAGGAGAGACTATTTTAGAGCTGGATGGAAATTTATTAGGCTAGAAAATATTCCTTAGTTTTCATTGCTTTTAATAAGATAGACTTGGAATGTGCCTAAACCCCTATTAGAACTATTCAGGAAAACTACACTGGAAGCTGAAAAAGTAGATTCTACTATTTACTCTTTCACTATGTGACTTTAGTTCTCTCATCCATAAATCTAGTAGATTAAATGATGAGGGAAATTCAAATTCTGAGATCCTATAATTTTGCTCCTTTGTCTCAACAGGATGCATAAATGTATTAAAGGGAGTAAATTTCTACCTTTATCATAAACTCACGTCTTGTAAAACATCCCATCTAATGCTAAATTAGAGAATTCAACCCCATCTTATTACTCCTTGTAAATAAGGAGAGATGTCCTTTTGAACTGTGGTATTCAATCTGAGGAAATAAATGCTTTGATGTAGCACAGAGGTAAAAAGTTGTAAGTAAAGTATCTCGGAAAATTAAGCAGAATAACTACAGAGGTAAAATACTTGATATGACTTCTCCCCACTACTGTTGTTACTTAGGTTTCAAGACCTGCATTTTTGCAACCTGGAAAAGAATGTGGGGAAAAAAAATCATTTTAAATGTGCTTTGCACATAGGTACACAGCTTGTGTATCTAGGACAGTCATATCGTGGCTCTCTCCTCCTACAATGCACAAATAAACACTCAGCATCTGTTATACTCCCCCACACTTTATTATTGATTGGAAGCCAAAAGCAATTATGTCTTCCTTTCTTCACACAACAGAAGGTAAACTATTGGCACTCGGATGTTAAATAATGCCATTGGAAAGAATGTTATGTATGAAAGGTAATTAAAAAATAAACTCATATGGTACTTAAAGATTTTTTTTTAAGGCTATGCTATGGCAAAAAACAAATAATTACTGACACATTCAAATCTCTCCTAGGTATATTAACCAAAAAAGCAGGTGCTTCAGAATTAAACTTCATATTATAAACCTACTTTCTAAGCACCAATTCACTCAGATTTGCCCTTTAAAAACACAAAATTATTTATATTCATTGACATGAATAAAAGCTGGAATGTCACCTCATATATACCTCTCTAACTCTATAATGGTATCTAATTTTTAAAATTAAGACTTTAATAGATGAACTTAGATAATATTCTGACAAGTTTGTTTATAGTGGCTATACAGAGGTCAAGCATTAATAAATATAATATCCCATGTGTTTTATACTAATTTGTTAATTGGTGAATGGAACCTCCATTCAAAGCCATAGTCTTATAATAAAATTAGCACCAGTAATTGTCAGAATATAAATTCAAGTATTCAAAGATTAATAAAGGAGAAGTTTCAACCTTATAGGATAGTAGTGAAAAAAAAGTTCAGTGTTAGATATACCAGGTTTGAATCCCAGCTCCATCTCTTACATGTTGGACAAGTTATTTATAGTTTTCTCATCCTCAATTTTCTCTTTGTAAAAGGGGTGATTAAATACTTCTCCTTGCAAGGTTTGTGGATTAAATCACATATGTATCTAAAGCAGTGAGCACACTGCCTTGTATGTAGAGTGCATGATCCATGGAAATCGCTTTTATCTACTGCTCCGCATCACTGAGCTCTGTAGAATAGGTCCTGAATCCCATTAACTGTTGTATTGTTATTGTATAATGTTATGTCTGGCACACATAGTTTTCTTTTGCTATGCTCTGGTCCCTCCAACATGATAGACTCTAAAAATAAAAGCCTTTGCTGCTACTATGCTTCATTTTTCTTTTCCAATGGAGATCAGTATCTGTTTCTAAGAATGTGGAGAACAAGGAAACACATTAGAAAGAGGCTAATCCTTATTTTTTAAATCAGGGACATTCTAGGGAGTGTAGCCCAGCAGCTGGTCTCCAGCAGCTTCTGAATTTACTTTCTTGAAGTACTGAACAGAAGAAACAATATTTTCACAATTCAGTGCTAGTAAGGACAAGACGAAATGACATTTCTCCCACCTATGCAGCTTTAATGCTTGTTCTTTTTAATGTTTCCTTGATTGTAAACTATGGACATCAAGTATAACAGCTAGTTAATCCCTGCAAGTAATACTTAATAGCAACAGTTCACACTACCTCTGACACCTAACAGTTTGGATGTTAGTCTAAATGCTAACTAATTACAAAAGTCAATTGGTAGCCAAAATCCCCCTTTCCTCTTATGTATCTTAGTTAGCAGTCATTCTTTACAGATAAAAGGTTTTTTTCCCTTTCTTTCCTTCCTTCCTTCCTTCCTTCCTTCCTTCCTTCCTTCCTTCCTTCCTTCCTTCCTTCCTTCCTTCCTTCCTTCCTGCCTTCCTGCCTTCCTGCCTTCCTGCCTTCCTGCCTTCCTGCCTTCCTGCCTTCCTGCCTTCCTGCCTTTCTCTTTGTTGTTGTTTTTATTGTTGTTGTTGTTGTTCCTGGGCATTTATTTCTTAAACTTTGCCAGTGCTCAGGACTGGTGCTACCCATGGGAGCTATCAGGACTTTCACCTAATCACTACTGTTAGCATTTGTCTCCCTACCCACTTCTTGGTTCTGTAATGTTCAGGCCTGTATTCATGGGTGCCCAGCAGTGCCGACACCCATGCTGAAATTCTCCCCACACTCCATTAACCAAGATGTGTGCCCTGCTCAATTTATTCAATAATTCATTCACATCAATAACAATGTAACCACAGAAACTAGCTTAAAATGGTCCTACTCTGTTTACCAAGATACGAATTTCTTTTCAGAGACAACAGGCCAAAAACACAAGTTATACAGCTGAAGCATGCATATGAGAGAGAACTTTGACCTCCAGCTGCACTTAGAACCAAAGTCTCGCCTCCTCCATCCCCAATCATGCTACACAGAACCAAAGGACCAGGACATAACCAGATCTTGAACATTTAAACTTTCAGAAGCCAAGGGTCCATTGTCCAGGAAGACCTGATGTTGATCCTCTTTTATCACAAAAGGCCAAGTTCCAAGGTTCTCCAGTTAAAACTTGTCCCACCAGCACTTTCACATACCTGTTTCCCATAGTCCCTAGTCCAGTGAGCAAGATGGATCTAATGCACCATTAGGTCTCACATATTCTCTGTCAGTACCTCACTGATTCATAAACTTTCCTTACTCCAAAGTCTAATGTTTTGAGTTTTGATCTTTTGAAGAGTGAGGCACACAAACTTTAGTTAAATAACAACAAATCAAGAATACTTATTTCATACTTTGAGTTATAATCCATTCTACTTTATTTTGTTGCTCAAATTGTTCTAGCTTTGGCCATCAGGAGCTCTTTCAGTTGGTTCCTGTGTCTTCTTTTGCATATCTTCCGTATTGTAATATTTTTTGTTGTTTTTCATTTGTTTATTTATTTGATTTGTGTGCTTTCATATTTTATGAACAAAATATTCCAAGGTCATCTAGAATATTTGTTGCTCCAGCCTTAGAACCAGTAGTTTTTGTAAGGAGCTCTCATACCCTTTATTGAAGAATGGAAAGGAATCAAAATCTAGGTATTTATTGCTACTGGGGTATCAATACTTCTAGATCCTCTCAGCTAACAGAACAAGAAAATATATTTATGTATACTAACTTGTATTTGTACATGCATCTATACATATTTCTGCAAGTAGTCATCTGCCTCTATATTGCTAAAAATGAATTTATAGTGATGTCTCAAACTTTAAATCATTACCACAAAGATCATACTAGTCTCTCCTCTGGCATACCTGAAAACTCCCTCTCCAACAGTGAGAAAGTTGGTTCCAACCAGCTGGTATCCATTTACTTACTTTCTAGTCCATGTGTGTATAGTAATTTTAGAACTGTTCATCTAAACCCCTATGAAAAACAACTTTATCAACTCAAGTACATTGCTATGTACAATTTCTTTTGCCTTAGTCTTAAACTTCACTCATTTCCAAAGTCACTTATGTTTTCACCTATTCTTTCTTCAATTAACTTGTTTCAAACCTTTATAATAGTATTCAATTTGTTTTGTTGCATTCTGCATTCCATCTTGAGATGCTCCTACTTACTAAATGATTGTTTTAATTTGCATATATTATCATTTATTCTTTGTGCTGTAAAGCTCCATATGTTTGATAACTGTATAATATTATGTACCCACCATCATGATTTTAAACAGAAAAGTCTCACCATATAAGATTTGTCCTTTGTCTCTTCAACCATACCCCTTTACTTGGCTTCATAGTTTACTGTAGCACCCTGCCACTGGGAAAGCTCTTTCTTGGCCCCATTTAGTTATGTTTAGTTGCATTTGTGACCTTTCTATACTAACAGCCAGATCTATTTGAGAAAAAGCATGAAACTGGAGGTCTATGCCAAGAGAAAAGGCATCGGAATCCTTCAATGATAGAATCCTTTAATGTTCTCTTTACACACATGCTCCCATTTCTCACTTCCTTCGGACATTTTTTTCCATCTCCTGATCTTCCATTTTTAACCACATGTCTTATTTTTGAAACTTGCTGTCTTTGTATGCAGCAGAGTCTCATAATCTTTTTTTAATTTCCATCATTGGTTCTTGAAATCTCAGTATCCATGAATATCAATCTGGCTCTGACATATTGCTGCTACAGATCTTCTCTTTCTTTCCTTGAGAATAGTGTCCACTTAGTTTATTGCCCTTTCTAGTTTTCTGTTGCTAAGCCCACACAAAAATACAGGCTTCCCCAGTTTGACAAATGCCATCTCTTACCAAGAAATCCCAAAACCAAAAAAGATACTTTTTACTTACATAATAGATGACAGTTTCTAATGAAAATTGCTTAAGCTTGATTTGTGATTAACATTGTGCATACTTTCTCTTTTTCCTCAGCATTCTATAATCTTTCACCCATTTCCAGCTTCTCATTTAATAATATTTCTATTCTCACTTAGGCAAAAAATCCATTTTAAGAACTTGTCAGGCAAGTGTCTGAAAATATATACACTATTTTATCTCATTCTTGGGTTTGCAAATAATAAGCATAACATTTTAATATTTTACATTTAAATACAATGTTGTCTTTATATGTCCCTCTCTCCTTGCTTTGGATAAAAAGTAGAGAATCGACATTCTTCCAATTACATGTTTTTAAATAGCATGTTTATCTCTCAAGTATTCTTAGTCAAGAGTTGTGAAAGCTTTATTTGATCTTGTGACTCTTTTTCATATTCTTTCAAACTAAGGGGAAAATCTCCACTGTGTTCAATTGGATTGCCCTCTATAACAAATCACTCTACTGGCTCAGTAAGCTTTCTCTTTAAGTATTTCCTACTGAGCCCCAGATTTTTATATTAAAGATCCTAATTTGGTTTTCCAGTTCACTATCTTCCTGACTAAATATGCTTATGTAGCAAGATGCTTTTAACACAGCCTCTTGCTTAGGTCTGAAACTTTCCTCCTTCATTCATAGTGGCCTAATTTGCTGACTTTATTCTTTATGATTTATTTTCATAAACAGGCTACTATATAAAGATCAATGGTGAGAGCCTAACATCTTAAAATTGAGCACATGATTATTATTTAATGTGTCTCTTTTTCTCTCATTCATGTATGAAATAATCCTAGTTTGGAGACAGACTACAAAATGCTTTGCTTTACCATATGGAACAAGTATACTTGCTAGGAGCTTGGGGCATGAATTCTTTTAATCTCAGAATCAATTATAGGTGGCCAGAGCATCTCTATTCTGTAACTTTCCCCAGACAAAAATGATAATGCACAATAGATACTTTATATAAAAAACAAGTATTTTAAAATAAAAAATTAAGTGCTGGGAATAAATGCCAAATGAACCATCATATGGCTTCTTGTCTTTAGATTAGAATAGGCACATAGCACTGAAGTCAGAAAAGCAGGCTGTCCTACAGTATTGTGCTGTTATGCTTAACTTCTGGTTCAGAGGGGCCATTGCTGAGAATTAAAGGGCTGTCCATTTTCAACTGCTGATTTCTTTGCTGCTCCACTAGGGGCTTTCAATTACAGTGTCAGCTAGAAAGCACACTCCAGTTCGCTGGGCCCTGCCTTAAGCCTTGTTTGGTTTCTTCAACAAGACATTAAACTGAAATCTGCTAATATGGTTGAGGCCCCTATTGCTGTCAGATTTAAGCCAAATACAAGGACTTTGGGAGTGCAGGACCTGTGTCAATTGTCAAGGAAAATTTATATTACAACATTTTGATAAAAACAAATATATTAATGGTCAATGGAAATGCAAAGTTTTACATATGAGAAACTACAGCAAGTAAAAATACCACATTTCAAATTTTCTTGTACATTTTCTTTGGCTTGATTTTCCCCAAAGAGATCAATAGATTAAAATGAGATTAAAATGATTAACAACTGGGCTGAAATTCTCTCAGTAAATCTTCCTATCTATGGTTTCTCAAAATAATTTTTGCCCTTTAACATCTATAATTTTTGCTCTCATATTTTTTCATCTGCCTGAGTTGTCTCTACATTCTCATCTCTTTCTTTCTTCCTTCTGATTTTCCTGAACTCTCCTTTTCTGTTTTTTTTTTTTTTTAATTTCTTTAATATTTATTACAGGGCATTAACATCCAAAATGGAGCTGATTTGGATGTTCTTCCCGTTACAAAAGTTGAGTAGTCCATGTACTGATGATTTAGTTTAACTAATACCAATAATAGTTCTTTTCCCATTTTTACCCCTTCCTGAATCTTTAAAAATTATGTCTTCATTGAACTAATTTAAACTACAAATGTTGACTGAGTGCCTTCTATATACCAAGCACTTCTCCCCATGCTAGAGATAATGTGGTGACTAAGACAAACATATGAATATCACTCATTAGATCATACTTGTCATATTTTTATTTCTATAAATGGCACTTGTGGGATGATGTCTATTTCTCGCTGCAGTTAGAGTATAAGCCGAGTGAAAAATGCACAAGTTATTTAAATTTTCTGTTTCTCAGTTTCCACAGAAGTAATTTGGGGATTATAGGACCTATCTCTTAGGGTTGTGGGATTCTTAATGAATTAATCCATTTCTTAGAATAATGACTGGCATCTGTTCAGTGCTCCGTTGCTCTATTGTCCCTCCTCCAAGTTCCCCCCACCCACCCCATGCTTTTCATATATGATTCCCTCAGTTATTATTTGTTAGTAGATGGATATACAAAAAAGGAACTACTCCCCAGTCTGCTAAAGATAATGTTATTCTTTGAAAGCTCTCTCTATTTGACTAATTTGCTTTGATTTTATAAAAAAAGTTTTCTTTAGCACATGATCCTGAACACAGTCCTTACATATGCGAAGGTCTGCTTTTGGCCTCTATACACTATTAGTAAAAGGCGAGCTTTCATCATTAGTCATCAGATGAATAAAGGGTTCAGCTATTGCTGGAGAGACTTGAACTCAAAAGGGAAAAAGGTCATTTCTTTTTTCATTGTAATGAACCTATTTATATGAGGATGGACCATTATGCCTTTGGTATGAAGTCTGTGCTTTTTGAATAGTTTCTTAAATTTTATCCCTTTTCTTTCCTTTAAACAAACCATTTTCAGTCTCTTATTTATTACTCATTTTGTTTGAGAAAGAATACATTTTCCTAGTGTCCCAGACAACACGGTTTCAGACTCCTGTTTTTGCTTTAGCAAGATCACATTGCCCTTGTCAGAGAATTTGGTGGGGACGTATTTAAACTTGATTTAAATTAATTAATTGTATTAATTCCCCAAAGTTGAAAGAACTTGCTATAAAAATCCCGTCCAAATCTCCTCTAGGGATGTTCGTTGCAAAGCAAGCTCTCAGTGGGGTCCATCTGCATTTATGCATAACGCTATTAAGTCTTTTGAGATTGTGAAGGTTTTACATTGGACTTGAAGCAAAATATGAATTAGCTGATAAATGTGAGAAATTTCAGGAAATCATTTATAATCTACCCAAAACAAATTTTCTGGCAGATTATGCCACGAGTATATTCATTTAATTTAACATTTATTGAACATTTTCCAGGCGTCATGCCAGGCATTGTGTTAGGTAGTAAGATCAATTATAATGAACATACATCCTCTGCTCTAAAGGAGTTCTCAGAATAGTCTGGGGAAGCAGGTCTGCACATTGCTTTTCTTTTTATTGAAGAAATGGTAGTGAGGAAGATGTGCACACGATACTATAGAAACACCTCATCAGCCTGGTGGTGAGAGTTAGATAATGGCAAAGCTAAGCCTTATAAGATGACAACAATCTAGCTAGGTAGGATATAGTATGCACAAGGACATGGAGTGAGAACTAGCATAACAGGTACACAGAATTGCAAGAGTTCCATGTTGCTTGAATATAAAATATAAAAAGTGGCATGAGGGAGGTTAGATGGGCAGGGAAGGGTTAAATCATGGTGGTTTGTTGTTTGTTTGTTTGTTTCTGTACAGGTTAAGGAAATTTAGCTTTAGCCTCAGGACCGCGTGGAGCTAGTTATAGATTTTAAACCCGGGATGACATGGTAAGATTTGCATTTAGATAGTTGATTCCAATAAACTGTGTAGAGACTGGATTTGAGAAAACCAAGATTGAATGTACGTGGTCCTATAGGAACCTGTAGTTGTAAGAGATGATAAGAGCTTGAAATCAGGCTGTGTAGTGTAGGGGAGAAAAATAATTTCCTCTACCCTCTAAGTTATTCTGGCTGTTCTAATAATAAAGTTGATATGAATCAGATTAACAGGAGAAAATAACCAAATTTATTACATATATATACAAGCAGAGGTTCCCTAAGAGTAACGAGATGGAGGACAGGTAGGTCAGTTGAAGTTTATGTATCATTCTGGACTAAGAAGGAGACAAAGGTTTGAGATTTCAAAGGGAAAGTAGGCAATTCACAGGTAGATGAGAAAGAGCAAACAATCGATAAATAAATTTTTGTTGGGCCTCCTAAAACAATAAGACAGAGTAGAGACTAACAGACTTTGCTGGATTTCTTTCTTTCTGCCACTTAGATTATATTATGACACTAAGGTGGAAGTTCCCTTCCTTTAAATAAGTTTGCAGTCTGAATTTCTGTCTTTAGTCAGGTACGGGGGAGATAAAAGACTCTTTTTGAGTTTTTGGTTTCTTAAAAATAACCAGCTTAAAATAATCAATATCCCCAAAAGGAATATTTTAAGGTGACAAAACCCTGATTCTCCTTAGTAAAGCTGGAGCAGGGAGTGGAATTACAAAGGCATTTAGTATGTGAAATCAGCAGAACTCAATGCTTTTTTGGATTTGGGGGATAATAAGTCAAGGATGAATACAGAATTTATCACAAGTGTTAAATGGATTAATAAAAAGTATATAATATTCTACTTAATTTTTATTGTTCAATTACAGTTGACATTTAATATTATTTTATATTAGTTTCAAGTGTACGTCATAGTGGTTAGACACATATAATTTACAAAGTGATTCCCCCGATTAGTGTAGTACCCACCTGGCACTATACATAGTTAGAAAATCAAATATTTTAAATTAGTTTCTTTTAAGTTATTCTTGCAGAGACTATTTCTAAACCTTGTCTAAAGAAAACAACAACACACATGCATAATAATAAGCAGAACATAATAGCAGAATGGTCTTTTTTCCTTGGCTCTAAAATAAATAAATACAGACAAACAACACTTAACTATACTTAAAAAAACTGAAATTACAGAAAAACTTGTCCTTTTGTACAAATATATGTAAATGTACCCTTGGATAATTGAAACTAGACTTAAATTAGGTGGATTTATCCTGCCAAGCGTTGCCTTAATGTTGTTTTGGCAATGAAGTCAAACCATTTGGTTTTATATTTCTGCTGCATTGACAAACCATAGAAAACTAAACAGCATACAGTTTGGTCCAATTTCTCTATAGCTGCAAAAACCTCGCCTGAGGGTTTGTTTACTATTATTGGTGTTCACAGTTTCTGCTGATGCCCAAGTCTGGCTGAATTAGATTCTGTCTTAGTTGGGTTGAGAGTTCCAACTGTGCATTTTTTCCCCTCTGATAAAAGAAAATTTATAGCCCATATTTTAAATCTAGGTACAGTGGATATTTATTTCCTTTACTCTTAAAAACTCCAGTAGTAGCCCATTATACAGATAAATATATGGAAGCCAGAGCGTCATAGAGCAAGAAGTGAAGGAAAGAGAATGTGGGTATAAATGTGCTTTTAACACTGTCTTCAACAACCTCGAGTTTTCTAATCATCCCACAGAGAAAACAATAGATCAGTTATCTCCAGTCAGTCTTCACTTGTTATAATTTATCACTTCACTATTTTTCCTTTTTTGTTTTTCTAGTAAATATACTGTTTAAGTAAGAGGAAACTGAGATAGGAATTAAAATGTATTCAGTGCTTACCATGTACTTTACACATGAATTAGTAAATGGAAATTGTAAAGGTTTGAAGT